>CM059426.1:210625317-211146994 GCA_030390025.1 Squalus acanthias | reverse complement strand
TTTACGTGGGAAGGCAGGGCCGCCACGAGGATGGAAGTGTTGGGCGGCCAATATTGGTGGCGGGGCAGGGCAGGGCAGAGGGAGGCAGGAGGTCATGTGATGAAATCTCCAGGAATACATCCACATAAAATTGGCAACACTACCTGGCCAATATTTATCCCTCAAACCAACGCCAGCAAAACAGACTATCTGGTCATTGATCTCTTTGCATGTTTGGGAAAATTGGTTGCCGTGTTTGCCTAAATAAGAATACTTGAAAAGTTATTCATTGGCATTGTACAGCTGACTGATTAATTATTTTTTTTGCCAGCTTACATCTCCCCACCCGTCTGGCCACAACCTGTAATTACATTAAGCTTGTAATTGTTACAGAGCCTCCCGTATAAGTGACAACAATGAATCTATATTGGGGAGGATTGGTCCTTTCTCAGCATCTTGTAGGTGGCCAGTAACAGGTAGTTAAAGAGGTGAGTTTAACAATTATACAAATTGGAAAACTAGACTATTCCGGGTGATCGATATCTCTCCTATATGGTTAATTGGGAGTTAATAGGTAATACTAATGCACACCGTCCATGTAGAAACAGAAAACCCACAGTGCCTCAATGCTGGGGAAGGACTCTGTCTATTTTCTGTGCCTCTTTCATTCTGTGGGTCTCTATTATTTATGTGCATCACTCTCTGGTTTTAGCTATCTTTCTGCTCAATATACATTTTTACTCCACTCCACATCAGCCAATCAACGTGCCGTGTTGATGGGATAATTACTAGTCCTAGCCCCTTTAGGGCTACCCCAGATCAGGCGTATTCCTCAGACGTTCACTTTCAACTAAAGTTTGAGGTAGCCGAATCCTAAAGATGCTTAATTGGGTCTAAAGGTCTGGACCATCTCTCCCTAAAGGAAAGGAACAACCTGAAAATGTTACCGTCCTCCAGATAGCACTTTTAATAAGTTTAGCTAGACTGTAACGTTCCGGATATTATGAGGGTCCGGAAAACTCCCCCAGAATTCTGCAACTCCTCACCAAAGAGTGTACAGAGATTGAGTTTGCAAGTTTGATACAGAACTCTTATGTGAGACAATTCTAAAAATATATAGATTTATTAAAGAACCGAGATGTAATTTACAGTTGGTGAGTCAATCGCAACATTAACAGTTCCAAAAAGAGTAAACTTACAATCCTATTATCAGAGAACCTTGCTTTCAAATCTTAACTTCGCTACAGTTTTACAGTTCTTAAAGTTTATTCAAGATATCCACCAAAATCAAATACCTTTGATCCCCGAGGTACAAAGAGTTGGAGACTTACAGAGCCGCCTCTGAAGCCAAGAATCGCCTTGCCCCTTTAAAGCGAGTCTACTATCCCATTTGAGAGTTCAATATTTATACCCTTTTCCAGTGGTATTTCCTTTAAGGTTTTCTGCTGATGTAAGCTGATTATCTCTAGTCATTTTTCTGCTGACCCCTGCAATTCTTACAGTCACCTTAGCTGGTAGCATTACAGAATTATGTCTCTTCTCTAGGTGTTCTAAATTTACCATAAAAAACGGTGTAACAGCAGGTGCGTTTTACTTGATGTCATTTTTACGAAAGCAGATGTTTCTTAATTTTATGTGCTTCTTTACAAAGTGTAAATTAAAACACCTTAACCAGGGTGAACCATTATCCTGTTCCGAAAGATTCAGACTGTCGGGAGCCTTTAACCTTCTGTTTCAATAAGGTTATTGATTCAGTGTCAACAACTATCTTATCTCAATAGCCAGAATGCTATCACAGCTTTTTCATAGTTAGGTTTCTAGATTTCCAAACCCAGTTTGTAATATTTTAATAAGGCCAGAATTCTTTCATAGAATGGTGTATTTTTCTGAATAGGTTATATGGCTTATTCCTTCACAAAGTCTCTCTGAATAACCAATAATATTCAGAGTGCCACAGAAACCAGGGTTTTGTTAATGAAAATGAGGGAGAGAATCGTGGAATGGTTACGGCACAGAAGGAGGCCATTCGGCCCGTCGAGCCCGTGCCGGCTCTCTGCAGGAGCACCTCAGCTAGTCCCACTCCCCTGCCCTTTCCCCGTAGCCCTGCAAAAAAATTTCATTCAGATATTTATCCAATTCCCTTTTGAAAGCCACGATTGAGTCTGCCTCCACCACTCTCTGCATTCCAGATCCTAACCACTCGCTGCGTAAAAAGGTTTTTCCTCATGTCGCCTTTGGTTCTTCTGCCAATCACCTTAAATCTGTGTCCACTGGTTCTCGACCCTTCCGCCAATGGGAACAGTTTCTCTCTATCTACTCTTTCTAGATCCCTCATGATTTTGAACACCTCTATCAAATCTCCTCTCAACCTTCTCTGCTCCAAGGAGAACAACCCCAGCTTCTCCAGTCTATCCACGTAACTGAAGTCCCTCATTCCTGGAATCATTTTTATAAATCTTTTCTGCACCCTCTCTAAGGCCTTCACATCCTTCTCATCCTTGTGTTCAAATCCCTCCATGGCCTCGGCCCCTCCCTATCTCTGTAATCTCCTGCAGCCCCCCGAGAACTCTGCGCTCCTCTAATTCTGGACTCTTGAGCATCCCTGATTATAATTGCTCCACCATTGGCGGCCATGCCTTCAGCTGCCTGGGCCCTTAAGCTCTGAAATTCCCTCCTTAAACATCTCCGCCTCTCTACCTCTCTCCTCCTTTAAGACGCTCCTTAATACCTAACTCTTTGACCAAGCTTTTGGTCACCTGCCCGAATAACTCTTTATGTGGCTTGGTGTCAAATTTTGTTTGATAATCGCTCCTGTGAAGCGCCTTGGGATGTTTCACTACGTCAAAAGCGCGGTATAAATACAAGTTGTTGTATAAATTCGTTTCCTAAATTGATGTATTCAGTCTCTGAATACATTTTTTGCAAAACAAACCTTTTCCCTAGATAGCGGAGGTGTTCCTTTATTCAAAGTGCTTTGAAAGTATTTTACTTTCCAGTGAGAATGAAGACTCCTCTGTTCCGTGGGCTGTATTGTTAAGCCTACGACACACCACTTTCACAGGGCTATTGTCTCTCCATTGTATGAGCATAATAGGACATGCTCTCTGTTCAAAACTATTGCAGCTCTGTTCCCTTCAACTATCCTCAACCCAACAAATGCAGCGTTAGCAGTCACACTGTCATGAATGAACAGGAGCCCTACAGCAGCAGATTAAAACTGGTACAAAAGCAAAATGCTGGCAATCTGAAATAAAAACAGAAAATGCTGGAACACTCAGCAGGTCAGGCAACATCCGTGAAGAGCGAAACAGAGTTAACGTTTCAGGTTGCTGACCTTTCATCAGCACGTGGAATTCACGGCACAGAAGGAGGCCATTCGGCCCATCGTTTCTGTGCCGGAGGTTATCAACAAAGGTTTGAACAAGGTAAAAGAGACAAACAGAAATCCCGTCCGATGGACGAACAGAACTTCTTCAAGGTGGGGTATTCCTGGAAGAGAAGTGGCAGTGAATTAAACACTAACACAAAAGCAAAATATTGCAGATGATAGATAGTGTACAAGGCGCTGACTGTTTGGAATTTCAGGATGTGCTGCGGTTAAAGCTGCATTTTTCGAGGGAGGAGAGGAAGGAAAGTAAATAGTTTTTAAAAAGTAGAAAGCTAACGACGGAATGGAAAACTCTATTTCAGCCTACTAGAAACTGGAGCAGGCCATTCAGCCCCTCTGTTCCACCATTCAATGAGATGCTGGCTGATCTGTATCTTAACTCCATTTATCTGCCTTGGTTCCGTAACCCTTAATATTTTTGTTTAACAAAAATCTATCAAGCTCAGACAAAATTTTTAATTGATCCCTCCCCCCCACACCCGCACCCCCAGCCTCAACAGCTCAACTCTATCCCTCAGTTGAATTGTGTTAAATTCTGGGCACTACACTTTAGGAAGGATGTCAAGGCCTTGGAGAGGGTGCAGAAGAGATTAACTAGAATGGTGCCAGGGATGAGGGAGTTCAGTTATGTGGAGAAGCTGGTGTTGTTCTCCTTAGAGCAGAGAAGGTTAAGAGGAGATTTGATAGAGGTGTTCAGCGAGTAAATAAGGAGAAACTGTTTCCAGTGGCAGAAGGGTCGGTAACCAGAGGACATAGGTTTAAAGTGATAGGCAATGGAACTAGAGGTGATTAATGCAGCGAGTTGTTGTGATCGGAAAGGCACTGCCTGAAAGGGCAATAGAAGCAGATTCAATAGTAACTTTCCAAAGGGTATTGGATAAATACTTGAAGGAAAATGTTAACAGGGCTGTGGGGAAAGAGCTGGGGGAGTGGGACTAATTGGATAGCTCTTTCAAAGAGCCGACACAGTCACGATGGGTCAAATGGCCTCCTTCTGTGCTGTATCATTCTCAGTTACAACACAACCTTGCTTTTTTTGGCTATCAATTATGATGATTAAATCATCAATCAGAATCACTTAAACAATAAGTTCTAAATTATAATAAAACTGCCATAAAAACTTATCAAATTATAATTTTGTTTCCTGTATGCACTATAGTCCCTGCGGTCGCGGAAAGCCTCAAACGTGCCGGCGGACACAGCGTGCTCCCTCTCCAGGGACTCCTGGGCACGGCCATAGCCCTGGAAGGCAGGGGGACAGCCAGAGTGACCATCCCCATCAACCGCCTTCTGCCTGGACCTGTTAATGGCCACCTTGACCAGGAGCGTGCCAACGGGGAGGTCCCCCGACTTGCCCGCCCCCCTCCGCGCCAGGCGTCCAAAGAACAGGAGCGCAGGGGACTTGAAGTGCAGCCCAATATTGAGGAGCAGCCCACTTCAAACAGTGCAAGAGGGGCTGCAACCTCTAACCATGCACTCCATGACCTTGATTGACCCCAGAGTAGGTGGTGGGAGGAGCAAGGGGTGGAGCTTCAGCTTCATTCACGGGGAAGGGGGGCATGAGGGGGAAAAGGGCAGGGCCTGAGGGAAAGTGGGCGGAGTCACAGATAAAATGGGGCGGGGCCAGAGATAAAGGGGCGGCGCATGAGATAAAGGGGCATAGCCAGAGATAAAGGGAGGGGCGGGGCCAGAGATGGAGAATGGGCGGGACCAGAGATAAAGAGGAGGGGCGGGGCCAGAGATAAAGGTGGGGCGGGGCCAGAGATGGAGAGTGGGCGGGACCAGAGATAAAGAGGAGGGGCGGGGCCAGAGATTAGGGAGGAGGCGGGGCCAGAGATACAGGGAGGGGTGGGGCCAGAGATAAAGAGAATGGGCGGGCGGGCCAGAGATAAAGAGAATGTGCGGGGCCAGCGATAAAGGGAGGGGTGGGGCCAGAGATAAAGAAATGGGCGGGGCCAGCGATAAAGGGAGGGGTGGGGCCAGAGATAACGAAAATGGGCGGGGCCAGAGATAAAGGGAGGGGCGGGGCCAGAGATTAAGTGAATGGGCGGGGCTAGAGATACAGGGAGGGGGCGGGGTCAGAGATAAAGAGAATGGGCGGGGCCAGAGATACAGGGAGGGGTGGGGCCAGAGATAAAGAGAATGTGCGGGGCCAGCGATAAAGGGAGGGGTGGGGCCAGAGATAAAGAAAATGGGCGGGGCCAGCGATAAAGGGAGGGGTGGGGCCAGAGATAAAGAAAATGGGCGGGGCCAGAGATACAGGGAGGGGTGGGGCCAGAGATAAAGAGAATGTGCGGGGCCAGCGATAAAGGGAGGGGTGGGGCCAGAGATAAAGAAAATGGGCGGGGCCAGCGATAAAGGGAGGGGTGGGGCCAGAGATAAAGAAAATGGGCGGGGCCAGAGATAAAGGGAGGGGTGGGGCCAGAGATAACGAAAATGGGCGGGGCCAGCGATAAAGGGAGGGGTGGGGCCAGAGATAACGAAAATGGGCGGGGCCAGAGATAAAGGGAGGGGCGGGGCCAGAGATTAAGTGAATGGGCGGGGCTAGAGATACAGGGAGGGGGCGGGGTCAGAGATAAAGAGAATGGGCGGGGCCAGAGATACAGGGAGGGGGCGGGGCCAGGGATAAAGGCAGGGGCGTGGCCTTCTCGCGGCCGTTGGCGCCACTTCAAATGAAAACAAAGGAGCCCCCCCGGGCCAGGTCACGTGGAGCGGCGCCGGGGCGAGCTGAGCATGCGCGCCCCTCCCCCCCCCCGCACCCACCCACCCCCCACACACCAGGCCGGGCCGGCGCCACGTGACCCGGGCCGCTTCAATCGGCGCTCGAGAGCGGCTGGAGCCAGACACAAGATGGCGGCCGTGGAGTCGGTGAGTGACTTTACCTCACGGCCGGGAGACCTTTACCCACACACACAGGGAGAGGGCCTGAGGGAGGAGGGGTGGGTGGGGTGAGAGAGAGAGAGAGAGAGAGAGGGGAATTAACGGACACAGACACTCAGCGGCTTAATACCACGTGTACTATTTAATACCACACCACACACACGGTGAGGGGAGTGGGCCCGGCCCGGCAGCATGGCGCCTGATTGGAGTCAGGCCTCAAAAGGAGCCGGGATCGTTTAATAAAACCTCCCCCTCCCCTTTCATCCCACACCACTCATTAAAATGCTAACCCGAGAGAGAGAGAGATTGAAATGAAAACAGCTCAGCGGGTCAGGCAGCAGCTGTGGAGAGAGAGAGAGAGAAACCCGAGTTAAACGTTACAGGTCGGTGAGCTTTGGTGTGATTTTAAATGAATGAAGGTATGACCGTACAAAGCAAAAGGAGAGGTTGTTTTACTCTCATCTCCCGCTCCCCGGTGCTGCTCTCTGTCTCCATCACCCGCTGCTTGTCTTGTGCTCACTCACCCATTGCTCCCCTCTCGCTGCCCATTACTTTTCAGTGTTGCGCTGAAATGTTCTTTTTATGTGTTTAAATTAACGAAATGAAAGTGCTGTGTTAACAGTTTATATATGAGGTGTTCGCAGTTCGACCGCCCCCTCTGTTTCGTCAAGGTTTGTCGTTGTTTTCTTTTAAAAATTTGTCAGTTTTTTTGTTACTCAAAAATCACTTGTACAGTGCTTACAACTAAAATCACAGGGAGAGCATTTTTTTTTTTCCTGAATGAATTTGACATTGTGAATTTAAGGACTATGATTTTAACTTGAGATGATTTTTTTTTTTAAATCACAGTTTTAGTTCAGGATTGTATTCCTAAAAGAGCTCGTCCACAATTTGCACCTGTGATTCTTCCTCCTTCCTTCTCTAGCCAGTCACTGCCAGCTGAAATAGGTGGGCGCTTTCTCACATTGGAAGTGAAATATTGGGGATGGTGCACCTCTCTCAGGCCCTTGTGTGTCTCCTAACAGCCAGTTACAGTGTAGTATTTGCAGTTGATGGGGAAACTATCCAGGCTAGCAGATGGTAAAATGATATCTGCCCACTTGGATTATTAACCTTTCACTTTTATTATGTTCATCATACTCGTCGTATGCGGGTGAGCAGTCAGACAACTGAACGAAATGGGATTTTGATCTTGCATCGTGCTTTTAAATGCTCTAAATGATTCCCTCATTCAGAAAAAACTCAACATTCAATAACTGTACTCGCATTTTATTGACAATTCTTTCTAAATGCGAATGATTTTATGAAAGACCCACTCAATTTAAGTAACACTGATTGCTCAGTGGCATATGGTGGGTATTCTAAGCATAATAAAAGCAACTGAAAGGGTAATAAAGCTGTGTGAACTTGAAAGTATACAGCATAATGTTAATATAGTAACAAGGTTTTACTTCTGGTTTTGCATAAACTATTCAGTAACTTTCTTCCCTCTCGCAAATTGGCCGTATAATTCATAGCGGCATGGGCATCTGGGTTATGTTGCAGTTCCTGAGTGGATGAAATATTGCTGAAAGGAGCAAAGCCTGGGGTTGCATTGCCTGTACAAATGAATCCCTTATCCTTAATAATGTATCTTCTACCATTTTAATATGTTAATTTTACTAGGTTATTTGTAACTTGGGGATCTGTCAGTTTGAATCTGGGGTGGCGGGGCAGGTACAATAATTGGTGTCAAGGTCCCTTGCGAGGGAGACGAAAAATTAACTGTTGATGGCTATCCAGTGACCCCTGGTGGAACTGCATGTGTATTGATGTGGGGCGAGGGCAGAAACAGCTCGACTTAGTGGCAATGCCCCCGTACAATTGAATGGTCTGCTAGCACTTGCTGTCTGGACTTGCACATGATGAATGACCACTTTGCTGAGGTACTCTAGATCGCTGGCATTTATGGAACTGTATCTCAGCATGAATCAGCACCTTCAGGAAAGCAGATGTGGGGGTGGGGTGGAATTTGGGAAATTATGTAATTAAACTTCCCTATAGGGAGACAAACTACAAAGAGAACTGAAATGGTTCTGTACACAACAGTTTGATTTAGCTGTGAGCTGTGCAACACATTGATATTTCTGTGACTTCATATCTTCCCATGTGCTGTACCACCCCACCCCCTCCTACTCATAATCCAGGGTTAAGTACTTTGTTTCTAAATGCCTAATTTGCTGTTTGTATGGATTTGTGTATATCTGAGCTATAATGTAAATGACTGAAATTGAGCGGGTTCAAGTGAGAGTACTTCCAAGTTTTCCTTTGTTGCTTTTGTTGACTTTAAGACACGTACATGTGAGGCAAAAATGCCATGTTCCAGCAGCAGTATAGTGAGGGTGGCTGATCATTCTTTAATGTCTGATAGGTGGCGGTGGGGGTACTAATAGAGAGGAGGAGTAATCTAGTTTGTGAGACTGAGTTGTATTATAATAACATTCAAACCAGAAAAGGGTGGGAAAAGACCAGTTGGTTCAGCAAGCCTGCCCCATCCAGAAATGGCTCAGCCTTGTTTGGTGCCAAGTTGTGCCTTATAGTCATGCAGATTCCCAGAAACAGCCAAGAGCCAATTTAGGGAGAAAAGAAACGCGAAGAAATTACTCTCCAACCCCCTAAGGCAATTAAAAGTAATCCTGCAGTAACTTGAGTCTCTCTATTTGTAGCCATTCCGCAGCCTATCTTAACTTGGTGTCCTCTCGACTCAGGAACTTGTCCAGTTCCTCTGGAAGGACTGCAAGAAATCCATACTCATTGCACATTTGGTAATCTGCTCCAGAGGGCTGAGACTCTCTGGACAGAAATACTTCCTAGTGTCTCCCTCACTCTTAAGTATTTTATAATTATGCCCCTTTAATTCTCCCATCCATTTACATCTCAAATAACTTATCAAGCTGGACAAAATCTATCCCTTTCATAATTTAAAAATCCTTAATTGTATCTCCTAAGTCCACTTTTTTTTTTAAAAAAAGCCCCCAACACCAGGAGCTTGTCTTGATAGCATTGTACGGCTGTTTATCAGTGTCAACTTGCCTCAGTATTCTCGCCGTTGTCAGGTCATGGTTTGTAACTCCACTCCAATGACTTGAGCACAAAATTTAGACTGACGCTTCAGTGCAGTACCCAGCAATGTTCCTTTTAAGCTGTGCGGCTGGAGGTCCCGCGCAGCCGGCTCACCGGCTTTTAAAGGGACAAACTGCGCAGAACGCAGAATTTTGAATGGGCCGCCCAGCCCCCAAAAAATTAGAGGGAACATTGGTACCCAGTTGTTGCTGTATTGTCGGAAGGTGCCGTCATTCAGTTGAGAAGTACAACTGGGGCCCTGTCAGCCTGTTCAGTGGATTTATATTAAAAAAAATCCCATGGCACAATTTGAAGAGGAGCAGCGAGTTTTTCTGATATCCTGGCCAATATTCATCCCTCCACCAATACCACCTGAAAAAAAGGCTAACTCACTTATCTCATTTGCTGTTTGTTGGATCTTACTGTGTCAATTTGCTGTTGTATTTGCATACAAAACAACTCAATCCTTGGCTATAAAATTTCCCAAGGGCACAAAATATGAAAATATAACCTGAGCTTTGTGCATTAATTAAAAGTTGCTCTACTTATCTTGGACTGCCTTTTTGAAGATACTGTGTGATTTCTGATAAAATTTCAGTTGCATAGTAAGTGCCAAAGAAAAAGCCATTCAAAGTAATGAATGCTGTTACAATGTGTAAAGAATATTTTTGTACTTTTATTGCACATATATGATGAGGTTGTTCAGTACTGTTGAGGGCCTTGGTCTCTTGCTTTACTGTTAATGATGCTTGTGGCTGTCACTGTTTTGTGAACAATATGTCCATGAGCTAGTTAACCTGACTTTTGTATTATTCTGCTGTGCATCGCAATCTGCTGGGAGCTCCAATCTATTTTCTTTTAACGCAGTTGCTCAACACTTTTAAAGTGCAACTTTTGCTTAGGGCACATCAACAGGAAACATTATCAAGGACCTGTTAGATAAGCTAAGAAGTTGGACCAAATTGGAAAGTTTTTAAAAACGTGTGGATTTTTCATAAATGTAAATTTAACATTCTTCAATATTTCTGATTATATCTGCACATTTCCACTAGAACTAGTCAGGTAATGAAATTAGTGGTTTTGCGTATATTTGGGATTCCTTAGTACTGGACATTGTATTGGTAAGGTACATCCCTTCAAGCTCTTGATTCATTAGATCCAGTACTCATTTCTCTCTCTTTCAAGTAAAATCAATTGTTTTCGCATGAACATCTTGGCTCGGTGGTAGTGCCCTTGCGTCTGAGTTAAAAGATTGTTGGTTCAAGTCCCACTCTAAAGACTCGAGCACCTGGTATAGGTGACACTACCGAGTGAGTGCTGCACGGTTGGAGCTGCTGTCTTTCGGATGATCTGTTTAGCCGATGTCCCGTTTACCTGTTCAGGTGGATGTAGAAGATCCAATGGCACAATGTCCTGCCTAACGTTTATTTCTCAATAGAACCTATCTCTTTGACCAAGCTTTTGATCATCTGTCCTAATATCTCCTTATGTGGCTCGGTGTCAAATTTAGTTTGATAATCACTCCTGTGAAGTGCCATGGGACATTTTACTATGTTAAAGACGCTATATAAATGCAAGTTGTTGTATGCATTACTCCAATCCCCCAATTGTGCCTTTCTCATGGTTTGCAGTAATGGTGATATTAAAAGGTCTCTATGGATTTGTCCTGTTGCAATTAATGTTTGTACCTGTAGTTGTTTCTGTAGCTTTAAAATGTCCTCCGGGAAAGGGGACTAATTATTTCCATTTGTTCCCAAAAACCATCCATACAGACTTTTCTTTTGCTTCTCCACAAATCCTTGCTGCTTTCCATTTTGGTTTTTTTCCCCCTGTATTTATGTGGCAGTGAATTAAATCCAATATGGAAAAAGCGAACAAATTAACTTCTATTTAGCTCTGCACATTTCCTTTTCACGGCAAGTTCTCCGTTTTATGTATTTTTTGAGATATTGCTAATGTGATTATTACAGTTGCCAAGTCTCAAAATATAGTCTCAGTGTAGCATATCAAATGTATATATCTGCAGTTGCGATAAAAGGTAGGTTCAAGATACTTGCATACTTGTAGAGAAGGAGCTGGGTAGATCAAGATTTAAGTAAGGCAAAAATGGCAGACGCAACTAGTTTACATATTCAGTCTCTTGGATAATACTGCCCCCCCCACCAACCCCAAAGACTGATAACTGATGCAAAATGTTGGTGTATGTCGAGGGTCTGGTTCTAATCTAGCAAACTTGTATTTATTTGTTTCATGCTCTACCCAGATCACGGAGTGTGGGGCAGCCAAGGTATAAGTAAGCAGCCCTACCTAAATTTACCATGTAACGCTTGTTCCTAGTCCTGAGAATTTTGGTTGGGCTCAGCATATCGAGTCCTGAATTCCCTCTCCTCTGCTCCCGGCAATCCTGTATGTTGCTGTTAGTTTGGCAGACGAAAGTAATGCTGAGCACAGCCTTATGACTGCCCCTTGTATCCCCAAGTGAAAGTGAGAAGGTGAAGCCTGTTACTATGAAGACCTCTGTGGGTATGGAAGAAGCCCAACTATAAGCTCCAAAGAGGTACTTGGCTAATATTGTTTGCTTCTCGATGGTCACCTGATTACAGGTTTTTGCTGCACTGGCCAGTACACACTGTACCCAGTCGGTGGGTAAAGAAGTAGCCCCAGCAAAAAAAAATCTCTGCAAACTTTACGACAACTGCCCGTGCAGAGGCTTGCAAATGTGCACTTCAAATTCTGATTTGGTGCAATGGTAACCAGTGGTGTGTGTCCCCTAAGCTTGCAAGCTACATGGGGCTCTCTTGTTGGTATGGCTTTCTCCCACTGTGCTGAAATAAATAACCTGTGGTTTGGCTCCTTCTTTCTGATTTGATGAAGACACCTGTTTTGGTAAACGTCGATTTTATTCTCTGGAGTTTAGAAGAAATGAGAGATGATCTCATTGAAACATATAAAATTCTTAGATGGCTTGACCGGGTAGATGCTTGAGAGGCTGTTTCCCCTGGCTGGGGAGTCTAGAACCAGGGGTCACAGTCTCAGGATAAGGGGTCATCCATTTGGGACTGAGATGAGGAGAAATTTCTTCACTCAGTGGGTTGTGAATCTTTGGAATTCTCTACCCCAGAGGGCTGTGGATGGTCAGTCAATGCATATATTCAAGACTAAGATAGATAGATTTTTGCACTGTAAGGGAATAGGGCTAGGGGAAAGTGGAGTTGATTTGGAAGTTCAGCCATGATCTTATTGAATGGCGGAGTAGGCTCGAGGGACCGTACGGCCTACTCCTGCTCCTATTTCTTATAATCTGCGTTTGAAACATCTGTGTATTGAATTGACTTGTGGATTGAGCACATTTGCCGCCTCTCACTTTTCATCCTGCCCCCACCCACAAAGTATTCTCCGCACGGAAAAGTCAAGGAGTGTTGAAACCAGTTCCCCATATTGGATCGGGGGACGAGGATAGGTTTCTTTATTTTCCGGTGCCTGAACTGTCGGCCTGTATAAAGCCCTGGACAGCTTGCGCCCCCCAACTCTGCAACAGTTGCTCCCTACATGTAATTTCTAACAGGAGATGCTGAATCTTAATCCCTTTTTCCCTAACCTGGGGGCACAGAGCGAAATGTAAAGCTGCAACTGCGCCCAACTGAGATCGGGGAGCTTATCATCCGCCAGGGATTAAACCCGAGACCATCAGGGTGTACCTTTATTCACTGTACCATCCAGAGAGCTTTGTGTGTGTTTTGAATGTTAATCTTGGCGCAGACATTAGTGAAAGCGTGTTACGATGACTGTTTCCAAATGCTATGAAAACAAAATAGATGCTGCTTTTAAAAGAACTAACATTCTCAATCGTATCCCCTGTTGGGACACATGCTCTATTGGCAGCTCTCCAGCACTTAGCCCAAATGTGTGAAGCGAGACACTGAGTCAGTAGACTATTTGTCTGTGGATCCTGATCCTGTCCTCATTCAATGTTCCAGCAAAAGTTACTGGTGACAGTTGGAGGAGCAATACGTATTAAGTTTGCTGTTCATGTGCCCCGTTAGTGCTCTCTACATCCTTAACCATTTGCTGCGGTGTAACTCTTACCCAACACCGATTATTAAATGTGTGGTTTTTAAAGTTTCTGGCCATAATCTTTTTCTCTTCAGGAAACCACTACACCACCCCAGTCTTCAGAAGAAGGTAAAACTGAGGCAGCAAGTCAAGAAATCGTAAAGCCTGAACACTACATAAAGCATCCGCTACAAAATAGGTAAAGCAACAACTCTCAACATTGCGGTGGTTTGTATCGTTGGCTTATTTAATAAGTCACTTTAGCCACTAACCATTTATTAGTACATTTATGTAATTAAATACACTTTTATTTAGTTGCTCTAATGGGGAAGAATGCTACTGCATCATTGTCTTTCATTGGGTTCAAAGGGGCAACAACTTCGTGAGAAAGTGCTGGGAAACTTTTCCACCCCTAACACAATGTCATAAATTGCATCTCGTCACTTTATGACCAATTGTGAATGGCTCTTTTTTCCTAAACATGCAATTTGTCAAATGCTTTCATAAAGACTTTTGAATCTGGCACGCATTTTTTAAGATTTTTGTTTATAAAGTAATTACTTTATGGGCGTTTAAAAGTGTGAATAGATCCAGGGCACAGGTGTGTATTAAGTGCAATTATATGATTTATGTAGCCAATGCTAAAACTGATGTGCTCTGTTTTACCCTGAACTGAGCTTCAAACGATATGTTCCATCCGGCACCCAGACTGGCAATTTCCAACATATTTAACATGGGTTAGTGCCTCCACTAAAATATTGCAGAACGGAATTTCAGATGAATGTGCTACTTTGGCGACTAAGACTACCATTGTGATGCTCCCAATTGTTTGAAATGTGGAAGTCACTATTTCGGAACAAGTACATTACACAGTACCAGTGCTGACTGCGAAAGTCCAAAATTATGACCATTCTTAATGTTTGATGCATTTTTAAAATGAATATCTATTTCAGTTATATGCATTATTTTGCATGTCTTGGTTGGAAAGAGAACTAGCAGAGCAGTTTAGCACCCATCAGACACCTGTGAATAATTTTGGAGTGGTTTTGATGGGGGCTATGAAAAATTCCATGTAGCAGACTTTGTGGCTGTTAATGAGTATACTAGTAGGGAGGTGGAGAACTTAGTGTTGAGACATTTTCTTCCCTCCTGCTCTAACCTTTGGCAACATAATCTAGGCTGGCATCTCAGCGTAGCACTGAGGGAGCGCTGTAATGTTGGAGGTATCGTCTTTTGGATGAGACATAAAACCAAGGTCCCTGCTCAGTGGACCTAAAAGATCCCACGGCATTATTCAAAATAGTTCAGGGAGGTATTTTGGTGTCCTGATCATCATTTCTCCCCCTCAGCCAACGCCAGCAACAGATTATTTGGCACTTTGCTGTTTATGGGACCTTGCTGTGTGTAAATTGGCTGCCTCATTTGCCTACATTAATAAGTGAGTAATCCATTGGTTGTAAAGACATCCTCAGGAAGTGATGAGGTGGTATGCAAATGTAGATTGATTCTTCTGTGGAATTTGCGGGGCTGCTGTGTTTACATACATCTTTAATTGTGATTTGCATAATCTGAACCTGTTCCAGAACACACACTGCCCCCCCCCCCCCCCCCCCATGCAAATTGTTTTTTGAAACTTGTATTTTTCAAAATATGATTTAACGTTACCTGAAATAAAATGCATGTCGGAAGTGCCCAAAATGTATCTTATCCAGGACTGGAAAATTCTTTCTGCTGCCAAGTCCAGAATGAATTGCTTTTCAAACTGCTAAGATAGGTGTAACAACAGTATATTTATAATTATTTCTCAGTTCCTTTTTATTAAATATTTTTTCTTTTTAAAGTTGTTTGCTTGTAGGATTTTGGCTGTGTTTGTGATTTTTTTTTTGTTTGAGGTAAAGGAGGTTGGTTGTAGCAAATAAAATATTTTTCACTTGGGACATCAAGTCCGATGCTCTGTCACAGCAATGTGCCCTCAGCCCTGACCTCTCATGAGCAACGTCTTTTGTACCTTTGTTGGAATTTTTCAATTTTCAGTAAGTGTCTTGTTGCATCTGAGCGAGATTATTGATACTAGATTAGGGCTTTTTCCAGTGGGGAAAAGGGGAGCGAGTGTGAGGGCTGCCCTAATTCCTTTTTATGAAGGAACTTTTCAGCCAACAGACAAAATAGACTTCAGTTCCAATGCCCTGGAATAGATTTTAGCCCAGATCCTAGAAGTGAAAGGCCAGTGTCTGTCCCACTGCACCCAGGCTCACTCCTCGCCTTCATTTTGTTTCTAGTTTTTGAAAGTTTTCGGGAACTGTTCTTTGTTGCATTTGTGCACACTTCGATACTAATCTTCTATAATTTCTCTTCTAGATGGGCACTTTGGTTCTTTAAAAATGACAAAAACAAAACTTGGCAAGCAAATCTGCGCCTGATATCCAAATTTGATACAGTGGAAGACTTTTGGGCGTAAGTAAAAACATGAAATTATAAACTGAAAAGTAGCTTTTTTTCATTCATGGGATGTGGGCGTCGCTGGCATTTATTGCCCATCCCTAATTGCCCTCGAGAAGGTGGTGGTGATTCGCCTTCTTGAACCGCTGCAGTCCGTGAGGGGAAGGTACTCCCACAGTGCTGTTAGGGAGGGAGTTCCTGAATTTTGACCCAGCGACGATGAAGGAATGGCGATATATTTCCAAGTCAGGATGGTATGTGACTTGGAGGTGGTGGTGTTTCCATGTGCCTGCTGCCCTTGTCCTTCTAGGTGGAAGAGGTCACGGGTTTTGGAGGTGCTGTTGAAGAAGCCTTGGCGAGTTGCTGCAGTGCATCTTGTAGATGGTGCACACTGCAGCCACGGTACGCCGGTGGTGGAGGGAGTGAATGTTTAAGGTGATGGCTGGGGTGCCAATCAAGCGGGCTGCGTTGTCCTGGATGATGTCGAGCTTCTTGAGTGTTGTTGGAGCTGCATCATCCAGGCAAGTAGAGAGTATTCCATCACTCTCCTGACTTGTGCCTTGTAGATGGTCAAAAGGCTTTGGGGAGTTAGGAGGTGAGTCACTTGCCGCAGAATACCCAGCCTCTGACCTGCTGTTGTAACCACAGTATTTATGTGGCTGGTCTAGTTAAGTTTCTGGTCAATGGTGACCCCCCCAGGATGTTGATCGGGATTTGGCGATGGTAATGCCGTAGAATGTCAAGGGGCAGTGGTTAGACTTTTGCTTATTGGAGATGGTCATTGCCTGGCACTTGTGTGGCGTGAATGTTACTTGCCACTTATCAGCCCAAGTCTGAATGTTGTCCATGTTCTGCTGCATGTGGGCATGGACTGCTTCATTATCTGAGGATTTGTGAATGGAACTGAACTCTGTGCGAACATCCCCACTTCTGATGGAGGGAAGGTCATTGATGAAGCATCTGAAGATGGTTGGGCCTAGGATACTGTGCTGAGGAACTCCTGCAGCGATCTCCTGGGGCTGAGATGATTGGCCTCCAACAACCACAACCATGTTCCTTTTATGGGAGTGGGGGGGGTGGGGTGGGGGCGGTGAAACTCTCCTCTCTAGATTTCCCCATCTCATGCAGCTTCCTTTGGCTAAGACGCCAGAGAGATGATCAGTTTTTGGATTTCTGTTAATGATCTGCAACTGCAAAGTAAGCGTAGGGAAACATCTGGTTAATAGCGATCAAAACATAATACGGTTTAAAATAATGATTGAGAAAGACATAAGTAAGACAAAGACTTGATTGGAAAAAAGCTAATTTTGAGAGGATGAGAACGGAACTGGGGAGGTAAACTGGGGGAAAAAATTGACAACAGCAGTGAGAAATATTTTAAATAGTGATCACGACTCCCCAAAGCCTTTCCACCATCTACAAGGCACAAGTCAGGAGTGTGATGGAATACTCTCCACTTGCCTGGATGAGTACAGCTCCAACAACACTCAAGAAGCTCAACACCATCCAGGACAAAGCAGCCCGCTTGATTGGCACCCCATCCACCACCTTAAACATTCACTCCCTCCACCACCGACGTACCGTGGCTGCAGTGTGTACCGTCTACAAGATGCACTGCAGCAACTCGCCAAGGCTTCTTCGGCAGCACCTCCCAAACCCGAGACCTCTTCCACCTAGAAGGGCAAGGGCAGCAGCTGCATGGGAACGCCACCACCTCCAAGTACCCCTTCAAGTCGCACACCATCCTGACTTAGAAGTATATCGCCAATCCTTCATCGTCGCTGGGTCAAAATCCTGGAAGCCCCTACCTAACAGCACTGTGGGAGTACCTTCACCACACGAACTGCAGTGGTTCAAGAAGGCAGCTCACCACCACCTTCTCAAGGGCAATTAGGGATGGGCAATAAATGCTGGCCTTGCCAGCGACGCCCACATCCCATAAACAAATAAAAAAACGTGTTGGACATCTTGGGGAGTTAAGAGTTAACAGTCAATGTGTGGCAATAAAGACTGTTCCATATACTCCACTATGAAGTCTCGTGCTTACTCGAAACGTGTTGCTGCGAACCAGAGGAGGAAAGAGGTTGAATGCTAACATAGAGTTACTGAGAAATATATTCCGCTAAAAAAACAGTAACAAACTAGCTGATAATGAAACACTATGGCTGAATAAAGAGATGAGTAAAATTGAAACTAAAGAAAAAGGTAAGGTCCAGCATAGTAGACTCATGCCTAAGGTCAGCATGTGGAGTCAGGGGACAAGTAGTAAAATGGATAGCAAGTTGGATACAGAACAGAAAACAGAGTAGGGGTTAAGGGTTGCTACTCACACAAAGAAAGACTTACATTTATATAGCGCCTTTCATGACCACCGGGCGTCTCAAAGCACTTTACAGCCAATGAAGTACTATTTGAAGTGGAGTCGCTGTTGTAAGGTGTGAAGTGGTGTTCCACAATGATCGGTGCTGGGGCCACTTGTTCACAGTTTACATTAACGATTTGAACTCGAGAATCGGAATTACAATTTCAAAATTTGCGGATGACACCGAATTTTTTGGGGGGTGGTGGGGGTATAGTAAATACTGAGGAAGATGGCGACAAATTACAAGACGGCATTAATAAACTTGCCGAATGGGCATGTAATTGGCAAATGAATTTCAGTATAACTGAGTTGTGACATTTTGGTAGGAAGAATAAAGAGGCACATATTGCTTGGTTAATAAGAGTCTAAATGGGGTAGAGGAGCAAAGGGATGTAAGGGTACAGATACACATCACGAAAGTAGCAACACAAGGGTTAATAAGGCCATTTTTTTTTAAAAAAAGAGCAAACCAATTAATTTTAAAGATTTTTTTTAAGTTTAATGATTAAAACATTTTATTTTAATATTTCTTTAAACCCTTACGCTGGTAAAAGAAGACCCTACACCTGCTTTTACCAGGCGTCAGAGTTTTGTGGGCAAATAGCACAAATCTCTGCCAGCGAATGTCCATTTCCTGGGGATTCGTACGATCTGTCAAGCTGAAACTTGACATCGCAAGTTCCGGGTTTTCACGCCTGCGTATCGCACACGGAAACCCAGAGCTTGCGGGGCACTTGCAGTGTACGCAGCCACAGGCCCCAGAAAATCCGGGCCAATATGTATTGAATGGCATAATTAAGTACATCTACTTGAACTTAATTTACTGATACTATATGTGAAGTCTTTTACAAATGCAATTTTATATGCACATATGTAAATGTTTTTAACAGCACTGCAATCTCCTTACAATGCCATTAACTTGACCAGTAGTTTTATACTTAATTTTAAAAATTGGGCTGTGGGTACAATTGCTGCTTCACATTGAAGAGAATTTTTTGGGGGGACACAAGCTAATTGGGGAGTTACCCATATGCAATACATCAATTGTTCAGTCTCTGCAGACAACAGTTTGTAGGTTGTCATCCCACGTGGAAAACCTTGTCTGCTTTCAGCTGCCACTGTGTCTTTAACTGTTCCGTTGTAAAAATGGCTGCACCCTTTTCTTCTTAATCAACAGCAAATCGACCAAACCGGAAAGTACTTTATTTGTTTTATAAGTGCTTTTAAATCTTTTTCTTCCTGCAGTCCTGTGTTTCAAAGTGGATCTGTAATCCATTTGTTCAAATTTGAAGTTTTAACAGTAGTCTGTGCAGTTCTTGTGCCAGTTTTCACTGACACCATCTGGGGTCATGGGTTGCAGAGTTGCTCCTGTTGACCTCTCCACACATGCATGGGCTGGTCCATGCAGATATCTGACTGAGGTTTGCATTGAGTGCATGGATCTTTTCCAGTGGCTGACCCTAATGCTGCCCATCCTATCTCTCATCATTCTAGCATTTCTTGGATAGCGAAGCTCAGTAGGGCTCCATGTGACCGGTTCATTGATTGCAAGGTGACCCTGGACTCTTTCGGAGTACGGATGTGCTCCAGAGTGAAGGGAGTACGAACTGATAGTATGACCATGGGCCATTTTATCATTAAATGGAGCAGGATTTGTTCCCCAGCCCTTTTCCCCAACACCATGTAGATGTGGTATTCATGTTGTTGAATGCCATAGATCAGTCCACACAGCAACTTGCAGAAAGTGCACATTGCTTTGTACGTTTACCTATTGTCTGCATTAGGCAGAGCAACCCATTGCATACCAGTAGTTTAATAATATGTTGGAAAGTGCAACCTTTTGTGCTTCAATCTGTCCCCATATAGGATAACAATTTGTTTCTGAATAAATCTACACTTAATTCAAAGTTCCCTAATTCAAATTGAATTACCTGTTAGTTTAGTTTTTTTGAACAAATAAAGACCCTTGTGTGGTTTTATTTAAATTGTGCAATTCAAGCTACTATTTAATGTTTTTGAGCAGAAAATAACTTTGAATTAACAGGAGTAGACTGTGCCCTCGCTGGGTTCTGGGCTTCAGTTTCTTTCAATTACATTAATAGCGCTCATCTTGGCTTTGAGGATTAGTCAACTGTACGTGTACTTCAGACTCGCCATCGTTTTTGGCATGCAGATGTGCCAATTCTGAGGCTGTTATGTTTATTGCCTCTAATTGTGTCCAGTATTCATTTGTCTGGTGTTTCAAAATCACAGTGCCAAAATTCTATCTGCAACTTTGCCTTTTTTCCGCTGAAGGGAAGTATGACTTTGTGTGAACAAGAAACAACCTTGTATGTAAATGGAGTGAAAGACTATTGTCAATCCGGGCAGTGTTTCTTTTGAAGATGAGATTTTATGAAGGGCTATTACTGAAGATTAACAAGTTTGATAGTTCAATAGATCACCTTAGCTACCACACGGAGTAGTTGAGACAAATTGTATAGATGCATTTAAGGGGAAGCTAGATAAGCACGAGAGAGAGAGAAAGAGGGTTATGCTGATAGAGTTGGATGAGGAAGGATGGGAGGAGGCTCGGGTGGAGCATAAACGCTGGCATGGACTGGTTGGGCTGAATGGCCTGTTTCTGTGCTGTATTTTCTATGTAATTCTATCTACCCCTTGGTAGGGCAGGATTCATCGGAAAAGTTAGAGGTCACTTTTATTTTTTGGTCTGGATGTTTGATAGGCGAGGGGCCCCATCAGGATGCTTGAGTCTCCAAACCAAGGTACTGAAAAACGTACATATGTAGGATTTTCCATTTACCTGCTGCTGGTTAGCTTTCCCTAGTTTACTCAAGACCAAAAAATTGAGGTGCTGGTTTTGGAAAGTGCCAAGGCTTTAGGAACCCCCAAGTGTGAGATGGGGTGCTGCTTGAATTTAACTAGTCAAAGCCACATAGCCTATCATCACAAAGCAGTGATGAGCTTCCTGCTGCACCACCAAATCACTCAGCCCATTGTTTGAGATGACAACTGGAGCGTGCAAGTTCCATCGCAGAGTCTGCGAAAAGAACCCCCTCAATTCTTTTAAATATTTGGAGCAGACACCGAGATCGTTCCTGTAATTATATCTCCAACGCATTACTGACGATATTGAATAGAATGAGTGGGCAACTTTGCCTCGCTCTTCTTTCAAGGGTGATGGGTCTAGACACCCATCCAGGATCTTGGCACTGAAGTAAACCTCCCAGATAAAATCCAAGATTCAGCCGTGTACTCCCATAGCTTCCACCTTGTTCAGGAGGGCTGTGGACTGCTCTACTGCTTCATAGGCTTCCTTAATGCAACATACACTGGCGGCTTTTTCAACCTCAATTCAAATAGCCAACTGTGGCCTGTTGAGCCAAGTGGCATACTCTCCATAATGCTGTCTCCAGACCGCTTTGATTTGTTATAAAGCACTGGACTTACCAGTTATTGGAACTAACCCAGCAGAGCCCTTTCATGCACGATTTAACAACAGACTTTTACCACGGGAGAAATTATTTGACGTCACTTCTTTATAACTGAGCCATTGGGGATGAATGCAGCCCACCGATCCCCCTTCATCTTCCTAACCACCTTCTTTGATCTCCTAGTATATTGCATCATTCACCTTTGCAGTAGCTCTCAATTGCCCTTATGAGATTTCAAGTACCGTTTTAAAAGCTTCAGGTTTCACCCAACAGCTTGCTGTCCATTCTTGGTTACCTTAACAGGGCCCTCCTTAGTGGATGGATAACTACTTAGATGATGGGATAGAAAGCCACACATCCAAGTTTGTCGCTGATACAAAGATAGGTGACTTTGTAAGCCGTGTAGGTGGAAGCATAAAATTACAAAGAGATATTAATAAATTAAGCGAATGGGCAAAGCTGTGGCAAATGTGAGATCATCCACTTTGGACCAAAAAAGGATAGAACAGAGTATTTTCTAAATGTTGAAAAGCTAGAAACAGTGGAGGTCCAAAGAGACTTGAGGGTCCATGTACATAGATCATTAAAATGGCATGGACAGGTACAGAAAATGATCAAAAAGGCTAATGGAATGCTGGCCTATATATCTAGAGGACTAGAATACAAGGAGGTAGAAGTTGTGCTACAGCTGCACAAAGCCCTGGTTAGACCACACCTGGAGCACTGTGAGCAGTTTTGGGCACCACACCTTAGGAAGGATATATTGGTCTTGGAGGGAGTGCAACGTAGGTTTACCAGAATGATACCCGGACTCCCAAGGGTTAAATTACGAGGAGCGATTACACAAACTAGGGTTGTATTCCCTGGAATTTAGAAAGTTGAGTGATTTAATTGAAGTTTTCAAGATATTAAGGGGAACTGATGGGGTAGATGGAGAGAAACTATTTCTGCTGGTTGGGGAGTCTAGGATTAGGGAACATAGTCTAAAAATTAGAGCCAGAGCTTTCAGGAGTGAAGCTAGGAAAAACTTCTACACACAAACGATGGTAGAAGTTTGGAACACTCTTCCTCATTTTATGCTTGGTCAATTAATTTTAAATCTGAGATGGCTAGATCTTTGTTAACCAAAGGTATTAAGGGATATGGAGCAAAGGCGGGTATATGGAGTTAGATCACCGATCAGCCATGATCTCATTGCATGGCGGAACAGGCTCGAGGAGCCAAATGGCCTTCTCCTCCTGTTCCAATGGACAGCTAGAAAGCTCTGGGTTTGCTTCAACTTCAGTGCCGATCTAGAGTTTGCCCCGTTGGTAGATTTTCACTGTATAGTGGCCGCTTCGGGACAAGATGTATTTGAATCCTTGAGGCAATCCACAAGGCAGGAAGACGATCCAGTTATGCAGTCGACTGCATTGAGGGAATAAACTGCAAATGTTGGAATTTTTTTAATGAAACAGAAAATGCTGGAAATACACAGCAGGTCGGTCAGCATTTGTAGCGAGTCAAGATAGGTTAACTTTTTGGATGTAAGCCTTCTCTTTCACTATGTTCTGCAGAAAGGTTCCATACCCAAAATGTTAACCTGTCTCTTCTCTTTACAGATGCTGACTTGCTGTGTATTTCCTGTTGCTGTGCATTATTGGCTTGGCAGCTCAGTATAAGTGCTTTGATGCCACTGTGCTCTGAGGTGGCCTAAAATGTAGGTCCCCAGAGTGCCACTGTTTTGGTGTACTATTCATATGGAAGTTGAATGAAAGAGAGAATATAGAATGATATGGTATCTGGCTATGGTTCATTCTATGTAAATTGAGGATGAACTTCGTTCAAAGGTCCCTTCTTGACGATTCAGTTTTGCTTACTAACTTAGTGTCCTGGAGCTGTGTTCTAATTTACACAAGATGTTCTGTGTTCCTGGTGTTGCCTTGGGTCTTGGTCAATGTTCCCTTTAACCTTTTTTTGGGTGCACGGCCCCTTTTAAAATACCGCGCATGCGTGGTTTTTCCTATTTAAAAATGAGTGAGCCGGCTGCGCGGGAGCTGCAGAGCGCTGCGCAGTCGCACAGCTTAAAGGGGACATAGAAACATAGAATCTAGGAGCAGGAGTAGGCCATTCGACCCATCGAGCCTGCTCCGCCATTCAATACGATCATGGCTGATCATCCAAATCCAGTACCCTGTCCCTGCTTTAATCCCCACAGTACACATATCCCACCCTACCCCCGTAACCCCACGTATTTAATTCCCCCTAACATATCCCATCCTATCCCCATAACCCCACATATTTAATCCCCCCTAACACTAAGGGTCAATTTATCATAGCCAAATCAACCTAACCCACACATTTTTGGACTGTGGGAGGAAACCGGAGCACCCGGAGGAAACCCACGCAGACACGGGGAGAATGTGCAAACTCCACACAGACAGTCACCCGAGGTCAGATTCGAACCCGGGTCTCTGGCGCTGTGAGGCACCAGTGCTAACCACTATGCCACCGTGTTGCCCTTGGGCCATTGGCCTCGTTCTTCTGTCAAATATAGGCGAGACCCAAAATAATGTCCTATGCATAGTAGTAGTGAAAACTCACCTGAATGCACATGGCTTTGATTTCTTAACATCTCGGTGGCATTTCTTCCTGTGGGATAATCACTATGTCCTTTTTGTATGTTAAGATTCGACTTTTCAAAAAATGAAGAAGCCTCTATATATCTGTGCTAATTACTGCGACTTGCCTTGTGCGGGTCTTCCTCATTCTTTGAATGCAGTTAACTCCAACTTAGAAAGATCCCATTCTGCCTGCGGTTCTCTTTCTAACATCATAAACTTGGAAGTTCCATTCTCGTGGGTTTAATTTCCTCGGTGCCTTTAATTCCCTCGGTGCCTTTACTGCATCTTTTAAGAAAGTGAGAAGTCGCACAACACCAGGTTATAGTCCAACAGTTTTACTTGAAATCACAAGCTTTCGGAGCGCTGCTCCTTCGTCAGGTGAAGTCCTGACGAAGGAGCAGCAGCTCCGAAAGCTTGTGATTTCAAATAAAACTGTTGGACTATAACCTGGTGTTGTGCGACTTCTCACTTTTGTCCACCCCGGTCCAACACCGGCATCTCCGCATTTTAAGAAAGTGGCAGTGATGGGGAAAACAACAGTGGTGCAAAATTCTCAAGGCAATTGTTCCTGTGATTGCTCCCCAGTTTGGATGGCAATCTGTTTGAGGGAGACTTTGCTTAAGGTGGGTAATATAAGTAATGGAAGAGTAGAGTATGACTTGCTTTTGTCAGATTAAATCAAGAAATGCGCATGAACATATAGAAGTTTAGTCTCTGAGGAGGGTGGCGGGGAAACTTGTACACAAGGAGTTATATACACACACACACACACACACACACACACACACACACACACACACACACACTTACTTCTCAATCAATAAAGTATCGGCACGTGTACGTATGTGACAAGTGCGTAGAAACGAGGGAAGTATCTCTCCCCAATTTACACTGGGCCACCACAGCAACATTTTTGTATCCCCGTGTTCTGACTAATTCTTGTTTACTTTTCTCCATCTCACAGCCTTTACAATCACATCCAGCTCTGCAGTAATTTAATATCAGGCTGTGATTACTCTCTCTTCAAGGTGAGTAGCTGTTCATGCTTGTAAAGCTTTGAAATTCACTCTTTCCTGTTAAGTTACAGCATTAACCTAACAATGTGCTAATAACTAAGTGAAAATAATTAAACATCGAGTTGATTTTTCAGTTAACTAATCACGTTATCACTTCTTTCAGTTTCATAGCCCATATTTGCAGCTTGAAAACCTCCATGTTAAGTTACTATTGACGAGATTTCTTTTCAGAGTCGCATATGTTGCTCTGACAGCTGAGGGTATCAACATAATCTCTACCCATGCTGTCTGGGACTAAATAGTGTAGCCTCATGTAAAACTTCTTATTCTCCACCCCCACTGTCTCCCATTGTGAGGCTATGCCTTCCTGAAACGCTTCCCATTTGGTACTATTACTGTTCATATTGGGGGGGTGCTGTAAGAGAGAAAGGTGTGAATTTTAGTCGAAGCCAAGATGTGAATGGGAGTCTCCTTGTTTGTGCAGGAATGCTATAGAAATTTTTGTTGAAGGTTGCTTTGCTGGATAGTGATTATCACAAGAGAACTGAAAATCAACTCCTTTAAATCTATTTGAAATTATATTTAACATCCTTAAATCAATTTTGATCATTTAATCTATCTCTGAACTTTTGATTTAGCATGAACTGTAATGGATATCCATCTGTTGTGGTCCAGACTTTCTTCTATTTAAGTTGTGCTCACAGCAGAGAGGCCGTTTCTATAAGCAAACCTGAGTTGTCTCAAACATGCAGTGTGTGGGATAGTAAGCCACAGGGACTAACAATTGCCCCTTAACCATGGTATATTGCAGCAGCGACCGTGTAGCATGTTCTCCTACCTACTCCACAAGGCGGTAAAGACACTCTCAGAGCATTACATTCAGGATAAAACTTGTCATTTATTTATAAATAAAATGATGCACAGAAGCAGTAAGACACAGCAAAATACTAGTAATACAAAACTTTAAAGGGAAGAGGGAATCGATCCATCAAGGCCTAAAAATGCCCTATTCTGGACATGTTTCTTGCACAGTGTGGATGAAGTCTTTTCAACAGACTTGGAATGACAACGTTGTGCGAGGGCAACATAATGCTTAATGTCAGTCTACAGAGTCCAAGAATCGATTCTAGACACTGAACTGAAGTTGTTTCTGTGTGTGTGCGTGCATACATTCAGCATGTTGAACCACTTGTGTTGCATATGAACAGTCTACACCTGTATATTGATGCCAAGGGCATACAAGACGGGATTGTTCTGTATTTCTTGCAGTATCAGCCAGCAAGGATCAATTTTAATTCGGAAACAACAAAATAAAAAAAGTTATCAGTAATCAGCAAAAATTTAGCATTTTTCTCACACCTGACCTTTGTTTTGTAGTTAAATAGTGAGCTCCCTATTTTCTGTGTAGGATGGTATTGAACCTATGTGGGAGGATGAGAAAAACAAGCGAGGTGGGAGATGGCTGCTTACCCTTTCTAAGCAACAGAGAAAAACAGACCTGGATCGTATTTGGTTAGAAACTGTAAGTACTTTTCCCCCTTTTTCTAAAATTCCTGTCCAGTTTAGTCTCTCTCCATGCACTTGCTGGCTCCCGCCAATGTTCCCTGTAAGCTGCTCGGTTGCGCAGCACTCCAGGGATCCCGTGCAGCCGGCTTTTCAATACAAAGGGCCAGAAATTCGGCTTCCTGCAGGTGCAAGCATCGCGCTCGTACTTACCTACCGCGCCTGCCGTTGTGCTTTGGGCCCACGAGGACTTCGGCTCCTGGGCCGCCTCCAGCTGCCGGCGCGCAGTGCTTGCATATCCCAGGGGCGCAGTTAGTTCGAAGCGTCCCCTGGGATCACGTGGGCCTTGGAGAGCCAATCCTAACAGGGCATTTTCATTCATAGATTTGACAGGAAGACCTGTCAAATCTATGAATAGAGATTGGCCCCAAAACCACACTTAAATTTCAATTTTTTTTTTTAAATCACATTTTTTAAATAACTATAAGTTACATAAATTAACTACTTTAAACAAAAATTTAAATTTTTGAAAAAATTAATTATACTTTTTAACGGTGCTAAAAATAAACTTACCTTTCTTTAAAGTATGTAAAAAAGATAAACCTGTTGAAAAAATGTTTAAATTGTAATTAATTAACCACTTACCTTGTTAAAAACAGGCCTTGCGCCTCCTTTTTAAATGTGCAACTTCTCCATACTTACCCACACGGAGAAACCTGGGGGAAAAAAAACTGAAGTTCGCTGCGTGCGCGCAGCCTCTCCCGTGCATGCGTTCGACTTCTGAACCCCTTCCTTCAGGGGAACGGAAGTTCCGGTTTCCCGCACATGCGCAGTGCATGCAGGAAACCGGCACTTCAGGTAGCCTTACGGGTGAGTACCCAGCGCGTACTCACCCGACAAGAGCCGAATTTTTGGCCCTGTTATTTCAGGGTCCCTTAAAGGGGCTGCGCAGTGCCAAACAAAATCACGGAACATTGGCACCCGCGCTCTGGTTCTATGCCCCCCCCCCCCCCCCAAAACACCTTGGGAGCTTGCCGACATTCTAACCGTGACTACACCTCAAAAGTTATAAGCTAGGAAACGCGGAAGCCAAATTGCGCACAGCAAGCCCCCACAAACAGCATTGTGGTAATGACCAGATAATCTGTTTTAGCGATGATGGTTGAGGAATAAATATTGGCCAGGACACTGGGGAGAACGCCTCTGCTCTTATTCGAAATGGTGGCCATGGGATCTTTTGCGTCCACCTGAGAGGGCAGACGGGGCCTCGGTTTAACGTCTCATCTGAAAGATAATTATCTCATGGCTTTAGAGGCACGTCAAATCCATACGTTTTTGGTTTTCTTTAATCTGTTTTGTTTTAAATGTGCAAAGCTGGCATTACAATTCACTAATTCCTTTTACCCTTTTGTCCCTTCTTTCTGCTCCCTCCCTCCCCCAACAAAGCTGCTGTGCCTTATAGGAGAAGCATTTGATGAGCATAGCGACGACGCTTGTGGTGCAGTAGTTAATGTTAGAAACAAAGGTGACAAAATAGCTATATGGACTACTGATTGTGAAAATAGAGAATCTATCACATATATAGGGTAAGTGAACATCAAAGACACATTAACTGGTTTGGTGACAGTTGCCATTTTCTCCTCAATGTCGTTATGGAAGTATGCTTTACCATTCAGCTGCCAAGCCAGGCAATGTGGGAGGCTGCTCTGAATGTGGAACATATGAACCCAAATTTAGGATAGCTCTTTTTTTTAAACTGTGCACAGCAAATTCAGCATTGCTGCAAGCCTCTTTTTTGTTGTTGTAAAAGATTAAGCAAGTTCCTGGCATCTAAAAGGATGTTTTTTTTTATAAATAGAGGCATCTTACTGGAAGGAAAGGGGGTTGTATTTCAGACAGGAGATGGTCGATCTTTCCAACCTGCTTTCTGGATTGGTCTCCTGTCCGAATTTCGTTACTATGCATATATATGTGTGAAGAGGGTAGAAAATGCAGTAACTGGGAACCAGCTCACAAACCTTATTGGTGTTGTGCGTTCTGAATCGAGCTGATCTAATCTTTTGAAATGCTGCTGTCACATTGAGCATCACCGGCTGAAAAGGAGTTAGTAGTGCACTCGTAGCCACGCATCTCCAATTGGACATAACCCGTGAGATTATTGGAGCTGAGCCTGGACCCTGTGGAGAGCCACATTGTGGTTAGTTACCTTGACTGAGTCTGTGTGGAAGGTCAGTGAGGATAGTCTGGTCATGCCATGAGCATAAGTGCTAGATATATGAACACACGATAGCCCCAATTCAAAGAGTGGTTTAAAAAAAGGGTAGGAAATAAGGAGGCTGGCAGGCAGTGAAGTTGGGGAACTAGAAGATTTACCTGCTATTGCTGAACGATCCCATAAATTTTGGTACGGTTGAGGTTAATATTTAATTCTGTTAGCACAGCAAGAAACATGTTATTTTTCATCTTGTCTTTTTTCACATGATCTTGTTTTTAATGTGGTCCCTTTGAAAGTCTTTGCAAAGCTTTACTTTGATTTCACAGAGTCGTCAGTTTTGATCTTGGAGTGCATTTAGTTTGTCACCTGTCCGGGGAGGGTGGAATCACATGAATCAACATGGAATAAAATTTTTAAAAGTTAACCACAACCCCTAAATTTAGCTGACTGTTTATTCATTTACACATAGCCTTTACAACTTTGCTATCAAAGAGTGCGGCCATACCAAAGGCAGGTAATTACATTTTAGCATTTGTCTCAGCAGTACGGGCGCTGCCATTTGCCGCGTCCTAGAATTGGGCTTTAGATGTTGCAGTTTGCAGCAAGGATTGTACAAAAGCTAATTCGTGACGTTAAACTGGGATGAGCTGCGTGGCGGGGTGGGGGGGAAATCTGGTTTCTGTTGCTGGATTAATTAAACAGCTTAATGTTCTTTTCCTTAATGGGAGCAGTACTAGCATAGCTCACTGATGCTGCGATGAATGAATGTAAACCTTCTAAAGGTTGTAAAGCACGGCGAGGGGGGGGTGGGGGCAGCAGTAATTGATTTGCTATTTAGTTTAATTCAGAAACCATTTTGGTGAGACCACACCTTGAGTACTGTGTGCAGTTTTGGTCGCCTTATCTGAGGAAGGATGTTCTTGCCATGGAAGGAGTTCAGCGAAGATTCACAAGGCTGATACCTGGGATGGCAGGAATGACATATGAGGAGAGATTGGGTCGATTGGGCTTATACTCGCTGGAGTATAGAAGAATGAGAGGGGATCTCATCGAAACATATAAAATTCTGACCGGTCTGGACAAACTAGATGCAGGAAGAATGTTCCCGATGGTCGGAGAGTCCAGAACCAGGGGTCGTAATCTAAGGATAAGGGGTAAGCCATTTAGGACAGAAATGAGGAAGAATTTCTTCACCCAGAGAGTGGTGAACCTGTGGAATTCTCTACCACAGAAGGTAGTTGAGGCCAAGTCATTAAATATATTCAAGAATGAGTTAGATATATTTCTTAAAGCTAAAGGTATCAAGGGATATGGGGAGAAGGCAGGTACAGGGTACTGAGTTTGGATGATCAGCCATGATCTCATCGAATGGCGGAGCAGGCTTGAGGGGCCGAATGGCGGCCTCCTGCTCCTATCTTCTATGATTCTATATGTATTTGAAGGAGAGCGCCAGCTTAGATAGGTTAATTATTTGTGCTTTTCTTTGTTCAAAACAGGAGAATTTACAAGGAAAGATTAGGGCTTCCTCCTAAAGTAGTGATTGGCTACCAGTCCCATACAGACACTGCCACAAAAAGTGGGTCGACAACCAAGAACAGGTATGTTGTTTGAGAAGGCACCAGTTTTATGCTCGTCACTAGAAGACTGGACGCGTAAAGCAATCTACACTTCAAATTCAACCAAAGCTTCTAGTAAGCAGAGTGGGACTGCATTCTAATATTACACAAGTCTGCGAGTTTTCAGTCAGTTTTCTATCTTTGACTTTGTTCAGTATTCTGTGAAAATAACCCTTTCCCTTCAAAATGTTTTATGAATCCATTTGGTTCCTGAAATTTTCTGGAAGTGTTTAAAGATAACTTGTAAAGTGAAATATTTTGAAAAGATGCAAGTTTTTTTTTTAAAAAGAATAGTTTTCCTTACACTAAATACGGCACAATGTAGACATTTTATTTTGGTGGGGTGGGGGCTCGTATAAGCATTTAGTAATTTTGGAAGGGAAAGGGTTAAGAAGATCTTGTCCGAATGTTGTAGTACTTAGCAATTTAGTTCAGTTCTGACTTTTTTTGTACAGCGAACAGGAAGATTTGCTGTAATCCATGCTTAATGTTGGCTGTTAGGTTTAATTTATTCATTGATTTTCAAATTTTAAAAAAGCTCCAACAACAACTTGGTTAATTTAGATCATGAGATGTAATGCGTGTTTTGGGACTGGGCATATCGTTTTAAATTGGTAGAATTCAAAATTTGTCATGTGCATTACTTAAATCCTGCTGCATTAATACAGAATTCACAGTTTGATTTAAACTTTAACTTTGAACAAGCTTTTCGCAGTTTAGTCGTGATTTTTACTTTTTGGGCAAGTGTGTGGGTTTCTCTTCAAAAAAAAAAGTGTATTTTGTTTTTTTTTAAATTGCAATACAATAATTACATTCCTTGCTCGAGATGTTGAGATATATTGAAATCCTCTATATGTTTTGTATTGTTATGCTGTATTTTAAAACTTGTATCCTTAGAAGAATCTATTTTGCATTGATTATTAAGGCTGAATTAGGAAAATGGTCCCAAAAAGCATACGTATTAAAAGTGTAAAAACAAGAACTGTGTAAATAAAACTTGTACAGTGAAATTTCTTGCATTCGGTGGCTGTGGTCTCATTTAATCTTCAATTTGTTACAACACTGACCTACATACCGACTAATTGAAGTATACTAGCTGGTACAGACTGAAAAGCGTATAACCTAGTTACTAATTAAATCAGATGTCATCTCGATCCATTTATTATTGTAATTTTGCCGACATTTATTTTTTCAACCAATGGGCAAAGGCCATTGCTGCCTGTCATAACTGTAGACTGACACGTGCGGTGCTGAGGGAGTCCTGCACTGTCGGAGGTGCCATCTTTCAGATGAGACGTTAAACCAAGGCCCCGTCTGCTCTCAAGTGGACGTAAAAGATCCCACGGCCACTATTTCGAAGAGGAGCAGGGGAGTTCTCCTTGGTGTCCTGGCCAATATTTATCCCTCAATCAACATAACAAAAACATGATCTGGTCATTATCACATTACTGTTTGTGGGAGCTTGCTGTGCGCAAATTGACTGCCGTGTTTCCTACATTACAACAGTGACTACACTTCAAAAGTACTTTGTTGGCTGTAAAGCGCTTTGGGACGTCCGGTGGTCGTGAAAGGCGCTGGAGAAATGCAAGGCTTCCATCACTGAATCTCATGACTTTATAGCCTAATTGCATTTGTGCCACGTAATTACATAGGATATACAGCACAGAAACAGGCCATTCGGCCCAACCAGTCCATGCGGCTGTTTATGTTCCACTCGAGCCGCCTCCCGTCTTTCCTCATCTAAATCTATATGAATAACCCTCTATTCCCTTCTCCCTCACATGCTTGTCCAGCCTCCCCTTATTCGCTTCAACCACTCCCTGTGGTAGCAAGTTCCACATTCTCACCACTCTTTGGTTAACAAAGTTTCTTCTGAATTCCCTATTGGATTTATTGGTGACTATCTTATATTGATGGCCTCTAGTTATGCTCTTCCCCACAAGTGGAAGCATTCTCTTTGTACCCTCTCTATCAAAACCTTCCATAATTTTAAAGACCTCTATTGGGTCACCCCTCAGCCTTTTTTCAAGAGAAAAGAGACCCAGCCTGTTCATCCTTTCCTGATATTATTGGTATCACCCTTGTAAATCTTCTCTGCACCGTCTCCAGTGCCTCTATATCCTTTTTATAATATGGCGACCCGAACTGTACGCAGTACTCCAAGTGTGGTCTAACCAAGGTTTGATACAGGTTTAGCATAACTTCACTACTTTTCAATTCTATACCTCTCTAGAAATAAACCCTAGTGCTTGGTTTGCTTTTTTTATGGCTCTGTTAACCTGTGTTGCAACTTTTAGTGACTTGTATATTTGTACTCCCAAGATCCCTTTGTTCCTCTACCCCACCTAGACTCGCACCCTCCAAGTAATTAGTGACCTCCATATTCTTCCTACCAAAATGTAATACCTCACATTTATCTGTGTTGAACTTCATTTGCCAATTATATGTCCATTCTGCAAGCTTAAGACGTATTTCACCACTTTTTGAGGAAATAGCTCAATGCGTATGTGTTTATTTAGACAAGCAAGTGTCGTGAGAGTAACTTTCCATAAGTATTAAATACTTCAGAATAGTGTGGTGTAAACTCTTCATATAATTGATATTCTTGTGCAGCTTTGCCTGTTGAACCATATCAAATATATCTTTAACATTGGTGGCTGTGCTTTCAGCTGCCTCTGCCCTAAGCTCTGGAATTCCCTCCCTAAACCCCTCTACCCCTCTCTCTCCCCTCCCTTTTAAGCTGCTCCTTAAAATCTACCTCTTTGGCCATCTGCCCTAATATCTCCTATGTGGCTTGGTGCCAAATTGTGTTTTATAACGCTCCTGTGAAGTGCCTTGGGATGTTTTACTACATTAAAGGCGCTATATAAATACAGGTTGTTATTGTAATTGCCACCTCCTGATATGCTTCACCTTGTTCTTTTTGAACATTTGTGGTATCCTGCACACTCTGCCTTGGTTTCTCAATTTCAAAAAGATGTTACCTGGTATATTTGCTGGGTACTACAGGTATATAAACCTCATTGCAGATATATGTGCTTGCACTGTGGACTGGCCCTGCTGAGGTATTTGGCTGCCACAGGGATTACATAGTATTTACAGCACAGAAAGAGGTCATTCAGCCCAACATGCTATTTGAAATCAACTACTTGTAGCGAGTTCCACATTCTCCCCACTCTGAGTAAAGAAGTCTCGTCTGAATTGGATTTATTAGTGACTATCTTATATTTATCGCCCTAGTTCTGGTCTCCCCCACAAGGGGAAACAACTTCTCAATGTCTATCCTATCCTATCAAAATCTTTTAATAATTTCAAAGACCTCTATCAGGTCACCCCTCCGCCATCTGTTTTCTAGAGAAAAGAACCCCAGCCTGTTTAGTCATTCCTGATAGTTATAACCTCTCGGTTCTGTTGTCATCCTTGTAAATCTTTTTTGCATCCTTCTCCAGTGCCTCTATATCCTTTTTAGTAATATGGAGACCAGAACTGTGCGCAGTACTCCCAAGTGTGGTCTAACCAAGGTTCGATACAAGATTAACATAACTTCTCCACTTTTCAATTCTATTCCTCTCGGATAAACACCAGTGCTTTGTTTGATTGAACACGAGGAACTGTTAATTAGGACATTCTCCACTCGGGCAAAAAGAAAGACCTGCATTTCTATAACGCCTTTCACGACCTCAAGATGTCCCGAAGCGCTTTACAGCCGATGAAGTACTTTTTGAAACGTAGTCACTGTTGTAATGTAGGAAACGCGGCCTCTAATTTGCACACAGCAAGCTCCCACAAACAGCAACGTGACATTGATCAGATAATATGTTTGTGATGTTGGTTGAGGGATAAACATTGGCCGGAACACCGAGGAGAACTTCCCTGCATTGCAGGGGAAAAAGCATTAGAATGTTGCCTTAGTTCATACCCCGGTAAAACTACTTTAATATGCAGCAAAATACACATCAATGAAATTGATTTTATATATTTGTGTTGCAAGTTCAACCCCTAAATGGTGGTTTTGTATAATAAATGTGTTCTCTCTAAGCAAATGTTGCACAATAGTCTGCCGAATCTTCTTCTTTCACACTAAAGATGTTGCTTTTAAATATACCGCCAAGCCTTCCTTTTTGAAGCTGACGTATCGCCCCGCTTCCTGTTTGAAATTGTAAATGTTGCGATGCCTTTTTAGCTGATTATTGGGTCATCTTCATGACCATGAAAATTGTGGAAATCTAATAGGAGAGGGGAAAAGCTGGCCCGGACGGGGCTCTGTCCTTCATTGCTCAAACCGCTCAAGTACTGCCCTATAGAAAGGGGGAGGGAGAATGAAAATGAAATGGGCAATATCTACTTACATTTATATAGCATTTAACGTAGCAAAGCGTCCCAAGACGCTTAACGAGCAATAGCAATAAAAACATTTTCGACAACGCATTTTCTTGCCACAGAAGGAGATATTCGGGCAGATGACCAAAAGCTTGGTCAAAGAGGAAGGATTTAAGGAGCATTTTAAAGGAGGTGGTGGAGAGGTTTAGGGAGGGAATTCCAGAGCTTAGAGCCCAGGCAGCTGAAGGTGCGGTCGCCAATGGTGGAGCGATTATAATCACGGATGCTCAAGAGGCCAGAATTAGAGTAGCGCAGAGATCGTGTGGGGCTGGAGGAGATTAAAGATGGGGTTGTGCAATCTGTTGAGTGCACCCATTCACACGGTGATGGCCTTATTGTGGGGTATCAGGAGTGCTGGTCAAAACACATAATTAGTGCTGTTAAACTTAAAGCTGTAACTTCAGCCATGTTAAAAAATGGCATATAGGCCCTTTAATGGTCATAGGGTGGGCAATAAAGTTCGGTCTATATAAACAAAAGATAATTGTTCTGATCTTTCAAGACTGAGAAAGAAGGATTGCTTTTGTTAGGTAAGGGTATCAAGGGAGATGGAGCAAAGGTGGGTAAATGGAGTTGAGGTGCAGGTCAGCCATGATCTAATTGAATGGTGGAGTAGGCTCGAGGGGCTGAATGGCCCACTCCTGTTTCTATGTTCGTGTGTGTAAAAAAAAAAATGCAAACTATAAAGTTTTATGATCATACAAGTTATGAACTACAAACTCCACTGTCACAGAAATACTAATGAGTGGGTGCTCTTAAAATGGGTAACTGGATAAGGCTACATGATGGAAAGCCCCAGCAGGAAGCAGTGCACACTTAAAACACTGAGATGTAGTGTCCTGAAGCACTGAAACTGGAAGTGGGAAAGTTGATTTATGCAAAAACTAAACGGCTTCAAGGAACTTTAAATATCCGGGGCTTTTTTGTCTAGAAAAGAGAAGGCTGAGAGGTGACCTGATAGAGGTCTTTAAGATTATGAACGGGTTCGATAGGGTAGACGTAGAGAAGATGTTTCCACTTGCGGGGGAGACCAGAACTAGGCCATAAATATAAGATAGTCACTAATAAATCCGATAGGGAATTCAGGAGAAACTTCTTTACCCAGAGAGTGGTGAGAATGTGGAACTTGCTACGACAAGGAGTAGTTGAGGCGAATAATATAGATGCATTCAAGAGGAAGCCAGATAAGCACATGAGGGAGAAGGGAATAGAAGGACATTTTGATGGGGTTCATAGAATGGTTACAACATGGAAGGAGGCCATTCGGCCCGTCGATCCTGTGCCGGCTCTGTGCAAGAGCACTTCAGCTAGTCCCACTCTCCCCCGCCCTTTCCCCGTAGCCCTGCAAATTTCTTTCCTTCAGATACTTATCCAACTCCCTTTTGAAAGTCGTGATTGAATCTGCCTCCACCACCCTTTCAGGCAGTGCATTCCAGATCTTAACCACTCGCTGCGTAAAAATGTTTTTTCTCATGTCGCCTTTGGTTCTTTTGCCAATCGCCTTAAATCTGTGTCCTCTGGTTCTCGACCCTTCTGCCAATGGGAACAGTTTCTCTCTATCTACTCTGTCCAGACGCCTCATGATTTTGAACACCTCTATCAAATCTCCTCTCAACCTCTGCTCTAAGGAGAACAACCCCAGCTTCTCCAGCCTATCAACGTAACTGAAGTCCCTCATTCCTGGAATCATTCTCATAAATCTTTTCTGCACCCTCTCTAAGGCCTTCACATCCTTCCTAAAGTGTGGTGCCCAGAATTGGACATAGCACTCCAGTTGGGGCCGAACCAGTGTTTTATACAGGTTCATCATAATTTCCATGCTTTTGTACTCTATACCTCTATTTATGAAGCCCAGGATCCCGTAAGCCTTTTTAACTGCTTTCTCAACCTGCCCTGCCACCTTCAACGATTTATGCACATATACCCCCAGGTCTCTCTGTTCGTGCACCCCCTTCAGGATTGTATCATTTAGTTTATTTGTCCTCTCATTCTTTCTACCAAAATGTATCACTTCACACTTTTCTGTGTTAAATTTCATCTGCCACGTGTCCGCCCATTCCACCAGCCTGTCTATGTCTTCCTGAAGTCTATCACTCTCCTCCTCACTGTTCACTATACTTCCAAGTTTTGTGTCATCTGCAAATTTTGAAATTGTGCCCTGTACACCCACGTCCAAGTCATTAATATATATCAAGAAAAGCAGTGGTCCTAGAACCGACCCCTGGGGAACACCACTGTATACCTTCCTCCAGCTCGAAAAACAACCGTTCACCACTACTTTCTGTTTCCTATCACTTAGCCAATTCCGTATCGATGCTGCCACTGTCCCTTTTATTCCATGGGCTTCAACTTTGCTGGCAAGCCTATTATATAGAACTCAATCAAGTTAGTTAAACACGATTTGCCTTTAACAAATCCGTGCTGGCTTTCCTTAATTAATCCACACTTGTCCGAGTGACTGTTAATTTTATCTCTGATTGCTGTTTCTAAAAGCTTCCCCACTACTGAGGTCAAACTGACTGGTCTGTAGTTGCTGGGTTTATCTTTACACCCTTTTTTGAATAATGGTGCAACAGTGGAGCTAAGAAACAGCAAAGGGCGGAAAACATTGGTGGGAGTTGTGTATAGGCCACCAAACAGTAATGGTAATGTAGGGCACAGTATCAATCAAGAGATTAGAAGTGCATGTAACAAGGGCAATACGGTAATCATGGGGGATTTTAATCTACATATTGACTGGGCAAATCAAATTACCACTAATGGTGTGGAGGACGAATTCTTGGAATGCATGCGAGATGGTTTCCTGGATCAGTATGTGGAGGAACCAACCAGGGAGCAGGCTATTCTGGATCTGGTACTGTGTAATGAGAAAGGGCTAATCAATAATCTTGTGGTAAAGGGGCCTTTAGGGACAAGTGACCATAATATGATTGAATTTTACATTAAGTTTGAGAGTGATGTCCAATCTGAAACTAAGGTCTTCAATCTAAACAGAGGAAACTACAAGGGTATGAGGGACAAGTTGGCCATGGTAGATTGGGAGACTACACTAAAAGGTATGAAGGTGGACATACAATGGCTAACATTCAAGAAAATAATGCATCATTTGCAACAAACATATATTCCTCTAGGGCATAAAAACCCAAAAGGAAAAGTGATCCAACCATGGCTAGCAAAAGAAATTAAAGCTAGTATTAAGTCAAAGGAGGAAGCTTATAAAGTTGCCAGAAAAAGCGGTCAGCCTGAGGATTGGGATCTTTTTAGAAATCAGCAAAGGGGGACCAAGAAATTGATAAAGAAAGGGAAAATGGAATATGAGCACAAACTAGCGAAAAGTATAAAAACGAATTGTAAAAGCTTCTATAGGTATGTGAAAAGGAAAAGACTGGCGAAGGTAAATGTAGGTCCTTTACAGTCAGAGACGGGAGAATTTATAATGGGGAATGAGGAAATGGCAGAGATATTAAATAAATACTTTGTTTCTGTCTTCACGGAGGAAGACAAAAAACCTAGAAAGACGAGAAAACCAAGGGTGTGACGAGAATAAGGAACTTAAAGAAATTATTATTAGTAAAAAAACAGTACTAGCAAAATTAATGGGACTAAAAGTCGATAAATCCCAAGGACCGGATGACCTACATCCTAGGGTTTTGAAAGAGGTGGCCATTGGAATAGTGGACGCATTGGTTGTCATCTTCCAAAATTCTATAGATTCTGGAACGGTTCCTGCAGATTGGAGGATAGCAAATGTAACCCTGCTATTTAAGAAAGGAGGGAGAGAGAAAACGGGGAACTACAGACCTATTAGCCTCACATCAGTAGTTGGGAAAATGCTGGAATCTATTATAAAGGATGCAATAACTGGGCACTTAGAAACTAATAGTAAGATTGGGCAGAGTCAACATGGATTTATGAAAGGGAAATCCTGTTTGACAAACCTATTGGAGTTCTTTGAGGATGTAACTAGTGGAGTGCACAAAGGGGAACCGGTAGATGTGTATCTGGATTTTCAGAAGGCCTTCGATAAGGTCCCACACAAGAGGTTGGTGAACAAAATTAGAGCACATGGAATTGGGGGTAATATACTAACATGGATTGAGAATTGGTTAACAGACAGAAAACAAAGAGTAGGGATAAACGGGTCTTTTTCAGGATGGCAGGCTGTGACTAGTGGGGTACCGCAAGGATCGGTGCTTGGGCCCCAGTTATTCACAATCTATATCAATGATTTGGATGAGGGGACTAAATGTAACATTTCCATATTTGCTAATGATACAAAGCTAGGTGGCAGTGTCAGTTGCGAAGAGGATGTGAAGAGGCTTCAAGGGGATCTCGACAGACTCAGTGAGTGGGCAAGAACATGGCAGATGGAATATAATGTGGATAAATGTGAAGTTATCCACTTTGGTAGAAAAAACAGAAAGGCAGAGTATTTCCTAAATGGTGAAAGATTGGGGAATGCAGATGCTCAAAGGGACCTGGGTGTCCTTGTACATGAGTCACTGAAAGTGAATGTGCAGGTGCAGCAAGCCATTAGGAAGGCAAATGGTATGCTGGCCTTCATTACAAGAGGATTTGAGTACAGGAGTAAAGAAGTCTTACTCCAATTATATAGGGCCTTGGTGAGACCACACCTGGAGTAGTGTGTACAATTTTGGTCTCCTTACCTAAGGAAGGATATACTTGCCATAGAGGGAGTGCAACGAAGGTTCACAAGATTGATTCCTGGGATGGCGGGACTGTCATATGAGAAGAGATTGAGTAAACTAGGCCTGTATTCTCTAATTCAGAAGAATGAGAGGGGATCTCATTGAAGCATACAAAATTATTACAGGGCTTGATAGGATGGATGCTGGGAGAATGTTTCCCTTGGCTGGGGAGTCTAGAACCAGGGGCCACAGCCTCAAGATAAAGGGTAGGCCATTCAGGACTGAGATGAGAAGAAATTTCTTCACACAGAGGGTGGTGAATCTTTGGAATTCTCTACCTCAGAGGGCTGTGGAGGCTCAGTCATTGGGTATATTCAAAACAGAAGTCAATAGATTTCTGACTGGTAAAGGCATCAAGGGATATGGCGATAGGGCCGGTGAATGGAGTTGAGGCAGAGGATCAGCCATGATCTCATTGAATGGCGGAGCAGGCTCAAAGGGCAGAATGACCTACTCCTGCTCCTATTTCTGATGTTCTTATTTGCAATTTTCCAGTCCTCTGGCACCACCCCCGTAACTAAGGAGGATTGGAATATTATGGCCAGTACCTCTGTGATTTCCACCCTCAATTCCCTCAGCATCCTAGGATGCATCCCATCCGCTCCTGGTGACTTATCTACTATAAGTACAGCCAGCCTTTCTAATACCTCCTCTTTAGATGAAAAGGGGTGGGGAGGAGGCTTGTGTGGAGCATAAACACCGGCATGGACCAGTTGGGCCGAATGGCCTGTTTCTGTGCTGGAAATACCTTGTATTGATTAAGAGTAATAAAGATACATTACTAGTTTATATATAGTCTTTAATTAGTATGGGACCTGTGAAAGTGTGGCTACAGCATATACAGAGTCCCTAATCCAATGACTAGCCTGGTATTCCTTTAACCATCTGCTGCTTTGCCTATCACGCAAGTTGCTATTCTTGCCTCTTTATGAAAATGACAAAATTGGCTGTTAAACTCGCTAAGACAATGAATATGGGAGGGGCTGGGTTGATCTCACAGTTGAAATATGGCAATGGTTCGGTGAGGTGGAAGGGACAAACACAGTGCAATATCGGGGTTTTCTCACACAATATTGGGGTTAATTTTAACAGTAACCCGTCGGGCGGGGTTCCCACGGGATCGGGTGGAGCCTCAATGGAGAGTACAAATCGGGCTGGGTGTAAAACCGATCCCGTAAGTTTCCCGACGGCCGGGTTAGGTTAAAATTGCCCCCTCCCCCAACCATCTCTTGCCAAGTTGAGCAGCAGCGAGGGTGCTGCAATTGGCCTTGGGCGTTCCTGAGCTCTGAAAGGGCAAACCACCCAAGGTTCTCATTTCCCGGTTGTTATCCAGTGTTCCTTTCAAGCCGCCTGGCCGCGCAGCGTTCTTGAGCTCCCGCGCAGCCGGTGAGCCGGCTTTTAAAATGAATAAAACGCGCACTTGCGGAATTTTGAACGGGCTCCGCAGCCCCCTCCCCCCCCCCCCCCCCCAAAAGAAAATGACAGGGATCATCGCCAGTGACCCCCTGCTGGAAGTGAGCGCGTGTGGATTCTGGGCGCGAGCAGCAGCGTACGTGACTGCGATGGTTCCCCGTGGTCAAATGGCCCAACGAAACCAAGACACTCGCGTGCACAGTGAATACTTGGGCAAGGTAGGAATCCTGCACCTAGAAAATGTACCTTCGCATGAATCGAATGCCTGCAGAAGAAAGGACAAGGAGGAAAAAAGAATTGGGGATTAAACAAGGTGCTGCCTCAGGTTTGTCATCAGCTTGCATTCCATCCACAGCCATGAATGGTCTCGTGAAGCTGTGAGGTTTTTTTTCATCTTAATGGACGTATGCAACGCCATTCAGGAGATATCCTGCATCATCATATACTTTGCCATCTGTCGTATGGCAACAGAGGCAGTAATAGTTCTTCCAAAAGCAAAATACTGCGGATCTGAAACAAGAACAGAAAATGCTGGAAATGCTCAGCAGGGCAGGCAGCATCCGCGGAGTGAGAGAAAAACAGAGTTAACGTTTCAGGTTCTGACGAAGGGTCATCGACCTGAAACGTTTAACTCTGTTTCTCTCTCTCCACAGATGCTGCCTGACCTGCTGAATAGTTTTTCCAAATTGCTTCCCCAAATTACCGAGTGTTAACTTATGTCTGAGGCTGGTGGTGTACCCACCAAGAACCTTGCAGTCTATCGAAATAGGAAGGTTGAACAATTCCATGAACATGCAAATAGTGTGTGTCCACCAGCCAAAAGGAAAAATGCACATCAACGCACATTTCCCATGTGTGATGTGATCAAACATGCTGAGGTCTTTTAAAATAAAGCATGGACAGCTGCCTCCTCTGTGATCTGAGCTACATGGTGTATCTACCATGGGTCACAGTCTAAGGTTAAGGGGTAAGCCATTTAGGACAGAAATGAGGAGGAGTTTCTTCACCCAGAGAGTGGTGAACCTGTGGAATTCTCTGCCACAGAAGGCAGTAGAGGCCAATTCATTAAATAGATTCAAGAAGGAGTTGGATATATTTCTTAAGGCTAAAGGGATCAAGGGATATGGGGAGAAAGCAGGGACAGGGTACTGAATTTGGATGATCAGCCATGATCATATTGAATGGCGGAGCAGGCTCGAGGGGCCGAATGGCCTACTCCTGCTCCTATCTTCTATGATTCTATGATTCTATTGTGGCTGATGACGTCTCTGCCAGTGGCTCAGTCTCGTCTCGGTGTCAGAAGGTTGTGGGTTCAGAGTCCCCACTCCAGAGACTTGACCAGAGATAAATCCAGGCTGACGCTCCTAGTGCAGCGCTGAGGGAGTGCTGCACTGTCGGAGGTGCCGTCTTTCAGATGGGACATTAAACCGAGGCCCCGTCCGCTCTCTCAGGTGGACGTAAAAGATATCATGGCCACTATTTTGAAGAAGAGCAGGGGGAGTTATCCCCGGTGTCCTGGGGCCAATATTTATCCCTCAACCAACATCACTAAAACAGATGATCGGGAGCTTGCTGTGGGCAAATTGGCTGCCGCGTTTCCCAGGTTACAACAGTGACTGCACTTCAAAAAGTACTTCGTTGGCTGTAAAGTGCTTTGGGACATCCAGTGGTCGTGAAAGGTTCTGGGATCATCCTTGCAAATCTTTTTTGCACCCTCCCCAGTGCCTCTATATCCTTTTTACAATATAACTTGCTCATTTATTCGAGCAACGTAGGAGTTGTCAGCCCCATAACTCTTACCGGGCAGCCCATGTTGGGGGGACCCCGAGCTCCCGGTGGCCTGTCACTTTAATTCTCCGCTCCACTCCCACTCTGACCTCACCGTCCTCGGCCTATTACACTGTTCCACGGAAGCTCAGCGTAAGCTCGAGGAACAGCACCTCATCTTTCGTTTAGGCACTCTACAGCCCTCTGGACTCAACATTGAGCTCAACAATTTCAGTCCATAACCTCGGCTCCTATTTTTTCAGATGGCAGCTGTTGATGATTCTGCCATTCCCATTTACACCTCATCTAGACTCATCTTTTGTTACTTTACTTGTCCCATTACCATCTCCTTTTGCTTTGTACAATCATCCCTTTTGTCATTTAATCTCTCCTGCCTTCCACCCTATCGCAGACCTTCCCTTTTGTTCTTTCCTCCCCTCCCCCCTTTCCCTGCCCCTGCACTTGCTTAAAAACCTGCGTAAGCTCGAGGAACAGCACCTCATCTTTCATTTAGGCACTCTACAGCCCTCTGGACTCAACATTGAGCTCAACAATTTCAGATCATAACCCCGGCCCCTATCACATATATATATTTTTTTATTTTATTTTTTCATCCACCCTTTTGTTTGGCCTTTTTTTTCCCTCCCAGAAGCTGGCAGCTGTCCTTCATTCTGCCAGCGCATTTCACACTTCATCTAGCCTCAACCTGTCACATTAACACCTCCTCTTGCCTTGAATATCTCTTAATGTCTCTCAATGTCTCTTAATCTCTCCTGCCTTCTATCCTATCACTGACCTTCCCTTTTGTTCTTTCGTCCCCTCCCCCTTTTCCCAGCATTATACTTGCTTTAAATCTATTTCATTTCCTGCTTTTTCCAGTTCTGACGAAAGCTCTTCGACCTGAAATGTTAACTCTGTTTCTCTCTCCACGGATGCTGCCTGGCCTGTTGAGTTTTTCCAGCGTTTTCTGTTGTTATTTTGAATTGTCTCTTTAATGAACAGCAGATGGCGCTGTGTTTCTCTGTCGCGTGACATACTTTAGCCATATTATGTGCTGTGTAATCCTTATTAAGAAACAATGGGGTACATATTGAACGGTTTGATGATTTAAGTAGACAAGTATAAAGCGGGGCAAGACACTGTTTTCTGTTAAATAACCTCACCTTTCCTGCTAAGTTACCAAACCTGCGCACGTGAAGCCATTTATACAGAAATCCACAGCCTGCAGCCCCAACACACAAACTGCAGAGGGAGCTAAACATTCCCAGCAATCGAAGTTTTGATTCGCACTGGGATGGATATTATTGGTCTCAAATTATGATCGGATCATTGCAATGTGTAAGAAATGTGTGACGATGCTGCTTTCTACGTAAAAAGATTGACACGCTGCAAAATAACGGAAATTGGACACAATTGTGAACTTAAACAGAATGAGATGCTTTCACTTGGATTCATTCCTCCTCCTCCTCCTCCTCCTCCTCCGATCCTGAAGGTGGAGACTCGCTCTGGGCTATAGCTGTCGGCATCGGGGCAACTCAGTGCGCGTCCATTTTCATACGCGAGGGTTAAATTTTCTCATTGGCCGTGGGAAGGTTACTGACTGAGCCATGGCTGACATCAAGGGAGTAACTGTGTACATGATTAGAGATATTCAGACCTGCAGCACCTTGGATGAACAGTACGCTCAACAACAACCTGTATTCAGCCTTGGTGTCAGCTGTGGCTCAGTGGGCAGCACTCTCTAGCCTCTGAGTCAGAAGGTTGTGGGCTCATAGTCCCGCTCCCAGAGACCTGAACACAAAATCCAGGCTGACACTCCAGTGCTAGTGCTGAGGGAGCGCTGCACTGTCGGAGGTGCCGTCTTTAGGATGAGATGTTAGACCGTCTGTTCTCTCAGGCGGACATAAAAGATCCCATGGCACTATTTCAGAGAAGAGCAGGGGGAGTTCTCCCCGGTGTCCTGGGCCAATATTTATCCCTCAACCAACATCACTAAAAAAACAGATTATCTGGTCAATTATCACATTGCTGTTTGTGGGAGCTTGCTGTGCGCAAACACGGACCGAACTAGAACACGCTTTGTGAATGAACAATAAATATACTGCGGTAGTTTTGATTGGAAGCATTTATTTAAAGATGCGTTACTCAGTCTCTCGTCCCTTTTTATCCCACAAGCACACTTGCTTCAACAGGGAAAGCAGATGGTCCAGGCAATGGATTTTTCAGACATGACTGTGCAGTTTAGCTCCATTTATTCAAAGTTACATGTCATCAACAACGACAACTTATATTTATATAGCACCTTTAACATAGTAAAATGCCCCAAGGTGCTTCATGGGAGTGTAATCAAAAAAAAAGACAGCTTGCAGGTGTGGTTGAATTAAATCCCAAGTGTTCATTCCAATCAACATCGTCACCAGTATTCAAGACCTCTCCTCAACCATCCCCACCGTCCCCAGAACCAATGCTCCCTCTAAGCTCCAAGCTGCAATCGGGAATGTACCGTGCAGGCGGCTCACAGGTTGTTTCCGCTAAGATACCGCACGTGGCAAATTTAAAGGTACAATAATAAAATGCTGGAAACACTCAGTAGGTCAGGCAGCATCTGTGGAGAGAGAAACAGAGTTAACGTTTCAGGTCGATGACCCTTCGTCAGAACTGTTAAAAGTTGGAGATGGAACAGGTTTTTAAGCAAGTGTAGGGACAGGGAAAGGGGGGAGGGGAGGAAAGAACAAAAGGGAAGGTCTGTGATAGGGTGGAGGCAGGAGAGATTAAATGACAAAAGGGATGATTGTACAAAGCAAAAGGAGATGGTAATGGGACAAGTAAAGAAACAAAAGATGAGTCTAGAAGAGGTGTAAATGGGAATGGCAGAATCATCAACAGCTGCCATGTGAAAAAATAGGGGCCGAGGTTATGGACTGAAATTGTTGAGCTCAATGTTGAGTCCAGAAGGCTGTAAAGTGCCGAATCGAAAGATGAGGTGCTGTTCCTCGAGCTTACGTTGAGCTTCGTTGGAACAGCGTAAGAGGCCGAGGACGGAGAGATCAGAGTGGGAGCGGAGCGGTGAATTAAAGTGACAGGCGACCGGAAGCTTGGGGTCATGCTTGCGGACTGAACGGAGGTGTTCCGCAAAGCGGTCACCCAATCTGCGTTTGGTCTCCCTGATATAGAGGAGCGAATACAGTATACTAAATTGAAAGGTACCGTGCATTGAAATAAACAGGCCACGCAGAACACAGAAAAATTAAAGGGAACATTGCCCAGAGGCCAATGCCAAACAAGCTGGCTTGGTCCTGCAACCACCAACCACCTCTCGCAAGCACTGTGTAATCAGCATGCGCAGCGACTCCATACACTGTTTGTGGGAGTATACTCCCTCATAAAATGAGTATGATTGTGCACCTAAATATACAATGATCTAACAAAATATCTGTGGAATGTACCCTTACTTGTGCAGTGCCTTTGTAGGGTCTGTGTGAGTGTGCAGCTATAATAACTTCCTAAAATCTGAAATAAAAACAGAAAATGCTGGGAACACTCAGCAGGTCAGGCAGCATTTATGGAGAGAGAGAAAGAGTTAACGTTTCAGGTCGATGACGAAACGATTCTGACGAAAGGTCATCGACCTGAAACGTTAACTCTGTTTCTCTCTCCACAGATGCTGCCTGACCTGCTGAGTATTTCCAGCATTTTCTTTGATTTCAGATCTCCAGCATCCGCAGTATTTTGCTTTCATAAAATATGAAGGTACTTTCTTGGGAACCCAATAAAATTACCGGAAAAAAGGTGACCGAAAAAGAGACTAAATCAAACAATGGTAAACGGAATAAGGGTAATCCTGGGAAGAGAAGAACAGGGGATGGGACAGACAGGCACACACTTGAGGTGTCACACACTTGAGTCACTTCCAGTGAGGGCTTCATCAATGACCTTTCCTCCATCATAAGGTCAGAAGTGGGAATGTTCGCTGATGATTGCACAGTGTTCAGTTCCATTCGCAACTCCTACGATAATGAAGCAGTCCATGCCTGCATGCAACAAGACATGGACGACGTTCAGGCTTGGGCTGATAAGTGGCAGGTAACATTCGTGCCACAGAAGTGCCAGGCAATGACTATCTCCAACAAGCGAGAGTCTAACCACCTCCGCTTGACATTCAATGGCATTACCATCGCCGAATCCCCCACTCTCAACATCCTGGGGGTCACCATTGACCAGAAACTTAACTGGACCAGCCACATAAATACTGTGGCAACAAGAGCAGGTCAGAGGCTAGGTATTCTGTGGCGAGTGTCTCACCTCCTGACTCCCCAAAGCCTTTCCACCATTTAAAAGGCACAAGTAAGGAGTGTGATGGAATACTCTCCACTTGCCTGGATGAGTGCAGCTCCAACAACACTCAAGTAGCTCGACACCATCCAGGACAAAGCAGCCCACTTGATTGACACCCCATCCACCACCTTAAACATTCACTCCCTCCACCACCGGCGCACCGTGGCTGCAGTGTGTACCATCTACAAGATGCACTGCAGCAACTCGGCAAGGCTTCTTCGGCAGCACCTCCACCACCTAGAAGGACAAGGGCAGCTTAGAAGTATATTGGCCATTCCTTCATCGTCGCTGGGTCAAAATCCTGAAACTCCCTCCCTAACAGCACTGTGGGAGCACCTTCACCACACAGACTGCAGCGGTTCAAGAAGGCGGCTCACCACCACCTTCTCAAGGGCAACTAGGGATGGGCAATAAATGCTGGCCTTGCCGGCGACGCCCACATCCCGTGAATGAATTAAGGGGAAGCTAGATAAGTACATGAGGGAGAAAGGAATCGAAGGTTATGCTGATAGGGTGAGATGAAGTAGGTTGGGGGAGGAGGCTCGTGTGGAGCATAAACTCCGGCATGGCCTGTTTCTGTGCTGTAAAGTTCTAGGTAATATTTCAGTGTACCCTCTTTGTGATGTAGTACCACTATATATTCCACCCATTCCTCGACAGTGGCCAGACGCTCTCGCCCAGTGAGACTATAGGCACAGGGCTTAACAACGTGTAAGGCTGGCCCTGGGAGTAGTGCTCCAATACACTGCACCTCTGTGCCATCTTCTACCTGATCTTGAATTGTTTTTTAGTTTGTTTCTATTATGGCTTCTGGGTTTTTTTTTGTCCCCCTTGACTGCAGTCAGGTGAGTGAGCTATCAGTTCCAAAGCCCAACAGCACGTTGAACAACACGTAGTGTTTGGGGAATTCCAGCTCTTGGGACAGGAATCAGAGTCCAGTATGAACAAGTGATTCTCCCAGTAGAATGTAGAATTAGGTCGATCTGCAGAGGCTTCAGTTTTTCCGACGTTTATGGAGCAGATCTTTCTGTTCGCCTCCTGTGTCTACAGAGTACAGGCTGTCGCCTGTCTTTTCAGAGACGAGACCACCGACCGTTCCGCTCCTGCGGCCGCACATCCTGCAGAAACTCCTCCGCTTCGGTCACATCGCTGTGTTTGGTCCAGTTCTTCGTCTTGCTCTTGTTGCGCCGCCTGCTCTGTTTTAGTTGGTGATGTCCTGGGGTCAGTTGCAGTCGGCAGTTACTGAATACGCATGTTCATGGACCCTGGCTACCAACACACCAAGTTGAACTGAACTGTATCTCGCGCAAAGTCATTGCCTAACATGTCTCTTTCAATATGTATCCTGTCAACCATGTTTAAGCACATTCGGCCCATCGTGCCTGTGCCGGCTCTTTGAACGAGCTCTCCAATTAGTCCCACTCCCCCCCGGCTCTTTCCCCATAGCCCTGCAAATTTTTCCCCTTCAAGTATTTATCCAATTCCCCTTTTGAAAGTTACTATTAAATCTGCTTCCACCGCCCTTTCAGGCAGCGCATTCCAGATCACAACAACTCGCTGCGAAAAAAAATATCTGTTCATCTTGCCTCTGGTTCTTTTGCCAGTTACACAATCTCCTGGGAGAGAAAGAAAGACTTGTATTTCCCCAGCGCCTTTCACCACCTCAGGACGTCCCAAAGCGCTTCACAGCCAATGAAGAATATTTGAAGTGTAGTCACTGTTGTAATGTAGGAAACGTGGCAGCCAGTTTGCGCACAGCAAGCTCCCACAGACAGCAATGTGATAATGACCGGATCATCTGTTTTTGTGAGGTTGATTGAGGGATAAATATCCAGAGTGATTATTTACACGAACATTCTGCACGGCTTCTGCGCATGTGCACCCGATCCCTTCCTGCGCATGCTCGCTGTTCCCGAGGCCGGGCATGCGCAGTACCCAACAGTTGCGGCCTGCAGTGCAGTGTGGGCCACGTTTTCCTCGGCTCCGTAAGGAGAAGGTCACTGGATCTGTTGGTGGCCGGGGGGGGAGAAGAGAGGATCGAAAGGGGAGAGAGAGAGGAAATTGGAGGAGGAAGAGAGAGGAGATTGGAGGGGGGAGAGAGAGAGAGAGAGGAGGGGGAGAGAAAGAGGGAATCGGAGGAGGGAGAGGGAGAGGGATCGGAGGTGAGAGAGAAAGAGGGATTAGCGGGGGGGAGAAAGGTTTGGAGGAGAGAGGAGTTCAGGAACTCGGGGGGTGGGGAAGAGGAGGTCAGGAACTCTGGGGGTAGGGGGGTTGTAAAGAGCACAGAGAACACAATGGGGATGGGGGAAGAACGTGATCCAGGTCTAAAGTGGGTGAGGAGTGAGAGCGAGAACGTAATCCAGATGGTAAGACAGATCATGTTCTTCCAACTTTTACACCTGCACCATGTTCTCTCTCCTCCCGCTAGACCTGGTTGATTTCTCGGAAAGCTCGGTGCGTGTGTGGCAAGTGACATCATTGGACTGAACGAAATCCGAAAGTCATGACACTGTCACTACTCACTTCATACCCAATAAAAACCTGTTAACAATCCGTGACCCACACACAATGTCCCATCTATGGGGGGGCGCGGGGGGAGGTCAGGAACTTGTTGGGGAGAGAGAGAGGAAATCGGAGGGGGGAGAGAGAGGGAATCGGAGGGGGGAGAGAGAGAGAGGAAGGGGAGAGAAAGAGGGAATCGGAGGAGGGAGAGAGAGAGGGAATCGGAGGGGGGAGAGAGAGAGAGGAGGGGGGAGAGAGAGAGAGGAGGGGGAGAGAAAGAGGGAATCGGAGGAGGGAGAGAGAGAGGGAATCGGAGGGGGGAGAGAGAGAGAGGAGGGGGAGAGAAAGAGGGAATCGGAGGAGGGAGAGAGAGAGAGGAGGGGAGAGAAAGAGGGAATCGGAGGAGGTGAGAGAAAGAGGGAATCGGAGGAGGGAGAGAGAGAGAGGAGGGGGAGAGAAAGAGGGAATCGGAGGAGAGAGAGAGAGGGAATCGGAGGGGGGAGAGAGAGAGAGGAGGGGGAGAGAAAGAGGGAATCGGAGGGGGGAGAGAGAGGGAATCGGAGGGGGGAGATAGAGAGGGATCGGAGGGGGGAGAGAGAGAGAGGAGGGGGAGAGAAAGAGGGAATCGGAGGGGGGAGAGAGAGGGAATCGGAGGGGGGAGAGAGAGAGAGATCGGGGGAGGAACTTGGGAAGGGGGAGAAAGTCAAGAGCTTGAGGGAAGGGGGGAGGAGATCAGGAACTTGTTGGGGGAGGGGAAAGTTCAGAAACTTGGGGGTGTGAGGAAGGTTAGGAACTTGTGGGGGCGGCGGCGGCAACTTGTTTGGGGGGTGGGAGAAGGTCTTAACCCGCGAAGGTGAGCCTACGTGAGCTCTGTTCTGTCTGGACTAGGCAGTCAGAATGGCTCGAATTACACTTTGCAAAGTAACTGATTACTTAGGCAGGCAGGATCCAATTACACATTCCAGAGAAACTGCTGGGTGTGTCTTGTCCCCTGCTCTTCTTCGAAATAGTGCCATAGGATCTTTTATGTCCACCCGAGAGGGCAGACGGGGGCCTCGGTTTAATGTGTTATCCGAAAACGCTTCGACAGTGCAGCACTCCCTCGGTACTGCACTGGGAGTGTCAGAGGTAAAAGAGCAGAGGAAAAACGTTAGGCTAATTTAGGAAACGACTCTGGGAAATTCTTCTCTGACCGCCCCCCCCCCCCCCCCCCCCGCCCCGAAGGTGATCAGTCAAGCTCTACAAGGACGCAGTGACTGGGTGGCACTACTCCAACGACCCACCTGCCTCAGAGAAGTAGAGATGTTTGCCACTTGCAGAAAATTGTCTAGCTCCTATTTTGAATACTTGTAGCAAGTCCACATTCACCGCACATGCCAGCAATTAATTCCAGAGGTCAGCAACTCTGTGTGAAAAGCAGTACATCCTAGCATCGAACCTAGTTCTATGCATTCATAAATAACAACAGAAAACGCTGGAAAAACTCAGCAGGCCAGGCAGCATCCGTGGAGAGAGAAACAGAGTTAACGTTTCAGGTCGAAGACCTTTCGTCTGACGAAAGCTCTTCGACCTGAAACGTTAACTCTGTTTCTCGCTCCACGGATGCTGCCTGGCCTGCTGAGTTTTTCCAGCGTTTTCTGTTGTCATTTCGGATTTCCAGCATCCGCAGTATTTTGCTATTCTATGCATTCATACTTATGTCCCATGGTCATGCCTCCCCTCCTCCCCCCCCCGCCCAGCCCCCCAATCCTATCGAGCTCAAATAGTCTATCCATTTAGACTGAGCTTTGGGCCAACAGTTTGTTTCATTCCACACACCTAGTACTCAATCAACGCACCTCAAAGACCATTACACTGCAAAGCGTGATTGAACATTGTATTTCTCCCTGAGCATTCTATTGATTTTGAAGATAAGCCTCCATCTGATTGTAAAGGAAAGCATCTGCTTGGCAGAAAATGGTTTGGGTAGCATCAATAAAATAGGATCCGCACAAAAAGCGGACTCAGAGTGGACTGAATGGGACTGGTCTTTGGTATTACTTATTCGGAACCACAGCACAGCTGTATTTCCTGTCTACCTCATGCTGAACCAATTCTGGCCTCTTGCGCATCCCCGATTTTAATCGCCCCACCATTGGCGGCCGTGCCTTCAGCTGCCTGGGCCCTAAGCTCTGGAATTCCCTCCCTAAACCTCTCCGCCTCTCTCTCCCCCTTTAAGACGCTCCTTAAAACCGACCTCTTTGGCCAAGCTTTCGGTCACCTGTCCTAATATTTCCTTCTATGGCTCGGTGTCAGATTTTTTTTTGATAATCGCGCCTGAAAAGCATCTTGGGACGTTTTACTACGTTAAAAGCGGTATTTAAATACAAGTTGTTGCTGTTGTTGTCACCTGTTAAAATTTGTGTGTCAGCCGTGGCTCAGTGGGCAGCACTCTCTCTCTCGCCTCTGAGTCAGAAGGTTGTGGGTTCAGAGCCCCCACTCCAGGGACTTGAGCGCAAAATCTAGGCTGACACTCCCAGTGCAGTGCTGAGGGAGTGCTGCACTGTCAGAGGTGCCGTCTTTTGGATGAAACGTTAAACTGAGGCCCCGTCTGCCCTCTCCCATAATACTATTTCGAAGAAGAGCAGGGGAGTTCTCCCTGGTGTCCAGGGGCCAATATTTATCCCTCACCCAACATCACTAAACAATGATTATCTGATGATTATCACGGTGCTGTTTGTGGGAGCTTGCTGTGCACAAATTGGCTGCCGTGTTTCCTACATTACAACAGTGACCACACTTCAAAAGTACAGTAAAGCACTTTGGGACATCCTGAGGTCATGAAAGGCGTTGTATTCTTTCCCTAAATCCAGGTGGCAATCAGATTTTCCCAATTCCCCCCCTTCCCCAGGTTGGTTCCACTCCTCAACTGAAAGGATAATGGCAAATTTCAATGCTGTTGCTGGGTTTGGCAAATAGTTTGCTCCTTTAGTGCCAGCTCTTAGCAGGACTTGTGGACGACAGGTCCAAAAGGCTCCTTAACTGTGTGGAAACTAAAATGAGGCCCACTTAATTGGATCCACATCCCCAGTTAATGTGATTTTTTCCCCCATGGGTCCCGCAAATTATTTCCAATGTCAGAAACTAACTTGTAATGTCGATCAACAATGAAAGAAAGGCCTTATAAGCACATAAGAACATAAGAAATAGGAGCAGGAGTCGGCCATACAGCCCCTCGAGCCTGCTCCGCCATTCAATAAGATCATGGCTGATCATCGACCTCAACTCCACTCTCCCGCCTGATCTCCATATCCCTTGATTCCCCTAGAGTCCAAAAATCTATCGATCTCAGCCTTGAATATACTCAACAATTCAGCATTTACAGCTCTCTGGGGCAGAGAATTCCAAAGATTCACCACCCTCTGAGTGAAGAAATTCCTCCTCATCTCAGTCTTAAATGGCCAACCCCTTATCCTGAGACTGTGACCCCTGGTTCTAGACTCTCCAGTCGGGGGAAACAACTTCTCAGCATCTACCCTGTCAATCCCCTTCAGAATCTTATATGTTTCAATGAGATCACCTCTCATTCTTCTAAACTCCAGAGAGTATAGGCCCAATCTACTCAATCTCTCTTCATAGGACAACCCTCTCATCCCAGGAATCAATCCAGTGAACCTTCGTTGCACCGCCTTCAAGGCAAGTATATCCTTCCTTAGATAAGGAGACCAAAACTGTGCACTAGAGTTTCGACCCACGCAGCCCCGCCCTGTCAGGCTGCCGTTAAACCGTAATAAATAAACCCTCCAATTTGCAGAATTATGCGTCTTAACTCCAGCCGTAGGAAAGCTCTGAGGAACATTACTAATTTAATGACAATTTGTGCTGAAGTATGGGTGGACTGAGACCCACTGGATTGAAATTGCCCAAGAACGTTTCACTTGGGACCTTTTACTATCGCCTCGGAATAGACTATTATCCCATCAGTCTGGGTCGAACTGAAACCCAGACCACAGAAGTGAAAGGACAGTCTGTGAACTGGCTCTCATTTATCACGTTGCTTGTCCGACATTCAGTACTGGATGAGCCGAAATGTCCTCCATCTAAATATTGGGAAGACTGAAGCCATTATGGGCTCGATTTTGTCATTGGGGTGGGCTGGGGGCATGTCATCCACTTTTCGTGTTAGCCACCCGACTCCAATTGGATGTGGGAGAATTATTCGATTTTCCCCTAATTGGGCAATTGAGTTCCAGCATGTGGGAACCCATGATCTAATTAGTGTTTTCAGTCTGAAAGACGCCTCTGATGATGTCATCTTTGCTGCTGCATTTAAGGTCTGCAAAGACTGGGAAGCTTTTGGCCTTTGCTGTGAGAGGGAGGAGGAGGAGGAGGAAGAGGAAGAGGAAGAGGAAGAGGAAGAGGAAGAGGAAGAGGAGAGGAGGAGGAGGAGGAGGAGAGAAGAGAAGGAGGAGGAGGAGGAGGAGGAGGAGGAGGAGTCATCGTCCACAACTGCTAAAAGTTCCCCCAGAATCCTTCTTAATGGTGGACCTGCAGCTGATAGTCAGCAATCCAAGTGTGCTCCCACCAGGTTTCACTGTCGTGTTTCAGAGGAGGCGTGCATCATGTCCGAAAAGTGTTAAAATCAGAAAGGCCTCTCAAAATGGGATTATAGAGGCAATTAAGTGGTTGTTAAGGGCCTATCCCACCTCTTGGAGGCGGGATGGAGACGGGATCAGAAACCACACATTTGGGAAAATTGCATGGAGGTGGGGTCGGGCCCGCCCGCCTTTTTTTTGCAATTTTAACACCCCCCACGCCTCCATTCCTGCCTCCTCGAGCCTGGCAAAATCGAGGCCATTGTCTTCGGTCCCCGCCACCGACTCCATCCCTCTCCCTGGCCACTGTCTGAGGCTGAACCAACCTTGGCATCCTATTTGACTCTAAGCTGAGCGCCGACCACATATCTGCGCCATCGATAAGACTGTCTACATCCGCCTCCGTAACATCGCCCGCCTCCACTCCTACGTCAGCTCATCTGCGGCTGAAACCCCTCATCCATGCCTTTGCTATCTCTGGACTTGACCATTGCAATTCTCTCCTGGCCAGCCTCCCGCCTTGCACCTTCCGTAAACTTCAGCTCTGCCACCCATGTCTAATGCGGCTCGGTGTCAAATTTTGTTGGTAGCGCTCCTGGGAAGCGACTTGGGATGTTTAACTGCATTAAAGGCACTGTATAAATGCAAGTTGTTGTTGTAGTATCTGTCCCAATAATCTCCTTATGTGGCTCAGTGTCAAATTTATTATGTTAAAGGCGCTATATTTATTAAAATTTGTTTATGGGATGTGGGTGTCGCTGGCAAGGCCAGTATTTATTGCCCATCCCTAATTGCCCTTGAGAAGGTGGTGGTGAGCCGCCTTCTTGAACCGCTGCAGTCCGTGTGGTGAAGGTGCTCCCACAGTGCTGTTAGGGAGGGAGTTCCAGGATTTTGACCCAGCGACGATGAAGGAACGGCCGATATATTTCCAAGTCAGGATGATGTGTGACTTGGAGGGGAACTTGGAGGTGGTGGTGTTCCCATGCGCCTGCTGCCCTTGTCCTTCTAGGTGGAAGAGGTCGCGGGTTTGGGAGGTGCTGCCGAAGAAGCCTTGGCGAGTTGCTGCAGTGCATCTTGTAGATGGTACACACTGCAGCCACGGTGCGCCGGTGGTGGAGGGAGTGAATGTTTAAGGTGGTGGATGGGGTGTCAATCAAGCGGGCTGCTTTGTCCTGGATGGAAGTTGTTGTTGTTGGTCTTGCATCTCATCCAACAATCGCCTCAAATGTTTTACTGTTTCAGTCAACCACTCAGCTGCAGTAGTCGGATCACAGACTGGAACGGTTTAACTTAGTAAGACTAGTACCTTAACTAGTCCTCATTAGATTATACCAGGGGCAGTGCTTTACCCAACTGCACACATTAATGTTTCAATTAACTCCTTACCAAAGAAAGGATATTCTTGCCATAGAGGGAGTGCAGCGAAGGTTCACCAGACTGATTCCTGGGATGGCAGGACTGTCGTATGAGGAGAGATTGGGTCGACTAGGCCTGTATTCACTAGAGTTTAGAAGAATGAGAAGGGATCTCATTGAAATGTATCAAATTCTGACAGGGCTAGACAGACTGGATGCAGGGAGGATGTTTCCCCTGGCTGGGGGGTATAGAACGAGGGGACACAGTCTCAGGATACGGGGTAGGACATTTAGGACTGAGATGAGGAGAAATGTCTTCACTCAGAGGGTGGCGAAACTGTGGAATTCTCTACCACAGAAGGCTGTGGAGGCCAAGTCACTGAATATATTTAAGAAGGAGATAGATAGATTTCTAGACACAAAATGCATCAAGGGGTATGGGGAGAGAGCGGGAATATGGTATTGAGATAGAGGATCAGCCATGATCATATTGAATGGCGGAGCAGCCTCGAAGGGCCGAATGGCCGACTCCTGCTCCTATTTTTCTATGTTTCTAACTCAACATATACACACGCGTCACCGCCGCGAATGGCATTTACATGAAACTCACTCCTTACTGACCTCAGTAAGAATACTAGCCTTGCCTGGGTCCCCAACTCTTTACAATCTATATTAACGATTTGGAGGAGGGGACCGAGTGTAACATATCAAAGTTTGCAGATGATACTTAGATGGGAGGGAAAGTAGTGAGTGAGGAGGACATAAAAAATCTGCAAGGGGACATAGACAGGCTAAGTAAGTGGACAGAGATTTGGCAGATGGAATACAATACTGGAAAGTGTGAGGTGATGCACTTTGGCAGGAAAAATAGTAGAGCAATCTTAATGGCAAGAAACTGGAAAGTACTGAAGTACAAAGGGATCTGGGGGTCCTGGTGCACGAAACTCAAAAGGTTAGTATGCAGGTGCAGCAAGTAATTAAGAAGGCCAATGGAATGTTGGCTTTCATTGCTAGGGGGATAGAATATAAAAATAGGGAGGTATTGCTTCAGTTGTACAGGGTATTGGTGAGACCGCACCTGGAATACTGCATACAGTTTTGGTGTCCATACTTAAGAAAAGACATACTTGCTCTCGAGTCAGTACAAAGAAGGTTCACTCGGTTAATCCCGGGGATGAGGGGATGGAGATATGAGGAGAGGTTGGGTAGATTGGGACTCTACTCATTGGAGTTCAGAAGAATGAGAGGCGATCTTATTGAAACAGATAAGATTGTGAAGGGGTTGGATCGGGTGGATGTGGGGAGGATGTTCCCGATGATGGGTGAAACTAGAACTAGGGGGCATAGTCTTAGAATAAGGGGCTGCTCTTTCAAAACTGAGATGAGAAGGAACTACTTCACTCAGAGGGTGGTAGGTCCATGGAATATGCTGCCCCAAAAAGCTGTAGAAGCTACATCATTACATAAATTTAAAACAGAAATAGACAGTTTCCTAGAAGTAAAGGGAATTAAGGGTTACGGGGAGCGGGCAGGAATTTGGACATGAGTCTAGGTTCGGATCGGTCATGGCCCTGTGGGTAGCGTAGCGGGCCCAGGGGCCGTGTAGCCTGATCCTGCTCTATTTCGTGTGTCCAATTCTGTTAGGTTCAGGAGATGGTTCTGTGATAGTAGATTGGCGGTTAGGATCAGATCAGCCATGATCTTATTAAATGGTGGAGCAGGCTCGAGGGGCCAATTGGCCTACTCCTGCTCCTATTTCTTATGTTCTTATGTTCTTAAAGCTTGCAGCTTTATTTGGTAGAGTGGAACACGAGAAACATGGTGCGCAAACTAACAGGTAACAGCTAATGGACTGGTGGCTACACCTCAGCTTATAATGTGCAAGTGTCCAAAGTATGCCCAGTCATTGGGACGGAAGTTACTGTTGACGATATGAGCAGTTGAACACTTAATGCATTCATATGAGATTCTTCAGCCCATTACTTTAATGGAGGTAACAACAGGAAATGCTGGAAACACTCAGCAGGCCAGGCAGCATCCGGGAGAGAGAAACAGAGTTAACGTTTCAGGTCTGGGACCCTTCATCAGAACTGGAAAAAGTTAGGAATGTAACAGGCTTTAAGCAGGTGCAGAGGCAGGGAAAGGGGGGGGGGGGCGGTGGGGAAGGGGAGGAAGGAACAAAAGGGACGGTCTGTGCTAGGGTAGGAGGCAGGAGAGATTAAATGTTGCAAATGGGGATGGCAGAATCATCAACAGCAACTCCTGGAAAAAATGGGGGCAGGGGTTATGGTCTGAAATTGTTGAACTCGATGTTAAGTCCAGAAGGCTGTAAAGGGCCTAATCAAAAGGTGAGGTGCTGTTCCTCGAGCTTACATTGAGCTTCATTGGAACAGTGTAAGAGGCCGAGGACAGAGGGATCAGAGTGGGAGTGGAGCGGAGAATTAAAGTGACAGGCGACCGGAAGTTCGGGGTCACCCTTACGGACTGAACGGAGGTGTTCCGCAAAGTGGTCACCCAATCTGCGTTTGGTCTCCCCAGTGTAGAGGAGACCGCATTGTGAGCAGCGAATGACTTTAATGGAGGTGTTAGTTCATTCCATTTAAATGGGTTCAATATTAAGCATTTATCCACTATTATCTCCAAAAGTGTCCAGTCTTCCTAATTTCAGCTATTGGTCTCTGAACTCCGTAGCTTTTGAGTCTGGCTGCATCTCGTCCTGGGACTTTCTCCTTCATGGTTGGTTCTCTCAGTCCGTGATCACCTATTGGGTTTTGCCCCTTCTCACAGAGAAATTCCATCAGCCTGCTTAACACTGACTGAAAAATGGCTTCAACAAAGAGTCCCTGTGAATAATATGTAGGTGACATATCAGACAGGATCCCTACATGCACACTGTGTGCATGCTGTGTTTAAAAAAAAAACTGGGGCATTAAAGGGTAAATAAATATGAGGCCCTAACCTGGCATCATCACCCTAAAAACTCCCAATGTGTTGGAACAGAGTGCCTATTGACACCACTGTGCCAGCCAATGAGTTGGAGGCAGGCGGGACACACAGCAACTGTCTATTTTACAGCAAACAGAGTCTATTTAAACAGGGCACTACAGCAAACAGTCTACAGGATCTATTTAAACAGCACACTACAGCAAACAGTCTACAGAGTCTATTTAAACAGCACACTACAGCAAACAGTCTACAGAGTCTATTTAAACAGCACACTACAGCAAACAGTCTACAGAGTCTATTTAAACAGCACACTACAGCAAACAGTCTACAGAGTCTATTTAAACAGCACACTACAGCAAACAGTCTACAGAGTCTATTTAAACAGGGCACTACAGCAAACAGTCTACAGGATCTATTTAAACAGCACACTACAGCAAACAGTCTACAGAGTCTATTTAAACAGCACACTACAGCAAACAGTCTACAGAGTCTATTTAAACAGCACACTACAGCAAACAGTCTACAGAGTCTATTTAAACAGCACACTACAGCAAACAGTCTACAGAGTCTATTTAAACAGTGCACTACAGCAAACAGTCTACAGAGTCTATTTAAAAAGAGTCTCAAATGAACTACAGCAAAAAGAGCTCACGACTGAAACTACAGCAAAGTCTCCTGATAAGAGCAGTGCTATTTCTCCAGCAAAATGCTGTGAGTGGAGGATAGTTGCACAATACAAATGGTGTGCGTAAAATCAATCCCAGTCACTTACAGCATGATTGACGGGGGAATTACCCAATCATCTCCATTCTGGCCGGGAATAGTGGGGTCACTACACGCAGCCGAGTTGGAATGGTTCTCTTACATCATGAATCATGTGCACATGAGGATTGATGACAGAAGTAGCTTTAGTGCGAAAAAAAACAGTGGCCCAGAATTTCCTTGCGAGTTCCCCTGGATTCTTCCCGCTACTCAAGCAGGAATCGGGCAGAATGTCCCGGAAACAGATCGGGACCCAGATACTCCGGGTGTCCACCAACACTGAGAGTTGCTGGTCAGTCTTGTAAGGAGTGAAACCTCCACCCAACCCTTTCAAGCCCAATGTCACTGGGGGTGTGGCGGGGGTGGGGGGGGAACGAAGCAGGGGTTCCCGAAGGGTGTAATTGGGCCCTACAAGCGGGGAGGGTACAGGCCAAGGCACCAGCCGACAATTTTTAATAACATATGAACATCAGGAACAGGAGCAGGAGTCGACCATTTGGCCCCTTCGAGCCAGCTCCGCTGTTCAATGAGATCATGGCTGATCTTTTGTTTTAGAAAATTCCGGATTGAACCCCCCTTACACAGCGGACTGAAGGGAGAGACTCTGGGGTCTCTGTCGGGGGTGGGTGGTGCCTGGCTACCTGCCTCTGGTGATGGGCAGGCGCTGGATTTTCAGGCATTCGGGTGCTGTTGAGGCAGTAGTGCCGCAGTGTAAGATTTGGATCGCAGGTCCCACGCAGATTACCCAAAGGGACTTAGGAGTCATAGGTCGTTTTATTAAGGAGTGGCAGTTCAAATGTAGTTAAATACAACACGCAATCAGGATAGGCATAGTAGGCATACGACCCGTAACAGATGGGAACGGTTGACCGGTCCCGGAACGGACAGACGAATGGACGTTGAGGCAGAACGGTGGTTCTCGGATCCCTGCAGCCTACGGCGGCGGTCTCTTCCTCTTTGGTCGTCTCCCGAGGCTGGCAAAGGTGTTAGGCCGAGGCCTGCATGAGATCCACCTCAGAGGAAGCTCTCCCCCTCTCTCTGCCTGATTTTCCCTTTCTTCGGCTGCCCGTTTAATATACCATTTATTTCGGAGGGGGCCGGTGGATACCTCGCGTCAATCATTTGTTACCCATTCAATTGTCCAATTACAGGGGAGTAGGTACCTATGGCAAACCCCGCCCCCCCAGACTCATGAGGTTATTCCTCTGCTTAACTCCTGTTTGGACATCTTGCACTTTCTCCCAGACAGTTTGTTGATCATAAGGCTCCTTACTCGACCTCTTATCAGGCCTAGCTGTGCCTACATAAAGGCCTGTTTCTGCATTGTGCCCTTGCAAACGACCTCAGCTCTTTGTGGAACTCCTTATCTGACATGATTGATTTCTTCTGTGCCGTCAGCTTATCCTGGCTGTTGAGCTCGGCAAACCCATTTCTTTTATAAAACCATTATTTCTTTTACAATTCACGATTTCTTCCAATTCACGGTTTCTTACAGCGGCGAGGCAGGCGCCCATTGGCTCCACGCAGGTGAGGTGCCCTCCCACTGACCCCCGCAAGACGTCGGCCGGGGCTCATGGTTGAAGGCCTTGGCGTTGCTACCTGTGCATTCTCCTGGGGCCACAATACTTTCGCTGGAGCGATTGAAATCTGGGATGCTAAAGAGGCCAGAATTGGAGGAGCGCAGAGATCTCGGAGGGTTGAGGGGGGCTGGAGGAGATTACAGAGACAGGGAGGGGGGGCGAGGCCGTGCCAGGGATTTGAAAACCAGGATGAGAATTTTAAAATCGAAGCGTTGCTTAACCGGGAGCCAATGTAGGTCAGCGAGCACAGGGGGTGATGTGTGAACGGGACTTGGTGCGAGTTAGGACACGGGCAGCCGAGTTTTGGATGACCTCAAGTTTACGGAGGGGAGAATGTGGGAGGCCGGCCAGGAGTGCGTTGGAATAGTCAAGTCTAGAGGTAACAAAGGCACGGAACATAATAAATCGACAGTAGAACATTCAAAATGTTGCTGAGGCTGTTTTTGAAATTCATTTCAGCAAAATCAAAACATATTAAAAGGCAACAGAAACCCATGTGGTTAATTAGAGACGTAAAGTGTCCTATTAGGGAGCGAACACTGTAGCTATTGAAATAAATTATATAACTCCCTGGGCTAAGATTTAAACCCTTCAGGATTGTCCTGGAGTCTGCAGGAATTAAAGATTAATCTTCAGGACAGTACTGTGAGCAACCCTGGGAGAAACAATGATAAGTTATTAAAAAAATTGTTAATTTTCTTTGAACACTTTCGTCTATTAGTTATTAAAATATTGGAGGCGGGGCAAAGTTTGATTGACAGCCAAGAATCATCCAATCGGGTAACGGAGAGTCGGTCGGCTTTTCCGATTGGCCGTGGGAAGGCGATGTGCCACGAGGTTTGGGCATGTCAGGTGACCAATGGCGGGTGTGGGGGTGGGGCGGCTGTGATGAAACCTTCCGGGGGTACGACCAACCAGAGTTGGGGGACCCTACCCTAGATTGGCCGGATTGAGGTCAAGGATAGTCAAAAGAAAGAATGAATGTCATTATTGGTTGCTGTTATAGACTCTCCCGGACGTGCTCTTGGGATCGGAGAATGTTATTCCTGGCGAAATTCTGTTGCCCAGGCATTGACTGTGAAAGGAGGAGAGGAGGTGCATCGGGCTGATCCCAGAACTGGGCCCTCTTGAGAAGGAGCAGCGATCGCAAGGGGTGCTGGTCTGGAGATTGCGGGGTCTTCACTGCCTGATGTGCCATCTAAGTATTGCTTCCTTGCTCAGTTTGTCAGGTGTTCAGAGAGATTTAGCATAGAATCATAGAAACATAGAAGATAGGAGCAGGAGTAGGCCATTCGTCCCCTCGAGCCCGCTCCGCCATTTAATGAGATCATGGTTGATCATCCAAATTCAGTCCCCTGTACCTGCGTTCTCCCCATATCCCTTGATCCCTTTAGCCTTAAGAAATATATCTAACTCCTTCTTGAATCTATTTAATGAATTGGCCTCTACTGCCTTCTGTGGTAGAGAATTCCACAGGTTCACCACTCTCTGGGTGAAGAAATTCCTCCTCATTTCTGTCCTAAATGGCTTACCCCTTATCCTTAGACTGTGACCCCTGGTTCTGGGCTCCCCGGCCATCGGGAACATCCTTCCTGCATCTAGTTTGTCCTGTCCTGTCAGAATTTTATAAGTTTCAATGAGATCCCCTCTCATTCTTCTAAACTCCAGCGAGTATAAGCCCAATCGACCCAATCTCTCCTCATACGTCATTCCTGCCATCCCAGGTATCAGCCTGGGTGTCGTAGTCCAAGAAACCCAGAGAGTTAACATGCAGGTACAGCAAGCAATAAGGAAGGCAAATGGTATGTTGGCCTTTATTGCTAGAGGGTTAGAATACAAGAGTAAGGAAGTCTTACTACAGTTGTACAGGGCGTTGGTGAGACCACACCTGGAGTACTGCAGACAGTTCTGGTCTCCTTATGTAAGGAAGAATATACCTGCCATCGAAACGGTGCAACGGAGGGTCACTAGACTGATTCCTGGGATGAGAGGGTTGTCCTATGAGGAGAGATTGAGTAGATTGGGCCTATACTCTCTGGAGTTTAGAAGAATGAGAGGTGATCTCATCGAAACATATAAGATTCTGAGGGGGATTGACAGGGTAGATGCTGAGAGATTGTTTCCCCCTGGCTGGAGTGTCTAGAACCAGGGGGCACAGTCTCAGGATAAGACTGAGATGAGGAGGAATTTCTTCACTCAGAGGGTTGTGAATCTTTGGAATTCTCTACCCCAGAGGGCTGTGGATGCTGAGTCTTTGAGTATATTCAAAGCTGAGATCAATAAATTTTTAGACTCTAAGAGAATCAAGGGATATGGGGATCGGGCGGGAAAGTGGAGTTGAGGTTGAAGATCAGCCATGATCTTATTGAATGGCGGAGCAGGCTCGAGGGGCCGAATGGCCGACTCCTGCTCTTCATTCTTATGTTCTTATGTCAAACAGCCAACGCAGTCCGAGGCTATTCTGGATCAAATCTTCAGTAGTGGTCCAGGTATGGTTCATCAGGCAAATGTACGCGTTCAGTGATCGTGATATATAATTAGAATGAGAATGTTCATGTGGGGTATGAAAAAAAAGACAGTGACACAAAACTATTGGGACTTTAAAAGAGCACACTTCAATGAAATGCAAAGAAAAAGTTAATTGGAATGCAATAATAATTGGGAGATTCACAGTGGAACAGTGGAAATGTTGCTGAGGTTACACTTGCAATTCATTCTAAACTAAATCAAAACATATTAAAGGGTAACGGACACTGATGTGGTTGTGTAAGGATGTAGAGTAGTATTTGAGATAAGTTAAAGACTGTTGCACCACACAAGGAATCGAATAGGCAGCTGAAGTATATCGGCCGTTCCTTCATCGTCGCTGGGCCAAAATCCTGGAACTCCCTCCCTAACAGCACTGTGGGAGCACCTTCACCACACGGACTGCAGCGGTTCAAGAAGGCGGCTCACCACCACCTTCTCAAGGGCAATTAGGGATGGGCAATAAATGCTGGCCTTGCCAGCGACGCCCACATCCCAGGAACGAATTAAAAAAAAATTGGAAAATTATAAAGACACGCAAAAGGGTGTAAAAAAGAGTTATTAAGAAAGTCAAGAGAATCATGAGAACATGAAGGTAGTTAAGTTTATACACAGTAAATAAATAGTGGACTAGGTACATTTAAACGGCAGCAATTATCAGGAAATTGCTATCTAATGGATGGAAAATCATGGGCTGGGGGCGTGCAATGGCCTGGTATGCACTCCTGGGAAGAGCCGGGAATGCGAAAGTGGAAAATTACCCCCTTGGAATCAACAGAGGGACTGCGTGTTAAATGGAGCAGTGGTAAAATGTGTGGATCTGGGATGCTATGAGGTAAATGTATGGGGTAGAGTTTCCGATTCGGGCACAGCAGCAGCGGCGGCGGCAGTGCGGACCTGGGAGGAGCGGCGAGGCGGCGGCGGTACCAACTCAGCACCGGCAGAACTTTCAAAGAGTGATGTCAGAAGTCAAAAGTGACGTCGGCACAAGGGGAGGGAGCTGATTGGTGAGTATCTGGTAAGTGTTTATACTTGGCTTTCTTAAAGTTTTAAGTTTATTCCAGCTAGGTTAGTAAATAGTCTGTTAATTACAGGTATGGCAGGGGCAGCTCACACCCGTGGAATGCACATCCTGTGCCATGTGGGAAGTCCTGGACACCTCCCGTGGTCTGGACGACCACAAGTGCGGGAAGTGTCGCCACAAGTGCAGTCACTGCTGTGCATCCGCGAGGCTGAGAGCTACGTGGATAGCACGTTTCGGGAGGTGGTCACCCCGCAGCTTAAGAGTGTGCAGGCAGAGAGGGAATGGGTGACCGCCAGACAGAAGAGGAGGACCAGGCAGGTAGTGCAGGAGTCCCCTGAGCCCATCTTGCTCACCAACCAGTATTCAGTGCTGAGTACTGGTGAGGGCGATGGTTCCTCTGGGGAGTGCAGCCAGAGCCAAATCCACAGCACCATGGAAGGCTCAGCTGCACAAGGGGTGGGGGGGGGGTGGGTGGGGTGGGTAGAGGAGAGGGAGAGCAATAGTGGTAGGGAATTCAATAGTTAGAGGAGCAGACAGGCGTTCCTGCGGCCGCAGACGTGACTCCAGGATGGTATGTTGCCTCCCTGGTTCCAGGGTCAAGATTGTCACTGAACGGCTGCAGGACATTCTGAGGGGGGAGGGTGAACAGCCAGAGGTTGTGGTCCATATCGGTACCAATGACATAGGTAGAAAGAGGGATGAGGTCCTGCAGGCAGAATTTAGGGAGCTAGGAAAGAGGTTAAAAAGCAGGACCTCAAAGGTAGTAATCTCCGGATTACTACCAGTGCCACGTGCTAGTGAGTACAGAAATAGGAAGATAGAGCAGATGAATGCGTGGCTGGAGAGATGGTGTAGGAGGGAGGGCTTTAGATTCCTGAGGAATTGGAACCGTTTCTGGGGGAGGTGGGACCTCTACAAGCCAGACGGGTTGCTCCTCAACAGGGAACGGGACCAATATCCTCGCGGGAGGGTTTGCTAGTGCTGTTGGGGAGGGTTTAAACTAGCTTGGCAGGGGGATGGGAACCTAAGAGTAGTCAGTAGGGAGGGAAGAAAAACTGGAATTGGAAAACAAAAACGTAGAAAGTAAATTGGAAGGACAGAGGAACCAAGGGCTAGATAGTAGTCAACAAGGAGGTTTGCCTGTACTAAATGGTATATACTTCAATGCAAGGAGTATAGTGAACAAGGCAGATGACCTGAGGGCACAGGTAGATACTTGGGAGTATGATATTATAGCTATTACAGAGACGTGGCTAAAAGAGGGGCAGGTATGGCAGCTCAATATTCCTGGTTACAGGATTTTCAGACGGGATAGAGAGGGAGGTAAAAAGGGAGGGTGCGGGGGGGGGGGGGGGGTCGCGGTATTGATTTAAAAAACTATTACATCTGTGAGGAGGGATGATATGTGGAGGGATCATCAAACAAGGCCATATGGGTCAAATTGAAAAACAAAAAAGGGGCGATCACACTGCTGGGAGTGTACTACAGACCTCCAAACAGTGAGAGGGAGATAGAAGAGCAAATATGTAGACAAATTTCTGAGAAGTGCAAAAACTATAGGGCAGTAATAGTAGGGGATTTCAACTACCCCAATATTAACTGGGATAAAATTAGTGTGAAGGGTATAGAGGGTGCAGAATTCCTAAAATGCATCCAGGAGAACTTTTTTAGCCAGTATGTAGCAAGCCCAACAAGGGAGAGGGCGGTTCGGGACTTAGTTTTAGGGAATGAAGCTGGGCAGGTAGAAGGCGTATCAGTGGGGGAGCATTTTGGTGCTAGTGGCCATAATTCAGTTAGATTTAAGGTAGTTATGGAAAAGGACAAGGATAGACCAGGAATAAAAATTCTAAATTGGGGAAAAGCAAATTTTGCTAAGCTCAGAGGGGATTTAGCCATAGTGGACTGGATACAGCTACTTGAAGGTAAATCAGTGTCAGAGCAGTGGGAGGCATTCAAGGAGGAGATCCGGAGGGTTCAGACCAAATATGTGCCCTTAAAGATAAAAGGTGGGACTAACAAATCTAGAGCCCCCTGGATGTCTAGGGACATGCAGGGTAGGATAAAGAAAAAAAGGGAGGCGTATGACAGATACCGAGGGCTAAATACTGCAGAATCTTTAGAGGAGTACAGAAAGTGCAGGGGTGCAATTAAAAAGGATATTAGAAAAGCAAAGTGAGAGCATGAAAAATTCTTGGCAAGTAAAATCAAGGAAAACCCAAAGATGTTTTATAAATATATTAAGGATAACTAAAGAAAGGGTAGGGCCTATTAGAGATCATGAGGATAATCTATGTGTGGAGGTGGGAGATGTCGGTAGGGTTCTTAATAAATACTTTGCATCTGTTTTCAGAAAGGAGAGGGGTGAAGCAGACATTGCTATCAGGGAGGAGGAGTGTGAAATATTAGATGAAATAAACATAGTGAGAGAGGAAGTATTAAGGGGTTTAGCAGCTTTAAAAGTGGATAAATCCCCAGGCCCGGATGAAATGTATCCCAGGCTGTTAAGCGAAGCAAAAGAGGAAATAGCAGAGGCCCTGACCATCATTTTCCAATCCTCTCTGGCTTCAGGTGTGGTGCCGGAGGACTGGAGGACTGCTAATGTGGTACCTTTGTTTAAAAAGGGAGAAAAGGATAGACCGAGTAATTACAGGCCAGTCAGCCTAACCTCGGTGGTGGGAAAATTATTGGAAAGAATTCTGAAGGACAGGATAAATCTTCATTTAGAAAGACACGGATTAATCAAGGATAGTCAGCACGGATTTGTTAAGGGAAGGTCGTGTCTGACAAACTTGATTGATTTTTTTGCGGAGGTAACAAGGAGGGTAGATGAGGGTAGTACGTTTGATGTAGTGTATATAGACTTTAGCAAGGCTTTTGATAAGGTTCCACATGGCAGACTGGTCACGAAGTTAAAAGCCCATGGGATCCAGGGCAAAGTGTCAAGTTGGATTCAAAACTGGCTCGGAGGCAGGAAGCAGAGGGTAATGTTTGATGGGTGTTTTTGTGACTGGAAGGCTGTTTCCAGTGGGGTTCCGCAGGGCTCAGTACTAGGTCCCTTGTTTTTTGTGGTATATATCAATGATCTAGACTTGAATATAGGGGGTATGATTAAGAAGTTTGCAGATGATACTAAAATCGGCTGTGTGGTTGATACTGAAGAAGGAAGCTATAGACTGCAGGAAGATATCAATAAATTGGTCAGGTGGGCAGAACAGTGGCAAATGGAATTCAATCCAGAGAAGTGTGAGGTAATGCATTTGGGGAAGGCTAACAAGGAAAGGGAATACACATTAAATGGTAGGACACTGAGTAGTGTGGAGGAACAAAGGAACCTTGGAGTGCATGTCCACAGATCCCTGAAGGTAGCAGGCCAGGTAGATAAGGTGGTTAAGAAGGCATACGGAATGCTTGCCTTTATTAGCCGTGGCATAGAATACAAGAGCAGGGGGGGTTATGCTTCAACTGTATAAAACACTTGTTAGGCCTCAGCTAGAGTATTGCGTGCAGTTCTGGTCACCACATTACAGGAAAGACGTGATTGCACTAGAGAGGGTACAGAGGAGATTTACAAGGATGTTGCCGGGAGTAGAGAATCTTAACTATGAGGAAAGACTGGATAGGCTGGGTTTGTTTTCCTTGGAACAGAGGAGGCTGAGGGGAGACCTTATTGAGGTGTATAAAATTATGAGGGGCCTAGATAAATTCTATAGAAAGGACCTATTTCCCTTAGCAGAGGGGTCAAAAACCAGGGGGCACAGATTTAAAGTAATTGGTAGAAGGTTTAGAGGGGATTTGAGGGGAAATTTCTTCACCCAGAGCGTTGCAGGGGTCTGGAACTCACTGCCTGAAAGGGTGGTAGAGGCAGGAACCCTAACCACATTTAAAAAGTACTTGGATGTGCACTTGGGATGCTCTAACCTGCAGGGCTACGGACCAAGAGGTGGGAAGTGGGATTAGGCTGGATAGCTCTTTGTTGGCCAGCGCGGACAGAATGGGCCGAAATGGCCTCCTTCCGTGCTGTAACTTTCTATGATTCTATGAATTGGGAGATTGCGCACAAAATGAGCTTGAGCTGGTTAGGTCACAGCTCAAGTTTCCGCTAAAATTCATTTACATAATCACAAACGTAAAATCTGCTATATAATGTGGAGAAATGTGAAGTAACCACTTTGGTAGGAAAAATAGAACAGCAGAGTATTTTTTAAATGGTGAGAGATTGGGAAATGTTGGTGTTCAGAGGGACCTGGGTGTCCTTGTAAACGAATCACTGTAAGTTAACATGCAGGTACAGCAAGCAATTAGGAAAGCAAATGATATGTTGGCCTATATTACAAGAGGATTTGATATAAGAGTAAAGACGTCTTACTGCAATTATATAGGGCCCTGGTGAGACCACACCTGGAGTATTGGGTACAGTTTTGGTCTCTTTACCTAAGGAAGGATATACTTGCCATAGAGGGAGTGCAACGAAGGTTCACCAGACTGATTCCTGGGATGGGGGGATTGTCCTATGAGGAGAGATTGAGCAGACTAGGCCTATATTCTCCAGAGTTTAGAAGAATGAGAGGTGATCTCATTGAAACATACAAAATTCTTACAGGGCTTGACAGGGTAGATGCAGGGAGGATGTTTCCCCTGGCTGGGGAGTCTAGAACTAGGGGGGTCACAGTCTCAGAATAAGGGGTCGGCCATTTAGGACTGAGATGAGGAGACATTTCTTCACTGAGAGGGTGGTGAATCTTTGGAATCTCTACCCCAGAGGGCTGTGGATGCTCAGTCGATGAGTATATTCAAGACAGAAATCGATAGATTTTTTGATATTAAGGGAAGCAAGGGATATGGGGATAGTTCAGGAAAATGGAGATGAGGTAGAGGATCAGCCATGATCTCATTGAATGGTGGAGCAGACTCGAGGAGCTGAATGGCCAACACCTGCTCCTACTTCTTATGTTCTTATATGAACCAGTGCAATCGGGCAGCGTAATAGAATGTAATCAATTTATTTTTCTTTGCTTAACAGGTATTGCTTGACGTGTTTAACGTGGGGCAGTTTTATTAATACAGCTGAAAATGGATTAATCACCAAAAATAAGCATTTAATAAGGATGCCCAGCAATGTTCCCTATAATTTTTTTTGGGTGCGCTGCCCCTTTAAGGGGCTGTGCGGCCGCACAGGGAACATTGGTGTCCAGTCCTCCACCTGTGAGTAACCTGATTTAAAAATGACTGAAACTGACTTAAAGACAACTACACCGAACCATTTAATAGTTTCATTGGTGTACAGTTGTCGGTTTCTTAGTAAATTAAATATGTTTTTAACCTGAAAATCCTTTTTAAACGGCCCGACTATTGCCCGTGCGCCCAAGGAAACGAGCGCCAGCTGAGGAGCCGTCCCGAACCAGCGCGATCGGAGGAACCCCGCAACCTCGACCTGGCCAGTTTTGTGGGCGGGGCCTGATTGCAAGGCGAATCGAATGGCGAAGCAGCGTAAAAGATGGCAGAATACACCAAGGTAAGCGGTTTTGGGCGTCACGCACCTACGTTTGAAATTCCCCGATCTCTGGCGCTGGCTCGGCCGACTGCGCCGGGATCGGGGCGCAGAACGAGCGGAAACCAAACGGAAACTCCAGCCCATTCCCACGGTGTGAAGCTGCGGTCATGAAATGCAACCAAGGTGTGGGCTTGCCTGAGCAGCACAAATCCAAGGCCTCGCCTGAGCAGCACAAATCCAAGGCCTCGTATTGTTGCTGGAGTAATCCACAGGTCAGGGCCCAGCTGGAGTACAGTGTAGGAGAATATTACTGGCCCTGAGAGGGTTACAGAAAGAACAGAAAAGATGACCCCCTTGGGACGAGTAATTTAAATTACGAAGAAAAATTAAGGAAGTTGGTATAGTTTTCATTGCAAAAGAGGAGAACGTGATACAATCATATTTGAATTCTTTACCCCGGAGAGCTGTGGATGCTTAATCGTTGATTATATTCCAAGGCTGAGATCGATAGATTTTTGGACTCTCGGGGAATCGAGGGATTGGGGGATCGGGCGGGAAAGTGGAGTTGAGGTCGATGATCAGCCATGATCTTAATGAATGACGGAGCAGGCTCGAGGGGCCGTATGGCCGACACCTGCTCCTGATTCTTATGCTGTGCTCAATCTAATTGAAGATTATGAAGGGATTTGTCCGGGCGGAGGGGGGGGGGGGGAGACATAAACTAAAAATGAGAAGATTAGGAGCAAGATGGGAAATTAGGCAAAAGGTTTTCTCACACATTTGAAGCAAACAATTGAACATGTTTTATTTTGAGAGACAAGAGATTAAGGAACGCGGTGACAAGCTGGGGCTGATCTATCAGAAAGAGAGAGCTGGTTTGGGGCTATTGATCTTTTGCATTCCTATTACATTGTTTATGTCCTTATGTCTGGTTGGGCTGTGGCTATATCGTCTGCGGCATGTAACCCATCTGGGTTAAACAATGCAGATTATAATAATACTGGCGCGGACTTCATGAATAGAGGCATAGAGTACAAAAGCAAGGAAGTTATGATGAACCTTTATAAAACACTGGTTCGGCCTCAACTGGAGTATTGTGTCCAATTCTGGGCACCGCACTTCAGGAAGGATGTGAAGGCCTTCGAGAGGATGCAGAAAAGATTTACAAGAATGGTTCCAGGGAGGGACTTCAGTTACGTGGATAGACTGGAGAAGCTGGGGTTGTTCTCCTTAGAGCAGAGAAGGTTGAGAGGAGATTTGATAGAGGTGTTCAAAATCATGAGGGGGTCTAGACAGTGTAGATAGAGAGAAACTGCTCCCATTGGCGGAAGAATCGAGAACCAGAGGACACAGAGTTAAGGCGATTGGCAGAAGAACCAAAGGCGACATGAGGGAAAACTTTTTTTACGCAGCGAGTGGTTAGGATCTGGAATGCACTGCCTGAGAGGGTGGTGGAGGCAGATTCAATCACGGCTTTCAAAAGGGAATTGGATGAGTAACTGAGGGGAAAAAAATTTGCAGGGCTGTGGGGAAAGGGCGGGGGAGTGGGACTAGCTGAAGTGCTCTCGCAGAGAGCCGGCACGGGCTCGACTTATGTTCAATTAACTTTGAGAGCTGGGGCAAGTTTCAGTTATCTTTTCTTAGTAGACTTAGTTGTGTGGTGACTTACGTTTCTCAAGAGATTAAATAATTTAAACAAAAGAAAAACATGCATTTATATAGCGCCTTTCACGACCACCAGACGTCTCAAAGCGCTTTACAGTCAATGAAGTACTTTTGAAGTGTAGTCACTGCTGTAATGTGGGAAACGCAGCAGCCAATTTGCACACAGCAAGCTCCCACAAACAGCTCATGTCATAATGACCAGATAATCTGTTTTTGTTATGTTGGTTGAGGGATAAATATTGGCCCCAGGAAACTGGGGAGAACTCCCCCCTGCTCTTCTTCAAAATAGTGGCCGTGGGATCTTCTATGTCCACCTGAGAGAGTAGACGTGGCCTCGGTTTAACGTCTCATCCGAAAAACAGCCCCTCCGACAGTGCAGCGCTCCCTCAGCACTGCGCTGGGAGTGTCAGCCTGGATTATATGCTCAAAGTCCCATGGAGTGAGACTTGAACCCACAACCTTCTGCTATCAGAGGCGAGTGTGCTACCCACTGAGCCACAGCTGATTTAAGGATAATACATGACGATGCAAATCATGCACGATCATTTGGAACCAACAGGATCAATTAGCCCAAGTCCTTTTCCTGTTTCATGTGCTTGCGATTTGGCTGCAAATTTCCCAGCACATGTTTGAGGGGGAAATCAGATTACTGAGGGGGGGGGGGGGGGTGGGGGGGGGGGGGGAGCTTATTAAGGTTTAGCTGAGGCGTGGGAAATAACAGAGCTTTAAGCTAATTGCTCCGCAGATATTTGCTCATTTCGACTCATCTGGATTGCGTCTGACAGGTCCAATCAAATTAAAAACAATTGCCTTATCCCAGATGGATCATAAGAAAATGGATTTACTTGTTTCACATGCCTTGCATTATAAAACTGTTCATGTCGGACTCGCTGTTTGTTTTCTTTTCCTCAAGACTCACGTAACTTTCTCTTTATTAAGGGATTTGCTCAGCTAGCTGGCTGGAAATGATACCGGGTGAATATAGCATTCCATCTTTGATGAGGCAGTAGAGAGCAGACTGTCTCAACGGTTCTTAATAAGTTTAAGCAGGATCAAGGCGAAAATCTTGGGGCTTGAGTTTTTTCTCCGTTCAACCGAAACCATTTATTTTCAAACAGAAATGCCACAGAAAATATCATCTCTGTTCTACAGATTAATATGTACCAGTAAGGAGCGTGATGGAATACTCTCCACTTGCCTGGATGAGTGCAGCTCCAACAACACTCAAGAAGCTCGAAACCATCCAGGACAACGCAGCCCGCTTGATTGGCACCCCATCCACCACCTTAAACATTCACTCCCTCCACCACCGGCGCACCGTGGCTGCAGTGTGTACCATCTACAAGATGCACTGCAGCAACTCGCCAAGGCTTCTTCGGCAGCACCTCCCAAACCCGCGAGCTCTTCCACCTAGAAGGACAAGGGCAGCAGGCGCATGGGAACACCGCCACCTCCAAGTTCCTCTCCAAGTCACACACCATCCTGACTTAGAAGTATATCGTCCGTTTCTTCATCGTCGCTGGGTCAAAATCCTGGAACTCCCTCCCTAACAGCACTGTGGGAGCACCTTCACCACACGGACTGCAGCGGTTCAAGGAGGCGGCTCACCACCACCTTCTCAAGGGCAATTCAGGATGGGCAGTAAATGCTGGCTTTGCCAGTGACGCCCACGTCCCATAAACGAATAAAGTACAAGAGCTGGGGAGTACTCAATTTTAAAAAGCTCATCCTTGTTTTCCAATCCCTCCATGGCCTCGCCCCCTCCCTATCTCTGTAATCTCCTCCAGCCCCACAACCCCCCCACCACCCCCCGGATCTCTGAGCTCCTCCAATTCTGGCCTCTTGCTCATCCCTGATTCTAATCGCTCCACCATTGGCGGCCGTGCCTTCAGCTGCCTGGGCCCTGAGCTCTGGAATTCCCTCCCTAAACCTCTCCGCCTCTCTCTTTCCTCCTTTAAGACGCTCCTTAAAACTGACCTCACCTCGGCCCTCACCGCGCAGTTATCAGCTCGCACTCAATGACCCCTGTAAACTGCGCAGCCGCGTGGCGCTCTGCAGCTCCCGCGCAGCCGGCTCACCGGCTTTTAAATAGGAAAAATCGCGCATGTGCGCTATTTTGAATGGGCCGCGCAGCCCCTTAAAGGGGCAACGCACCCAAAAAAAAAAACCATAAAGGGAACATTGCTCGCACTTCCTGCAATTTACAGGGCAAAGAATATTCGAGCTGAAGGGTGCCGGATAAAGGCTAACTAACGGAGCACGTTGTGGGAAACCCAAGATTTGGCCCAATGTGCCCTGTTACTGTGTGGAAGCTGTACGTTGTTGAATGGTTTGAATTCTTTTTTGTATTATTTGATTGTGAAAAGCCCCAGTAAAATCTGATTATAATCCAAGTCTATGGTAAGGATTGGACATTCACAGCAGGGGTGATCAACCTGCAAGGTCTGAGCTACGTTCACATCTGCGCTGGCTGGCGACTGGCTCATTGTATCTACCCACTCTTTCAATTGCTGTGTGACAGATGTTGAATATATAAAGGATGGGATTAACATAAAGGACGTGATCAGCCACAATGAAATAGGTCGTCTTCTTTCCATTATCGGTTGATTAACAAGAGGAAGAAAGACATGACGAGGGGAGGAGAGCGGGATAAGAGAGAGATTATGAGTTTTCTTCATTTAATATTCTTTTAGTACTAAGTGAAGGTATAAAAGCGAACGTCTCAATTTTAAAATCCTCATCCGTGTTTTCAAATCCCTCCATGGCCTCGCCCCTCCCTCTCTCTGTAATCTCCTCCAGCCCTACAACCCCCGAGATCTCTGCGCTCCTCCAATTCTGGCCTCTTGCGCATCCTCGATTTCATCGCTCCACCATTGGCGGCCGTGCCTTCAGCCGCCTGGGCCCCAAGCTCTGGAATTCCCTCCCTAAACCTCTCCGCCTCTCTAACTCTCTCTCCTCCTTTAAGACCGTCCTTAAAACCTACCTCTTTGACCAAGCTTTTGTTAATCTGTCCTGATATCTCCTTCTGTGTCAAAAATGTTTTTATTGATATCGTTTTTGTTAAGCGCCTTCGAACAATTTGCTACATTAAATGTGCAATATAAATGTAAGTTGTTGTTGTTGTATTTTAGATTTTTAAGTTTCTTCATAATGTCTTTCAGATGAGACGTTAAACCGAGGTCCCGTCTGCCCTCTCAGGTGGATGTAAAAGATCCCACAGCCACTATTTCGAAGAAGAGCAGGGGAATCCAGACTGACACCAGTACAATACTGAGGGAGTGCGGCATTGGTTGGGATGTTAACCAAGGCACTGTCTGTCTGCTCACATGGTCATACAATATCCCATGATAAGAGAGTGGCTTCCCGGTCAACACGATGAATTTAAGGGGAAGCCACATAAGCACATGAGGGAGAAAGGAATAGAAGGATATGCTGATGGGGTGAGATGAAGTAGGGGTGGGGAGGAGGCTCGTGTGGAGCATAAACACCGGCACGGACCGGTTGGGCCGAATGGCCTGTTTCTGCTCTGTAAATTTTATGTAACATTCTTCCATCAATGAATATTACCTAAAAAAAACCTGAATAATTGATCCTTCATCTCATTTGCTGATTGTGGGATCTTGCTGTGCGTAATTGGCTGTCACATTTTCCCACATAATAACAGTGATTACATTCATTGCTTTTAGATGTACTGAGGTGCTAAATAAATGCAAGTTCTTTCAAAATTTAACATTCTGGGAGGAAGGTATGCCCCCTTAACCCCTTAGGAATGCTTGGGCGAGCATGTGTTCGAGGTGTGTGTGGGGGGGGAGGGGGCACCTTTGGAAGGAATACGTATAGTTTTAAATTTACTACCTACACTTGTTCAGTGCTACCTCTCCGCCTCCATAATCAGCTCCACATCTTTCGTTAGTCTCTCTAATTTCCTTCCTGACATTGCAAGACTTGGATGAATCAAAAATTTCTTTTACAACAAGGCCATTCAAAACAGGACCCTTGATGCCTCCCAAAGTCTAGCATCAAGATCATTACCTTCCCTGATTGGCCCGACCTCCCTCGCTCTCCCCACCCAGGTTTATCCTGGAGGTGCAGTACCTTGTTCAGACCCAAGCTAAGTTTCCTTTCTACACCTAGTGTGTCCACAACAACAGCTTGCATTTGTATAGCAACTTTAACGTCATAATACATCCCAAGAGAGAGGCTTAGGGAGGGAATTCCAGAGCTTAGGGCCTCGGCAGCTGAAGGCACGGCCGCCAATGATGGAGTGCTTAAAGTCGGGCAAGGTGCGCAAGAGGCCAGAATTGGAGGAGCGCAGACATCTCGGCTGGAGTGTGGGGCTGGAGGAGGTTACACAGATAGTGAGGGGCGAGGGCCACGCAGTGATTTGAAAACAAGGATGAGAATTTTAAAATCGAGGTGTTGCTTAACCAGGAGTCAATGTAGATCAGCGAGCACAGGGGTGATGATTTACAGAGGAGGTGCTGAATTACAAAGGAGTTTCCCTGCTGTCTGCCACAGGGAAAGTCATCGCAAGAATCCTCCTCAATCGCCTTCTCCCAGTGGCTGAAGAGCTCCTCCCAGAGTCGCAATGCGGATTCCGCCCACTAAGGGGCACAATGGACATGATCTTCACCGCACGTCAATTACAAGAGAAATGCAGGGAACAGCACCAACCGCTGTACATGGCCTTCTTTGATCTCACAAAGGCCTTTGACACTGTCAACCGTGAGGGATTATGGAGTGTCCTCCTCAAATTCGGCTGCCCTCAAAAGTTTGTCACCATCCTCCGCCTGCTTCACGACAATATGCATCGCACCAACGCTCTTCTCGATCTTCCTTGCTGCAATGCTCCATCTCACCCTCAGTAAGCTCCCCGCTGGAGTGGAGCTAATTTACAGAACAAACGGGAAACTGTTCAACCTCCGTCGCCTCCAGCCCAGATCCAAGGTTGTCCCATCAGCTGTCATCGAATTACATTATGCAGACGACGCTTGCGTCTGCGCTCACTCGGAGGTCAAACACCAAACCATCGTCAACACCTTCACCGAAGCGTACGAGAGCATGGGCCTTACACTAAACATCCGTAAGACAAAGGTCCTCTACCAACCTGCCCCTGCCACACAGTACTGTCCCCTGATTATCAAAATCCACGACAAGGCCTTGGACAACGTGGACCACTTTCCATATCTCGGGAGCCTACTGTCAACAAGGGCAGACGTCGATGACGAAGTCCAACACCGCCTTCAGTGTGCCAGTGCAGCCTTTGGTCACCTGAGGAAGAGAGTGTTTGAAGACCAGGACCTCAAACCCGGCACTAAGCTCATGGTCTACAGAGCAGTAGTGATACCCGCCCTTCTGTATGCCTCAGAGACATGGACCATGTACAGCAGGCACCTCAAAGCACTGGAGAGGTACCACCAAAGCAGCCTCCGCAAGATCCTGCAAATCCATTGGCAGGATAGGCGCACCAACGTCAGTGTTCTCGCTCAGGCCAACATCCCCAGCATCGAAGCTTTGACCACGCTCGATCAGCTCCGATGGACGGGTCACATCGTCTGCATGCCCGATACGAGACTCCCAAAACAAGCGCTCTACTCGGAGCTCCGACACGGCAAGAGAGCCCCAGGTGGGTAGAGGAAAGGCTTCAAGGACACCCTCAAAGCCTCCTTGAAAAAGTGCAACATCCCCACCGACACCTGGGAATCCCTGGCCCAAGACCGTATAAAGTGGAGGAGAAGCATCCGGGAAGGCGCCGAACACCTCGAGTCTCTTCGCCGGGAGCAAGCGGAAGCCAAGCGCAAACAGCGTAAGGAGCGCACATCAACCCAAGCACCCACCCACCTGCTCCTTCAACCACCGTCTGCCCCACCTGTGACAGAGACTGTAGGTCCCGCATTGGACTCATCAGTCACCTGCGAACTCATTTTTAATGTGGAAGCAAGTCATCCTCGGTTCCGAGGGACTGCCTAAGAAGAAGAAGAAGATGGGTGAACAGGAAATGGTGCTAGTTAGGACACGGGCAGCTGAGCTTTAGATGAGCTCATGTTTATGAAGGGTGGAAGATTGGAGGCCGGCCAGGAGTACGTTAGAATAGTCAAGTATAGAGGTAACAAAGGCATGGATGAGTTATGGTTAGTAAGGCATGGTTAGTAACACTGGCCCTCTTCTGCAACTTTTTAGATTCCTAGAACCAACATTACTAGAAGCGGGGGAAGTTATAATGGGGAACAAAGATATGGCTGACCAACTAAATGCATATTTTGGTTCTGTCTTCACAAAGGAGATGATGCGGAGATGCCGGTGTTGGACTGGGGTGGACAAAAGTGAGAAGTCGCACAACACCAGGTTATAGTCCAACAGTTTTATTTGAAATCACAAGCTTTCGGAGCGCTGCTCCTTCGTCAGGTGAAGTAAAGGAATACAAATCGACAAAGCATATATAGATAGAGAACAATGCATGTGAAGCGTACAATGGCAGACGACTACATTTAATCCTCCTGACTGCCTTTTGTCACACCTCGGCAGATAAACAATCAGGTCAGCCAGGAAGGCACCACATCAAAGACATAGCAAGATACAACTGAGACAAAGGAGGACACAAATAACCTCCCAGAGATGTTGGAGAACATACGGTCTGATGAAAGGGAGGAACTGAAAGAAATCAGCATTTGCAGGGAAATGGTGTTAGGGAAATTGACGGGATTGAAGGCCGATAAATCCCCAGGGCCTGATAATCTACATCCTAGGGTACTTAAGGAAGTGGCCCTAGAAATAGTAGATGCATTGCTGATCATCTTCCAACATTCGATGGAATCTGGAACTGTACCCATGGATTGGAGGGTAGCTAATGTAACCCCACTATTCAAAAAGGGTGGTAGAGAGAAAGCGGGGAATTACAGACCGGTAAGCCTGACATCAGTAGTGGGGAAAATGCTAGAGTCCATTATAAAGGATGTCATAGCTGAGCACTTGAAAAACAGTGACAGGATCGGACAAAGTCAACATGGATTTACAAAAGGTAAATCGTGCTTGACTAATCTACTGGAATTTTTTGAGGATGTAACTGGGAAAATAGATAAGGGAGAACCAGTAGATGTGGTGTATTTGGACTTTCAAAAGGCTTTCGATAAGGTCCCGCATAAGAGATTAGCGTGTAAAGTTAAGGCACATGGGATTGGGGGCAAGGTATTGACTTGGATAGAGAACTGGTTGGCGGACAGAAAGCAGAGAGTAGGAATTAATGGGTCTTTTTCCGAGTGGCAAGCAGTGACTAGTGGGGTACCGCAGGGATCGGTCCTTGGACCCCAGCTATTCACAATATACATTAATGATTTAGATAAGGGAACTAAATGTAATATCTCCAAGTTTGCAGATGACACAAAGCTGGGTGGGCGTGTGTGCTGTGAGGAGGATACTGAGAAACTCCAGGATGATTTGGACAGGTTGGGTGAGTGGGCAGAAGCGTGGCAGATGCAATATAATGTGGATAAATGCGAGGTTATCCACTTTGGTGTCAAAAACAGAAAGGCAGACTATTATCTGAATGGCAATAGATTGGGAGAAGGGGAAGTGCAACGGGACCTGGGTGTCCTTGTGCACCAGTCGCTGAAGGTAAGCATGCAGGTGCAGCAGGCGGTGAAGAAGGCAAATGGTATGTTGGCCTTCATAGCGAAAGGGTTTGAGTATAGGAACAGGGATGTCCTGCTGCAGTTGTACAGGGCCTTGGTGAGACCACACCTCGAGTACTGTGTGCAGTTTTGGTCGCCTTATCTGAGGAAGGATGTTCTTGCCATGGAAGGAGTTCAGCGAAGATTCACAAGGCTGATACCTGGGATGGCAGGAATGACATATGAGGAGAGATTGGGTCGATTGGGCTTATACTCGCTGGAGTATAGAAGAATGAGAGGGGATCTCATCAAAACATATAAAATTCTGACAGGTCTGGATGAACTAGATGCAGGAAGAATGTTCCCGATGGACGGAGAGTCCAGAAGCAGGGGTCATAATCTAAGGATAAGGGGTAAGCCATTTAGGACAGAAATTAGGAGGAATTTCTTCACCCAGAGAGTGGTGAACCTGTGGAATTCTCTACCACAGAAGGTAGTTGAGGCCAAGTCATTAAATATATTCAAGAATGAGTTAGATATATTTCTTAAAGCTAAAGGTATCAAGAGATATGGGGAGAAGGCAGGTACAGGGTACTGAGTTTGGATGATCAGCCATGATCTCATCGAATGGCGGAGCAGGCTCGAGGGGCCGAATGGCCTACTCCTGCTCCTATCTTCTATGTTTCTATGGAGAAACAGATTATCTGGTCATTATCTCTTCACTGTTGGTGGGAGCTTGTTGTGCGCAAACTGGCTGCTGTGTTTCCTACATTACAACAGTGACTACACTTCATAAGTGTTTCATTGGTTGTAAAGCACTTTGGGACGTCCTGAGGTGGTGAAAAGTGCTATAGAAATGCAAGTCTTTCTTTTTTCTTTCTCTAAATAGATCTTGGTTTAACCATACAAAATTGCATTTCTATAGCGCCTTTCATGACCACAGGATGGCCCAAAGCTCTTTACAGCCGATGAAGTACTTTGAAGTAGTCACTGTTGTAATGTAGGAAACACAGCAGCCAATTTACGCACAGCAAGCTCCCACAAACAGCAATGTGATAATGACCAGATAATCTGTTTTAGTGATGTTGGTTGAGGGATAAATATTGGCCCCAGGACACCGGGGAGAACTCCCTTGCTCTTCAAATAGTGCCATGGGATCTTTTATGTCCACCTGGGAGGGCAAACGGGGCCTCGGTTTTAACGTCTCACCTGAAAGACGGCACCTCCGACAGTGCAGCTCTCCCTCAGCACTGCACTGGAGTGTCGGCCTAGATTGATTCCTGGTCTGTGCTGAGCCCATTGATCTCAAATTGGAATGACATTAGGAGAGCTACCTTCGTCCTCAGTCCAACTGGGCAGGGGAAAAACAACCAGGGTTCCTGCTCCTGTTTAGTAATCAGTGACCCCAGTTGGAACCTGCAAGTGTTGATATTGGGTAAGGAAAGGATTGGGTATGGATGAACAGCCTGACAACAATAACAACTTGCATTTGTACAGCACATTTAACGCAGTAAAACGTCCCAGGGCGCTTCACAGGAGTGTTTTCAGACAAAATTGACACCGAACCACACTAGGAGATATTACGACAGGCGACCAAAAGCTTGGTCAAAGAGGTAGGTTTTAAGGAGCGTCTTAAAGGAGAAGAGAGAGGTAGAGAGGAGGAGAGGTTTAGGGAGGGAATTCCAGAGCTCAGGGCCCAGGCAGCTGAAGGCACGGCCGCCAATGGTGGAGCGATTAAAATCGAGGATGCTCAAGAGGCCAGAATTAGAGGAGCGCAGAGATCTTGCCGACATAGAGCTGTGCGACGCTCTGTGTCGGCAACACTGAAACAAAGGTTTAAGTAAAAACAAGCACCAGCACATTAAACAGAAGCCCTGGTGTGAATCCACTGCTCCAAAGATTTTGCCAGGAAATCCTGTCTTAGATGGGCAAGTGATTAAATTTCTTTCTGAATGAACTTTTTTTTTATTCGTTTATGGGATGGCATGGCCAGCATTTATTGCCCATCCCTAGTTGCCCTTCAGAAGGTGGTGGTGAGCCGCCTTCTTGAACCGCTGCAGTCCGTGAGGTGAAGGTGCTCCCACAGTGCTGTTAGGGAGGGAGTTCCAGGATTTTGACCCAGCGACGATGAAGGAACGGCCGATATATTTCCAAGTCAGGATGGTGTGTGACTTGGAGGGGAACTTGGAGGTGGTGGTGTTCCCATGCGCCTGCTGCCCTTGTCCTTCTAGGTGGTGGAGGTGCTGCGGAAGAAGCCTTGGCGAGTTGCTGCAGTGCATCTTGTAGATGGTACACACTGTAGCCACGGTACACTGGTGGTGGAGGGAGTGAATGTTTAAGGTGGTGGATGGGGTGCCAATCAAGTGGGCTGCTTTGTCCTGGATGGTGTCAAGCTTCTTGAGTGTTGTTGGAGCTGCACTCATCCAGGCAAGTGGAGAGTATTCCATCACACTCCTTACTTGTGCCTTGTAGATGGTGGAAAGGCTTTGGGGAGTCAAGAGGTGAGACACTCGCCACAGAATACCTAGCCTCTGACCTGCTCTTGTTGCCACAGTATTTATGTGGCTGGTCCAGTTAAGTTTCTGGTCAATGGTGACCCCCAGGATGTTGATGGTGGGGGATTCAGCGATGGTAATGCCGTTGAATGTCAAGGGGCGATGGTTAGACACTCGCTTGTTGGAAATAGTCATTGCCTGGCACTTCTGTGGTGCGAATGTTACCTGCCACTTATCAGCCCAAGCCTGAATGTCGTCCAGGTCTTGTTGCATGCGGGTATGAACTGGCTTAGGGGAAAATTATATTTGACCCAAGTCAGCCTGATCTCAATTTTTCCCTTATTATTTGTTTCCATTTCTCTCTCATCTCTCTCTCCTTATTTATAGAATCATACAGCATAGCAGGCCATTCGGCCCATCGTGTCTGTGCCGGCTCTTTGAAAGAGCTCTCCAATTAGTCTCACTGCCCCCATCTCTTTCCCTATAGCCCTGCAAATTTTTCCTTTTCAAGTATATATCCAATTCCCCTTTTGAAAGTTAATGTTGAATCTGCTACCGCCGCCCTTTCAGGCAGCGCATTCCAGATCACAACAACTCGCTGCGAAAAAAAATATCTGTTCATCTTGCCTCTGGTTCTTTTGCCAATTATCTTAAATCTGTGTCCCCTGGTGTCCGACCCTCCTGCCACTGGATACAGTTTCTCCCTGTCTACTTTATCAAAACCCCTCATGAAATCATCCCCTTATTAATTTTCTTCCCATTTTACTCTCTCTTCTTTCCAACACTTTGTTTCTCTCTCTATTTCTATCACTGTTTCTCTCTATTTTGATCACTGTTTCTCTATCTCTCCTTATTTCTACCACTTTATCTCTCATTTTCTCTATCTACATCACTTTCTCTATCACACTTTTTCGCTCTCTCTTTATCTCTCTCACTTGATCCCCATCACTTCCTCTGTCACACTATCTCTCTCACTTTCTCTATCTCCATGACCTTCTCTGTCACACTATCTCTCTTTATCTCTCTCACTTTCTCTATCTCCATCACTTTCTCTGTCACACTATCTCTCTTTATCTCTCTCACTTTCTCTATCTCCATCACTTTCTCTGTCACACTATCTTTCTTTATCTCTCTCACTTTCTCTATCTCCATCACTTTCTCTGTCACACTATCTCTTTCTCTCTCACACTTTCTCTCTCTCTCTCTCTCCTTCCCCTCTTTCAGCCTTTGTCTGCTGCTTTCGCTCCGGCTCCCGGAAGTCCCGCCCTTGCTTCTCCCGGAGCGCCTCCTTGTCCCGGGATTTTGCTCTGTCTCTGCCTCTGCCTCTGCCTGTGGTCCGGGACATGCACTAACCCGGAGCCCAGCCTGCGCAGCGTCCGCCGGGCGCTCCCTCTCCACAGCCGGAGAGGAGGCTCCCCCCCGGCCACATTGTAGCAGCGGCTGAGACTTTGTATCTCCGCTGCTCTGGCATCACCCCCTGGCTGCCTTCAGCCTTCCGTGTTGCAGCCAATTCTCCCTCCATGAACAACCCAACATGTCAGGGAAACATTACAAAGGACCCGAAGTCAGCTGCTGCATCAAGTATTTCATATTCGGCTTCAATATTATATTCTGGGTGAGTAAGACACACACACATTGCATAAGGGGAAGTCGGGCGCTGACAGCTGTGCTTTGGGATGTGTGAGTTGTGCATGAGAGAAGAAGGAGCGGGGTGGTTTAAGAGAGAAGGATGCAACATAAGCCAGCCTGGGAAACACTGTGGGAGGCAAAGGACAGATAGTAAAGATCCAGCAATTGTTCAGTGTCAGAGAGAGAGAGAGAGAGACTATACAAGAGAGGCTTTGTGTGGTTTGTGTCTGTGTGAGAGAGAGGGAGAGGCCTGGGAGTCTGTGAGAATCATGTACACTGGCATTGTTGCATTTTTTTTTAAAAAAAGGAAAGTTCTGAAGAAATTGTACCATATGCATTTCAGGCAGTCCTGGTACAGTATTGTTAACATGCATTTATCTCCTTTTTGTTTACTGGCTTGTGTGCACAGGCCAAGATGTGTGACATTTTGTAGGCTACCTCTCGTATCCAAAGGACTCTGCCTCAGCACTTCTTTAGTCAAAAAGCAGGCTTTTTAAAAAAAACATTTGCTCTGTGGTCAATGTCTTTTATTTTTTAGCATGAATGAATTCAGTGCTAACCTAAAGGATAAGGGCCACTCAGTTGCAACATAATTTTAGGTGGCAGTGATCTACTGTTTTGCTAGTGTCATTCTGAATATTAACCGTATGCAATTTGTTTGGTAATTATTGGTTCAGTCTGACAACATTATATTTTATGTGTGTATGTGCATGTGTGTGTGGGAGTGTGCATGCGTGGGTGTGTATGTACATATGTATTCATACATGTGATGTGTGCATACATTGTGTATGTGTGCATATGCACGTGTGTGTGTGTATATAAGTGTGTTTATGTATGCGTGTGTGTGCGTATATGTGTGTGTTAACTATAATTGCCTGTGATGCTGCTCATGGTAAGGCAGGGATGTCGTATTTTTATAAGGACAGGAACCGTATATAGTGTGTAAAATAGTTTGTAGGTGTGTGCCCCTTTAAGGCTAGGCAGTGTAACTGTTCTTTGAAATGAATGGTGGGTTCATATAGAGGTTAGATTACAGTAAGAACCTAGCTTTTTATTGATTGATGCATCAGCTAAGAGTTTGCAGACATAAAATTGGTGTTTTCTTGGACAGATGGATCTGGAGCACAAAGCATTTTAAGGCTGCTTTGTATCTGTCGGAAAGAGTTGAGTGTAGGAGGGGAGAAAAGTATAAATTATCCTAATTTATTCTAATCATTGTTTTAAAGAGTGTACTTTCTGACACTTAAACCTAGCTTTTGTGGCTGTTTGTTTTGTTTTGAGTTTGCTTACGGCGTATTGCAGCTCTTGAGAAATTGACAGTGAGGGTTCGGGGGGCAGATTTGGGGGGTCAGTCACATGGGAAGAATGACCCAATAAATTGAGGATGAAAAAAAATACGCCTGTGATTAAGAGTGACCTGAGTCACGCAAAACTGTTAGCAAACACCATCTCACATTTTCTGTTATGTGGAAGACTGTTAACCTATTAATGAACGGGTACAGCCAGCTGCTTAAAAAAAGACAATAAGCTAATCCTTCAGGTTAGAACTGAGAGGTTATAACTTATCAGGCAAGACTGAACAGGCTGGGGCTCTCTTCGCTAGTAAAGAGAAGGCGGAGGGTTGACCTGATAGAGGTCTTTAAGATCATGAAGGGGTTTCAAGAGGGTAGACATTAGAGAAGATGCTTCCACTTGTGGGGGAGACCAGAACTAGGGGCCATAAATATAAGATAGTCACTAATAAATCCAATAGGGAATTCAGGAGAAACTTCTTTACCCAGAGAGTGGTGAGAATGTGGAACTCGCTACCACAGGGAATGGTTGAGACGAATAGCGTAGATGCATTTAAGGGGAAGCTAGATAAACACATGAGGGAGAAAGGAATAGAAGGATATGCTGATAGGGTGAGATAAAGAGGAGTGAGAGGAGGCTCGTGTGGCGCATAAACACCAGCATGAACCAGTTGGGCCAAATGGCCTGTTTCTGTGCTGTACATTCGATGTAATCCAAATTTCCCAGATACATCATGGATTCCGAGAGCCCAGGAAAAGTCCAGTTAAATTTGGTCACCTACCCTGATATCTCCTTATGTGGCTCGGTGTCAAATTTTGTTTGATAATCGCTCCTGTGAAGCGCCTTGGGATGTTTTACTACATTAAAGGTGCTGTCTAAATACAAGATGTTGTTGTTGGCTGAAGGGTCAGCAACCAGAGGACGCCGATTTAAGGTAATTGGCAAAATAGGCCTCCGTGGTGCCTTGGGATGTTAAAGGTGGTGCTATTATATCAAAGCAAGCTATTGGTGCTGTTTTGCTCAAAAATAAATTCAAACTGTCCTGTAGTTTTAATTAAACAATTTGAATAGAATAGCGCTGGAGGCTATTTGATTGGAATTGGCAGATAATTCAAGTGAAGCGACTTTAGAATTAAGAATAAACCGTATCCACGGAAGAGGCGGCAGTGTCCATAACAGCCCTTGGCAAAGCTCTTGGCACAGCCTATTCAAACAGTACAAGCCAGCAAATAAGCACCGAGTTTCCTGGGCTTTGAGGGGCCGGGGTCACTGGGGCTCGCCGGGGGAGGGGGAGGGACCTCCAAATGCCTCAAAGGTTGGACACCCCTGGAGTAGAGCATGCCTTTTTGGATTGTTCTGCTGCCCTTTTGTACAGCTGCTGAATAATAATGTTCCACTTAAGCTGCTTAAAGAATGGAGGGTCCTTCGTACTACGCAACTGCAGGCTGGACATTATTGTGTAAGAGATGTTGAAATCATCAGCCCAGTATATGGCTGCATAAAGGCAAACAAGGTTGCATTATATTATCAAAGAGACGAAAAAATACAAATCCGAAGAGATAATGTTGCTCTGTAAGTCACTGGTCAGGTCCGATCCGAGTACAGCTTGCAGTTTTTGATTACCTTTATCGTAGGAAGAATGGGAGGAAACAGCACGGGGCCAACAAAGACCAGACTGGGAGCCAAGGGAAGGGAAGGGAGGCCGAGGAAGTCCAGCTTGTTCTCCTTGGGAAAAGGAGCTTTCAGACTGCCACGTAGAAGCTTTCAAACAAGAAGTTGGACTCTGGCAAGTTGTTCGCACTGACTCAGCCAAGTGCTGCCTTGCACGGAACGTTGGGGAGCAGGATCGTGACACGTTTTGCAAGCGCATTGTGCACTTGCATTAATGTGTTCATTAACAGGGAGAGCATGCGCTCATTAAAATCCAGCCGATTCAATTCGGTGGCACCCTCCGGTGCTATGGCGACTGGGGGGTGGCACCCCCGGAGCATGGGAAATTTGACTCCCGTGATTTAGCTGTAAATACGGACAAGCAGGAGGAGGGGGCAGCCGCAAAAAACCGCAGCAACAGACCTGCCCCTGGGTTGAGGCGAAGGCAGTCACCTCTGATCGAGGGCGCCTGCAGTCCCAGCACTAACACTAGCACAGACGCTTCTCTCTCAAGTTGTTGCCTGCTTCACTGAAGGAGAGTTTAAAAAGTAGGGTACATAACTTTAATGTTAAGGGTAAACTCAGGGAATTCAGTCAGAGCTGTTTCAATGTATACTTATCATAGAATCATGCAGGCCACTCGGCCCATCATGCCTGTGCCGGCTCTTTGAAAGAGCTCTCCAATTAGTCCCACTCCCCCCTGCTCTTTCCCCATTAACCCTGCAAATGTTTCCGTTTCAAGTATTTATCCAATTCCCTTTTGAAAATTACGATTGAATCTGCTTCCACCGCCCTTTCAGGGAGTAAATTCCAGATTGTAACAACTCGATTAATATTTATAAAGTAAGCTATAGGAGAAGGCCATGGAGGCAAATAGTACAAATTGGTTCAACTTGATAGTTTTTTTTTGAGAAGGAAGGAATTGTGGAAAATGTTGAGAGTGCAGAATGGCATCGTCTAAAAGGGTTGAGCTGGTTAACCCAAAGCGCTGTTTTCATTTCCTCAAGTATCATAGAATTACATAGAAAATACACCACAGAAACAGGCCATTCGGCCCAACCAGTCCATGCCGGCGTTTGTGCTCCACCCGAGCCTCCTCCCGTCCTTCCTCATCCAACTCTATCAGCATAACCCTCTTTCTCTCTCTCTCGTGCTTATCTAGCTTCCCCTTAAATGCATCTATACAATTTGTCTCAACTACTCCGTGTGGTAGCTAAGGTGATCTATTGAACTATCAAACTTGTTAATCTTCAGTAATAGCCCTTCATAAAATCTCATCTTCAAAAGAAACACTGCCTGGATTGACAAAAGTCTTTCACTCCATTTACATAAAAGTTATTGCCTCTAATTGTGTCCAGTATTCATTTGTCTTGTGTTTCAAAATAACAGTGCCAAAAATTCTATCTGCAACTTTGCCTTTTTTCCGCCGAAGGGAAGTATGACTTTTTGTAACAAGAAACAACCTTCAGTTCCTCAAAGTTCCTGCCGCCCTTGATTGCTTGGAGGTGGAGTCCATTAATACTTCTGGTCACCATTTCAGACAGTATTTACAAACATACGAAATTGAGGGGCAGGAAAAGACCAGCTGGTCCATCGAGCCTGCCCCATACTCATGATGTCCGGAGCATCGTGACTAAACACTTACCCCCCACCCCCGCCTCCACCCCCCCCTCGCCCCCCCGCAGCCGTGAGATCTCCTGGAAGAGCCATAAAATCCTGAGAAATAACCCAGGGCCAAATATGGGGGAAAAATACTCTGGAAAATTCCTCTCCGACCCCCCCCTCAGGCGATGGACACCAGTCCAAAGGATCACACGGACCAAGAGTTATTGTCTTTGGTCCCCGCCACAAACTCCGTTCCCTAGACACCGACTCCTTCCCTCTCCATGGCAACTGTCTGAGGCTGAACCAGACTGTTCGCAATCTTGGTGTCGTAGTCGACCTCTGCTGCCCCGTGTCCTAACTCACACCAAATCCCGTTCACCCATCACCCCTGTGCTCGCTGACCTACATTGGCTCGCGGTTAAGCAAGTCCATGATTTTAAGATTGTGACTTGGTGTCAAACTTTGTTTGATAATGTTCCGGTTAAGCAATGCCTCGATTTTTTTTAAATTCTCATCCTTATTTTCAAATCCCTCCATGGCCTCGCCCCGCCCTATCTCTGTAACCTCCTCCAGCCCTGCAACCCTCTGAGATCTCTGCGCTCCTCCAATTCTGGCTTCTTGCGCATCCCCGATTTCCATCGCTCCACTATTGGCAGCCGTGACTTCAGCTGCCTGGGCCCTAAGCTCTGGAATTCCCTCCCTAAACCTCTCCGCCTCTCTACCTCTTTTTCCGTCTTTAAGACGCTTCTTAAAACCGACCTCTTTGACCCAGCTTTTGGTCACCTGTCCTAATATCTCCTTATGTGGCTCAGTGACAGATTTTGCTTGATAACGTTCCTGTGAAGCTCCTTGGGATGTTTTACTACGTTAAAGGCGCTATATAAATACAAGTTGTTGTCATTATCTATAAAGACACTGACTTTCTCTATGATGGGCTCTCTGCCCCAGTCAGGAACCGGTCCAGCTCCCTCTCGAAGGCCGAGAGTCAGCGCCCACCGCACGAGCCCACAACACATTCCAGAGGCTCACTGCTCTCTGGGGAAAGAAGAACCGCCCAACAATCCAGCCTCTTCCTACTCTTACACCGTTTAATCTCGCATCCCCTGGCCCTCCCCAACCTATTAAACTGGAATAATCTCTCAATAGGCAGGCTGTCCAGCCCTTGAATTATTTTATAGCCCTCTATCCGGTCACCTGGAAGTCTACGCTGCTCTAAAGTGAAGAGACTTTGAAAGAGAAAACTTTTTTTTCCCCCGAACGGAGCTCACAGATTTGTTGAAAATCTGGTTCCAGATGTTCGAACAGCTGTGGGTGCTTGCAGAAAACATCTTTTTGTGAAACATTGATGACTTTAGAGATGATCAAGTAGCATTTCTGTGCAGTTGCACTCTGCTCACTGACCAGTTAGCCATTGATGCCATCGGAACAGGAGTCGGCCATTCGGCCCCTCGAGCCTGCTCCGCCATTCAATGAGATCATGGCTGATCTGCGATCTAACTCTCTATACCCGCCTTTGTCCCATATCCCTTAATACCTTTGGTTAACAAAAATCTATCAATCTCAGATTTAAAATCAACAATTGATTTAGCATCAATTGCTGTTTGCGGAAGAGAGTTCCAAACTTCTACCACTCTTTGTGTATAGAAGAGTTTCCTAACTTCATTCCTGAAAGGTCTGGCTCTAATTTTTAGATTATGCCCCCTAGTCCTAGAATCCCCGACCAGCGGAAATAGTTTCTCTCTCTCTCTCTCTACCCTATCAGTTCCCTTTAATATCTTGAAAAACTTTGATCAAATCACCCCTTAATCGTCTAAGTTGCCCTTTCCATCTTTCAGCTTTAGGGAGAGCTTGGTGGCTCGAGGGGCTGGATGGCCTACTCCTGTTCCTAAAGGTTGACCGGAGTTGAGAATTGAGAGCGATATAGACTGTTTTTTGAGCCAAAAGAGAAATTTGCAATTTCCAGAATATGTTACTTGCATTGCTTCTTTCTAAAGCGGGGGGGGGGGGGGGGGGGGGGGGTCGGGGGTCGGGGATCCTGCAAGAAGCTCAATGGGAAGTAAATGATTGCCAGGGAAACGAGGCATATTCAGCATGGCCAGGTTGAGAATTCAGTTACTGATGGAGTTATTTTCAGTTCACTGAATACACGATGGTGAATATTTCTCAAAAGAAAAAGCCCAGCCGTCTTCTGCCCTTATGTTCCATGTTGCTATGGCAATGAGTTGAGAGACCAAGTAAATGCTACTATTTTTTAAAGGGGATTTATCCTTTTTTTTGTCCTATTTTTGCTTTCCTGTTTCTACCCTATATGGCCTTTGCCGATGGTGCTTTGAACCAGCTGCTAGGAAATACGAGTGTGTGGCCCAGGAATAGTTGTCTTTGTGATTTTTTTTTTTCTCTCTCTGCCTGATCTGCTCTCCCTCAAACACCTCCCCACCTCGGTGCCACGGTAATGAATGCAAACGCGCCAAATTGGGAGTGGGGGGGGGGCGAATTGAACACCATCGCTGCTGCAGTGTCCCATTGCTCTGCCATTGCGCTCGATTTCGTAAGATCGCAAGGCATATAGAATCGTAGAATGATCCAGCACAGAGGGAGGCCATTCGGCCCCTCGTGCCTGTGCCGGCTCTTTGAAAGAGCCTCTCCGATTAGTCCCACTCCCCCCTGCTCTTTCCCCATAGCCCTGCACACTTTTCCTTTTCGAGTATTTATCCAATTCCCTTTTGAAAGTTACAGTTAAATCCGTTTGCACCGCCCTTTCAGGCAGCGCGTTCCGGATCACAACAATTCGCTGCATAATTATTTTTTTTTATCCTCTTGTTGCCTCTGCTTCTTTTGCCAATTACCTTAAAAAAAAATATATATATATATATGAGGAAGGACGTTTGGGGCCCATCTTAGCTCATCGATCCAGATTGACCCTTCAGGCTGTGCGCTAAGGGTGCCACGTGTTAAACTCCAAACACTGATCGCTGTGTGAAGGACAGCTTCCTTCACCAGTCCTAAATTTGCCTTTTTGCTTGTTTGAACCCTAGCCCCCTTGTCCTATCGTCACGCTTTAATTTGAAGCCGTGCTCCACTCTTCTACACCACTTACTGTCTTCTAAACCTCTGTACGGTCACCAACAAAGTTGCCTCCTTCCAATGCTTATAAGCCCAAGTTCGTTCAATCTTTCCTCGTATCGGTTCTGTGATTCTGTCTGTCTTGGCTCTGCTCTGGGGTTTGGAGACCTCCCTGGTGTCAGAGTCTTCTGGCAGCCTTCATACTGTACTTATTTTGCTGATTTGTCGTCTTCCTGATGTGTCGTACTTTACGCGTGTCTGCGTTAAACTTCATCTGTCAGTGCCTCACCCACTTGCATACTATGCCGTGTTCGTATTTTGTAGTTTTTGGACTCCGATTCAATTGTCCCTCCTGGTTTGGTCTGTTCAGTCTGACCCAGTTGGCATTGTGCTTCTGGATCCAAGTCATTAAATGTAAATTGAAACAGTAGAGGTCCCAACACCAACCCTGGAGAATTCCACTCTGCACTTCTCCCCACCTAACATCGATCCCCTAACAGCTATCCACTTTTTCTTAGCCTTCAACCACTTTTGTTTAACCATTTCCAGGGTTTACCTTGTTGGGAGCAACCTTTCATCTGGACCTTTTTGTCAAAGGCTTTTGGGAAGCTAAATACGCTAGATGTTGTTTGGCTTTCCAGAGTCCACCTGAGATGCAAGTTCCTCAAAATCGTGAAGGAGCTCGATCAGGCAGGGTGTTCCCCACTTGAACTAGTGCTGGCCGCTGTTTGCGAGGTTACTAAAAAGGGAAAAAAAAGAAAGACTTGCGCCTATAATGACCTCAGCATGTCCCAAAAGTGCTTTACTGTACTTTTGAAGTGTAGTCACTGTTGTAATGTAGGAAACAAGGTAGCCAATTTGCGCACAGCAAGCTCCCACAAACAGCAATGTGATGATGACCAGATCATCTGTTTTAGTGATGTCGGTTGAGGGATAAATATTGGCCAAGACCTTCGTGACTGTGGCGCAATGTCCCTTCTTGTTTGTGTTCAGGTGCAGTTCACTCCTGTTTTCCTCTACTCTTTTTTTTTTTCTCAGGACCACTTCCATTGTACTCCTACCTGTCCCACCTCTCGGCACCTCTCCTGCAATGGCTTCTCCTCCCGTCCCCGCATGGTCTCTTCGGGAGGACCCCCAAAGGTTAGGACAGAGAGGAGTGGGCATGGAGACTGAGCAGAGTTGGGAGGAGCAGCAACCAACCACATCTTCAGTCACCTCCCTGAATCCTACCGCTCGGTGTCTGTTTTTCCTCTCTGAAGTATCTCGGGACATTTACTTTGTTAACTCGAGCTTCATGAATGCAAGTTTTTTTTGTTGTAACCTGAATATCGCCACGAACCTTCTGTATTGCCCTCGGGCCAACTTGTGCATCTCCGTACTTGACGAGATGTTGCCACGGAAACTGAACAGCCAAACCAAAATCGCTGCTTGTTCAGCTCTGGTGGGGGGCGTGGAGAGGGTAGAGGAATTCATAAAAATGTCTTTGTGCAAATCCTACTAGTGCTGCCAAATGCTGTAATAAAATATTGTTGGGAGCTCAGGATGGTATTTGGTTCAAGCAGATAATCTAACATCAGTTTACTGCTGTCTGAAAGGAAAGCCTTCGGGTGTAATGTAGTTTTGGTTTGACTTTGTGGAGTAGAGCATTGCACAATATAAGGTAGTGGATTAATCGGCTACCTGTGGGGACTTGTAGTAGAAGTTAGTGGTTTATGAAACAATTAATGGGGCAGTCAGTCTGATGACTGTTGACATTTTTTGTTGCTTATGTTGAATTGGTATTCGTTAGCTTTCCTCCCATTTAAAAAAAAAAAGTTTTCATATGGTAGGAACAGGAGGAGGCCATTCAGCCCCTCGAGCCTGTTCCACCATTCAATGATATCATGGCTGATCTGTATCTTAACTCCATCTACCCGCCTTGACATCAATGATATTGCTGAGGGACAATGAGTGGATGCATCCATTCACTCTGCCTCCGGTGGGAAATTCCAGAATTTCCAGCAGAATTAAAAAAAAACCACCATGGGTGAATCACCCTGGATATGTAATTTGTAGAGCTCCTAGCAGTCTTGCCTCTGAGTCAGAAGGTTGTGGGTTCAAGTCTCACTCCAGAGATTTGAACACAAAATCCAGGCTGACACGCCCAGTGCCAGTACTGAGGGGGTGCTGCACTGTTGGAGGTGCCGTCTTTCGGATGAGACGTTAAACCGAGGGCCCGTCTGCCCCCTCAGGTGGACGTAAAAGATCCCGTGTCGCTATTTCAAAGAGGAGCTGGGGAGTTAGAAAGAAAGAAAGACTTACATTTATATAGCGCCTTTCACGACCACCAGACGTCTCAAAAGCGCTTTACAGCCAATGAAGTACTCTTTTGGAGTGTAGTCACTGTTGTAATGTGGGAACTGTTCTCCCCGGTATCCTGGGGCCAATATTTATTCTTCAACCAACGTTAGTAAAAACAGATGATCTGGTCGTTATCACATTGCTGTTTGTGGGATCTTGCTGTGCGCAGATTGGCTGCCGCGTTTCCTACATTACAACAGTGACTACACTCCAAAAAGGAGAATCGGCACTTGGGAGTGACACCAGATGCCTGCAATGCTGGGGAATTCTGCTGCGGCCAAATTATGTGGGTCGGCGAAAAGTCTTTCTTCCCCCCCCCCCCCCAAACACACATTTAAAATAATAATCGATGTCCATAATCGGGACAGTGCATGTTTCATGTTTTTTTTTTCGAAGAACGGTGTCACAAAACAGTCCAGATAGATGCACAGAGGAATTAACGGGTGTTTCATGTTGGGGAAAAAGACAAGACCAACAGAGAGCGAGCGAGAGAGAGGAAAGCTGAGGTGTTTCAGATGGATAATGCGGCAGGAAGCTAGATAATGACCGAGGCGGCGCCACAGGAAATGAATAAAAGATATGGTTACAAATCCTGGCTTCTATATTAAAAAGAAAAACCGACAGAAGAAAAGCCGCCTGAACGAAATAAGAAAGGACTTGCATTTCTATAGCGCCTGCTTTCCGTGACCTCGGGATGTCCCAAAGCGCTTCACAGCCAATGAAGCACTTTGAGTGCAGTCACTGTGGTAATGTAGGGAACCGCAACGGCTTGCATTTATACAGCGCCTTTAATGTAATAAAATGTCCGAAGGCGCTTCACAGGAGTGTTATCAAAAAATCAAAATTTTGACACCGAGCCCTATAACGCAGCGAACAATTTTACGCACATCAAGCTCCCACAAACAGCAATGTGATAATGACCAGATAATTTGGTTTTTTTTTTGTGTGATGTTGGTTGAGGGATAAATATTGACCAGGACACCGGGGAGAACTCCCCCTGCTCCTCTTTGAAATAGTGGCCGTGGGATCTTTTACGTCCACCTGAGAGAGCAGACGGGGCCTCGGCTTAACGTCTCATCCGAAAGACGGCGCCTCCGACAGTGCAGCACTCCCTCAGTACTGCACTGGAGTATCGGCCTAGATTTTGTGCTCGAGTCTCTGGAATGAGGTAAATTAGGTGAGTGGACAGACCGCAGAGGGATGAGTGACTGCCTTTTGCAATACTTGACCCTGGGTTTGTGCAGCCTTGTGAATTGTGAAGAACAAAAAAATGTTCAGAGAAAAAGTTACATCTTGACCACATTAGCAAGAGAGCATAGGAAGGAAGAGAGGAACACAGGAACAGGGGTAGGCCATTCAGCCATTCGAGCCTGTTCTGTCATTCAATGAGATCATGGCTGATCTGTGACCTAACTCCATATCAGGTTATAGTCCAACAATTTGTCCACCCCAGTCCAACACCGGCATCTCCACATCATAACTCTATATACCCGCCTTTGGCCCATATCACTTAATGCCTTTGGTTAACAAAAATCTATCAATCTCAGATTTAAAATTAACAATTGACCCAGCATCAATTGCCGTTTGCGGAAGAGAGTTCCAAACTTCTACCACTCTTTGTGTGTAGAAGTGTTAACTAATTTCACTCCTGAAAGGTCTGGCTCTAATTTTTAGACTACACGCCCTAGTCCTAGACTCCCCAGCCAGCAGAAATAGTTTCTCTCTATCTACCCTATCTGTTCCCCTTAATATCTTGAAAACCTCGATCAGATCACCCCTTAACCTTCTAAATTCCAGGGAATACAACCCTAATTTGTGTAATCTCTCCTCGTAACTTAACCATTGAAGTCCAGGTGTCATTCTGGTAAATCTACACTGCACTCCCTCCAAGGTCAGTATATCCTTTCTAAGGTGTGGTGCCCAGAACCGCTCACAGTGCTCCAGGTGTGGGCTAACCAGGGTTCTCTACCGCAAAGCAAACACACCCTGCATTTGATAAATGCTCTGTACTTTACACATTTAGTTAGGGTGGCCCGTGCAGTGATGCTCATTACCAATTGGTGAGACATTGTGAGACAGAGAACCCACAGGACATCAGACTTCCTCTACCCAGCATACGTGCAACATCTTGAGGTGCCTGAAAGAGACTTGTGTGGTTGCTACAGTAGAAACAGACTGTGTGCCAGCAATCCCCTGCCAGTTTCTTTCATCCTGATATCCCTTCCTATGGTGTCAGCTGTGGCTGAGTGGGTAGCACTCTCGTGTTTAGAAGGTCGTGGATTCAAGCCCAACTCCAGCGACTTGAGCACGTAATCCAGCCTGACACTCCCAGTGCAGGTGCATGCTGGGGCTCGGGGATAAGGCTGCTGAGAAAAATAATCGATCTCACTGTAAATAAAAATAAAATTGGCATTGGTATAGCGCCTTTATCGTAATAAAATATTTGACTCTGAGCCACATCAGGAGACGTTGGCACAGGAGACTAGAAACTTGGTCAAAGAGGTAGGTTTTAAGGAGCGTCTTAAAGGAAGAGAGAGAGGCGGAGAGGTTTGGGGAGGGAATTCCAGAGCTTAGGGCCTAGGGAACCGAGTTTGTGGCGGGGACCGAAGGCAATGGCTTCGGTCTTCCCAACGCTTAATTGGAGTGAATTTCTGCTCATCCGGGACGGCATAGCGGACAAGCATTCTGACAACACGCAGGCAGTGGAGGGGTCGGGAGAGGTGGTGGGTGGCGAGTTGAAGCTGGGTGTCGTCAGCGTACGTGTGGAACTTGACATTTCCAACCTTTTTAAGTCGACACTTTTAGAAGAAAACCGGCATAAAATGTGCTGGGCATTCATGCTGCCCGATTGAACTGGGGCCTGGCTGCTCTCCCATTCACCATTCTGTTGTGAAATTTGCTGTTCATGGTCAATTGCAACAACCACTCCATGCTGTGCAGTATGCTGAGTTCCCGATAACTGGGTCAAGTATAATCTTTCACTTGGTTTGTTCCTATTGCTGTGCACACTAATATCAATTTATTTCTTTGTACATTGTAAAGCTAGTATTATAAGTTTAATACTAGAAGGATAATGTTTCACATGGTATCACCTTTATGCTGTCCCTTTGTTAAGTAATATAAGACTAGAGAATTGTCTTGTTGCAATAATCGGCGCCCTCTTTACTACGTCGAGAACCCGATCAATTCATGTTGTTTCACCACGGAACAAAGTGCAGTTTGTTGTCCAGTTTCAGTTATTGATCTAATTGTATTGCGTGCCAGACATCGGGATTGAGTTTCCGCCAGTTATATCAACGCTATCCGGGCAGAATCGGCCGAGCCAGCGCCAGAGGTCAAGGAATTTCAAACGTAAGTGAGTTACGCTTAAAACCACCTGTGCTCCTGTTTTCCGCAATATTTTAAAAAGAAAGAAAGACTTGCATTTCTATAGCACCTTTCACGACCACCGGACGTCTCGAAGCGCTTTACAGCCAATTAAGTACTTTTTTTGGCGTGTAGTCACTGTTGTAATGTGGGAAAAGCGGCAGCCAATTTGCGCACAGCAAGCTCCCACAAACAGCAATGTGATAATGACCAGATGTACAAGGTATTGGTGAGACCGCACCTGGAATACTGCATACAGTTTTGGTGTCCATACTTAAGAAAAGACATACTTGCTCTCGAGTCAGTACAAAGAAGGTTCACTCGGTTAATCCCGGGGATGAGGGGATGGACATATGAGGAGAGGTTGGGTAGATTGGGACTCTACTCATTGGAGTTCAGAAGAATGAGAGGCGATCTTATTGAAACAGATAAGATTGTGAAGGGGTTGGATCGGGTGGATGTGGGGAGGATGTTCCCGATGATGGGTGAAACTAGAACTAGGGGGCATAGTCTTAGAATAAGGGGCTGCTCTTTCAAAACTGAGATGAGAAGGAACTACTTCACTCAGAGGGTGGTAGGTCCATGGAATATGCTGCCCCAAAAAGCTGTAGAAGCTACATCATTACATAAATTTAAAACAGAAATAGACAGTTTCCTAGAAGTAAAGGGAATTAAGGGTTACGGGGAGCAGGCAGGAATTTGGACATGAGTCTAGGTTCGGATCGGTCATGGCCCTGTGGGTAGCGTAGCGGGCCCAGGGGCCGTGTAGCCTGATCCTGCTCCTATTTCGTGTGTCCAATTCTGTTAGGTTCAGGAGATGGTTCTGTGATAGTAGATTGGCGGTTAGGATCAGATCAGCCATGATCTTATTGAATGGCGGAGCAGGCTCGAGGGGCCAATTGGCCTACTCCTGCTCCTATTTCTTATGTTCTTATAGATCATCTGTTTTAGTGATGTTGGTTGAGGGATAAATATTGGCCCCAGGACACCGGGGAGAACTCCCCTGCTCTTCTTCGCAATAGTGGCCATGGGATCTTTTACGTCCACCTGAGAGGGCAGACGGGGCCTCGGTTTAACGTCTCATCCGAAAGACGGCACCTCCGACAGTGCAGCACTCCCTCAGCACTGCACTGGGACTGTCAGCCTAGCTTTATGTGCTCAAGTCCCTGGAGTGGGGACTTGAACCCACGAACCTTCTGACTCAGAGGCGAGTGTGCTACCCACTGATTCAAGATTCAATCCACCCATAGTCAGGCCCTTCCCACAAAACTGGCCGCGCCCCCAGGTTGCGATTTCGAGATTCCGCCGGTTGCGCTAGCTCGGGACGGCTCTTCAAATTGTGCGCATTTTCTTTGGCGTGCAGACACCAGTCGGCACTTTTCAGAAGGTTTTCATATCAAAAAACTATTGAATTTACTGGGAGACTGACTATGTACGCCAATTAAATTATTAAATTGTTCAGTGTAGTTTTTTATTTGTTGTTTTCAGTGATTTTAAATCCGGGTACACTCAGGTGGCGGACTGGACGCACTTATTAAAAATGCTTATTTCATAGAAACATAGAAGTAGGAGCAGGAGTAGGCCATTCGGCCCCTCGAGCTTGCTCCGCCATTCAATGAGATCATGGCTGATCATCCAAACTCCGTACCCTGTCCCTGCTTTCTCCCCATATCCCTTGATACCTTTATCTTTAAGAAATATATCTAACTCATTCTTGAATATATTTAATGACTTGGCCTCAACTACCTTCTGTGGTAGAGAATTCCACAGGTTCACCACTCTCTGGGTGAAGAAATTCTTCCTCATTTCTGTCCTAAATGGCTTACCCCTTATCCTTAGATTATGACCCCTGGTTCTGGACTCTCCGACCATCAGGAACATTCTTCCTGCATCTAGTTTGTCCAGACCTGTCAGAATTTTATATGTTTCGATGAGATCCCCTCTCATTCTTCTATACTCCAGCGAGTATAAGCCCAATCGACCCAATCTCTCCTCATATGTCATTCCTGCCATCCCAGGTATCAGCCTTGTGAATCTTCGCTGAACTCCTTCCATGGCAAGAACATCCTTCCTCAGATAAGGTGATAAACCCATTTTCAGCTGTATTAGTAAAACGGCACCAGGTTACTGCTCTTAAGCACATCAAGGAACACCTTTTAATGGAAAGAAAAAAAGCACGATTACCTTCTATTACGCTGCCCAATTACATAAAATCATGGAAGATTTTACGTTTGTGATTATGCAAAGATTGTTTGCTGCAGGATAGACCCTGTTTGCTCTGAGTCCTGCCGTAAGTCCCGCCCCACCCTCAACTCAATGGCTGACACAGTGGTGTCAATATTAACTCGCCAAGGCTTCTCCGGCAGCACCTCCCAAACCCGTGACCTCTTCCACCTAGGAGGACAAGGGCAGCAGGCGCATGGGAACACCACCGCCCCCAAGTTCCCCTCCACATCACACACCATCCTGACTTGGAAATATATCGGCTGTTCCTTCATCGTCGCTGGGTCACAATCCTGGAACTCCCTCCCTAACGGCACTGTGGGAGCACCTTCACCACACGGACTGCAGCGGTTCAAGAAGGCGGCTCACCACCACCTTCTCAAGAGGCCACTAGGAATGGGCAATAAATGCCGGCCTTGCCAGCGACGCCCAGATCCCAGGAACGAATAATAAAAATTTCGCACAGAGAAAGCTGTAAAACAGCCGTCAGTGATTCAGGCCTTCCTCGAGACTAGGAGACATTACAAGCGAGCAACATTTAAACAAGGGGAAGGGGAAAAAGATTTTTTTTAAAAAAACCTCACGCACGCAGGATAATAAATCGGATGAGCTGCGAAGTACCAAGCTGGACAGAAGGTGATTAAATGGCGAACTTTATATTAGCAAGAGACAAAAGGAGGCATAATGAGAGAAATCAAAGCAATAAAAGACGTATTTTCAAATCCCTCCATGGCCTCGCCCCTCCCTATCTCTGTAACCTCCTCCAGCCCTACAACCCTCCGAGATCTCTGCGCTCCTCTATTTCTGACCTCTTACACATCCCCGATTACCTTCGCTCCACCATTGGTGGCCGTGCCTTCAGCTGCCAAGGCCCTGAGCTCTGGAATTCCCTGCCTAAACCTCTCCGCCTCTCTCTCCTCCTTTAAGACGCTCCTTAAAACCGACCTCTTTGACCAAGCTTTTGGTCACCTGTCCTAATATCTCCTTATGTGGCTCGGTGTCCAATTTTGTCTGATAATCGCTCCTGTGACGTGTCTTGGGGTGTTTTACTACGTTAAAGGCGCTGTATAAATACAAGTTGTTGTTGACTCGGAGGGTGTGAGAATAGCTAAGGAGGATTGGCAGAAAGGGAAGCATGAAAATCTGGGGGCTCCACTGGTCCAGGAAGCTGCTGGAAGAAAATCTAGGAAGCAGGTCGAAACAAAGGGCGCAGACCACCTACCCACCAGTACTGTTCTGACTGGGGTGGGTGTCCACCCTAAGTAACAACCCGCCCCCTCTCTCCATCCCTGGAAACACCAGCACACCCATCTCACATTGTGCCTGGCGGTTGTTGAGTGGACCTTTCCCTTGAGGGGAGCAGAGAGAGCATTCCCCCCCCCCTCACCTCACCCCCCCTCCAACCCCACCCGTTGCTGGTTATTAACAACAAATACAGGCAGCTCAGCCCTATTACTGAGCTCAGAAGATGGGAAAGGTTCCTTAAATTCTCTTGAATTCAGAAGAATGAGAGGGGATCTCATTGAAGCATACAAAATTATTACAGGGCTTAATCGGGTGGATGCTGGGAGAATGCTTCCCTTGGCTGGGGAGTCTAGAACCAGAGGCCACAGCCTCAAGATAAAGGGTCGGCCATTCAGGACTGAGATGAGAAGAAATTTCTTCACACAGAGGGTGGTGAATCTTTGGAATTCTCTACCTCAGAGGGCTGTGGAGGCTCAGTCATTGGGTATATTCAAAACAGAAGTCGATAGATTTCTGACTAGTAAGGGCATCAAGGGATATGGCGATAGGGCCGGTGAATGGAGTTGAGGCAGAAGATCAGCCATGATCTCATTGAATGGCGGAGCAGGCTCGAAGGGCCGAATGGCCTACTCCTGCTCCTATTTCTTATGTTCTTAATGTTTTCTCAGATCACTCCATTAACTTTCCCATCTGCAAGCGATTAACCCGAGATTACCAGTTTGTCATCGGTTCCTTCATACCAGATATCACTCTGGTGAATCACAGTTGGACTTTCTCCAACCTCTAGGAGTTCCAAAACTGAACACGACTCCAAATGAAATCTGACCAGTGCGCTGTATGATTACAGTAATATTTCCCTGCTTTTTATGGTCTAAATCTCTTATGATGAAGTCCAGCTACCACACTAGTCATTTTGATTTCCTTTGCACCTGTGAGCTAGCTTGCAATAATTATGAACCTGGATCTCTAAATCATTTTGTTCATCTATCTCACTGCCATGCTTCCCCAATTAGATTCTGCTTCTATTTGCCAAACTTGCGTTCAGAGTATCCTACAGTACTTCATACTTTGTTACGACAATAACTTGTATTTTTACTGCGCCTTTAACGTAGTAAAACGTCCCAAGGCGCTTCACAGGAGCGATTATCAAACAAAATTTGACACCGAGCCACATAGGAAGATATTAGGACAGGTGACCAAAAGCTTGGTCAAAGAGGTAGGTTTTAAGGAGCGTCTTAAAAGGGGAGGGGTGAGTCGGAGAGGTTTAGGGAGGGTATTCCGGAGCTTAGGCCCTTGGCAGCTGTAGGCACGTCGCCAATGGTGGAGTGAAGAAAATCAGGGATGCGCAAGAGGGCAGAATTAGAGGAGCGCAGAGATCTCGGAGGGTTGTAGGGCTGGAGGAGGTTACAGATATAGGGAGGGGCTTTAAACATTGTTCTGTCCACTTATTTAATCTATCTATGACCTTGTGCAATTTTCTGCTCTCTTCACAGTTCACTAAACCTCCTAGCTTAGTATCACCTGCAAATTTGAACATACTCCCCTCTATTCCAAATCCAGGTTATATGATATCTAGAAAGATTGGGCTCCAGGACCGATCCCTGGGGAACATTGCATGCCATTGTTAGAATATCCCTTTTGTCCCAAATTTGTGCCTCCGACCTCCCAACCAGTTTTGTATCCATGCCACAAGGCTGTTTCCAATTTAAAGTGCCTCAGTTTTAGCTAGCAATCTCTTGTGCAGAAACTTTCTCAAATGTCTTCTGAAAAATCCATTGATTCCCATGCCCGCCTTCTCAGTAACTCTTGCCAAAGAACTCTATCACGTTAGTTGGACCTTTCACGATACGATGCTGATTCTTCCCAAGGTGTCAGCCGTGGCTCAGTGGGTATCACCCTCGCCTCTTTAGTCGGAAGGTTGTGGGTTCAAGCCCCACTCCAGAGACTTGAGCACAAAACCTAGGCTGACACTCCCAGTGCAGTACTGAGGGAGTGCCGCACTGTCGGAGATGCCGTCTTTCAGATGAGACGTTAAATCGAGGCCCCCTCAGGTGGATGTAAAAGATCCCACGGCCACTATTCGAAGAGGAGCAGGGGAGTTCTCCCCGGTGTCTTGGTCAACATTTGTCCTTCAACCAACACCTAAAACCGATTATCTGGTCATTATCACATTGCTGTTTGTGGGAGCTTGCTGTGGGCAAATTGCCGACCTTATTTCCTACATTACAACAGTGGCTACACGTCCAGAAGTACTTGATTGGCTGTAAAGCGCTTTGGGACGTCCTGAGGCTGTGAAAGGCGCTGGAGAAACGCAAGTCTTCCTTTATTTCCTATTCAACGTTTACCTTTCCAAGTGCTTATTTACTTGACTCCTGATGATGAAATCTAGCAATTCCCCGCACTTCGAATGTTAAACTCACTGGTCTGCAGTTTACTGAGTTTGTCCCATTCTCCTTCTGCTATCTGTACCGGAGGAATATTAATCAGGGAATCAGAAGGCCCTGGAAAATTCTAACTCGTGTCCCCCCAGTTTTCTCACCTGTTTCTTTTAATGCAGTCGGGGGTGGGGTGGGGGGGGGGACAGTCTGGGCCTGGAGGTTTACCCGGTTGGAATCCCATTATATACCCATTAATATGTTTCAGTTTATATTCATCTCCATTTCACTCATTCCTAGTGTCCCCTGTATCTCTGGTGTCACACCTTCCTCCAGTGTGATGACTGAACTAAAATATTACACAGGATATACGGCTCGGAAACTGGCCATTCGGCCCAACCAGTCCATGCTGGCATTTACGCTCCACTCGAGCCTCCTCCCGTCTTTCCTCATCTAAATCTATCAGCATAACCCTCTATTCCCTTCTCCATCATATGCTTGTCTAGCCTCCCCTTAAATGCATCTATATTATTCGCTTCAACCACTCCCTGTGGTAGCGAGTTCCACATTCTCACCACTCTCTGGGTAAAGAAGTTTCTTCTGAATTCCCTATTGGATTTCTTGGTGACTATCTTATATTGATGGCCTCTAGTTATGCTCTTCCCCACCAGTGGAAACACACTCTCTCTATCTACTCTATCAAAACCTTTCATAATTTTAAAGACCTCTATTAGGTCAGCCTTCTCCTTTCAAGAGAAAAGAGACCCAGCCTGCTCATCCTTTCCTGATAGGTGTACCCTCGCATTTCTGGTATCATCCTTGTAAATCTTCTCTGCACCCTCTCCAGTGCCTCTATATCCTTTTATCCTTTATAATATGACAAGGAGAACTTCTGACATGTCCTTCTCCTTTACGACTGACATATCTAAATCTCTCTCCTCCTTGGATGTATTATGCTTGATACCATCTTTAAATCTTTTCATGCTGCCTTTGTTGCCTTCCTTATTATTTTCTTGGCCTTCTCATTGCTTTTTATAATCCTTATCTTGGCCACCATTCTTTTGCCCTTGTACACGCCTCTTGATTTTGTTTAATACTCATCCTCGCTGCTCGTGAGGGCACCAGTCGCTTCTAATTGGATGTTCTTGCCATGGAGGGAGTGCAGCGAAGATTCACCAGGCTGATACCTGGGATGGCAGGAATGACGTATGAGGAGAGATTGGGTCGATTGGGCTTATACTCGCTGGAGTTTAGAAGAATGAGAGGGGATCTCATTGAAACTTATAAAATTCTAACAGGACTAGACAGACTAGATGCAGGAAGGATGTTCCCGATGGCGGGGGAGTCCAGAACCAGGGATCACAGTCTAAGGATAAGGGGTAAGCCATTTAGGACTGAGATGAGGAGGAATTTCTTCACCCAGAGAGTGGTGAACCTGTGGAATTCTCTACCACAGAAGGCAGTAGAGGCCAATTCATTAAATATATTCAAGAAGGAGTTAGATATATTTCTTAAAGCTAAAGGGATCAAGGGATATGGGGAGAAAGCAGGGACAGGGTACTGAATTTGGATGATCAGCCATGATCTCATTGAATGGCGGAGCAGGCTCGAGGGGCTGAATGGCCTACTCCTGCTCCTATCTTCTATGTTTCTATGTAATTGACCGGGGTGGTTGTCTAAGGGTAGTCAATCCCGAAATAACCTGAGCACGGCACTGTGCTTACTTTTAAAGGCAAGCATCAAGTTGCACATGATAATGCATTTCCTGCTGCAATACTCCTGGCCCTATAAAGCAACACATCTTTCAACTTGCCGTGAGCAGTGTCCCGGGAGATCGATGTGGGTATTATACATTTTAAGGACTGAGAATGGAGTCTCGAGTGCTTCCCTGGGATCTGTGTTTTGCAAATTCAGATTGCGAGTCCGGGCCAAAATCCCCGTAAACTTTATTCTGCAAGAAACTCATTGTAGGTTCTTTGGAAAGCCAAGGGTAGTTCATCTGTTTCCACTTCAACCAACCAGATGCGATTGAAGATTCTTTTCCAGCCAGATATCCAAAACAGGCTATTTGAAATGTTAATTTATACAGATTGACAGATTGTGGAACAGACACGTCTAATTTCTCTGCATGTTGAACTATTGAAGTGATATGTTTATAGGAAGACTGTAATACATGTATATTTTGGACGAGACGTTAAACCGAGGCCCCGTCTGCCCCCTCAGGTGGACGTAAAAGGATCCCACAACACTATTTTGAAGAAGAGCAGGGGAGTTATCCCCGGTGTCCTGGGGACAATATTTATCCCTCAATCAACATCACTGAAACAGATTATCTGGTCATTATCACATTGCTGTTTGTGGGATCTTGCTGTGTGCAAATTGGCTGCTGCGTTTCTACATTACAACAGTGACTACACTTCAAAAAGTGCTTCATTGGCTGTAAAGTGCTTTGGGACGTCCTGAGGTTGTGAAAGGCGCTGGAGAAATGCAAGTCTCTCTTGCTTTTGTCTGGAAAATAGACATGTGAAGCAGTTGTTTACATTCATTCACAAAAGGCTTGGAGACTCTCTGAACTGTGCCTCATTCGCCTTATTTTTCCAGCTTTCTAGCCCAGTTTTGAACTAAACTACCCATCTCTATTGTGTCTGTATCAAATGACATTACAATTTTTAATATAGAATCATAGAATGATGCAGCACAGAAGGAGGCCATTCGGCCCATCGTGCCTGTGCCGGCTCTTTGAAAGAGCTCTCCAATTAGTCCCACTCTCCCCGCCCCCCCCCCCCCCCCGCTCTTTCCCCGTAGCCCTGCAAAATTTTCACCTTCAAGTATTTATCCAATTCCCCTTTTTGAAAATTACTGTTGAATCTGCTTCCACCGCCCTTTCAGGCAGCGCATTCCAGATCACAACAACTCGCTGCATAAATTTCTTTTCCCTCATGTCGCCTCTGGTTCTTTTGCCAATTTTAGCTCTTTATTGCAAGGCAAGAAAAGTTTCAACCAATGTTCTCCTTAGCAGGGATCTCGAGGTCCCGCGCAGGCTGCTCGAGGGCTTTGTAATGGGGGGGGGGGGAAGAAAAGGTGCATGCGCGATAATTTGAATGGGCCATGCAGCCCCTTAAAGGGGCCACGCACCCAGTAATAAATTAGCAGGAACATTGGTCTCAACCCATGTGCCGGACTAATACTTCGATAGCACCTGCCTTCTGACTGCCTGCCCCAGCAGAGTAGGGAAACCTGTACTCAGCAACACTAGGTGACCATCCTTGGTTCATTTATCTCTGCAATTATTGCAACCGCTAGTCACTGGGCGGTGTGTGCACCAAGTAAACCTTCAGGCCAATCGAGCCTCTGAGTATTTCTATGCTCCCCTGTATTCTTTGACTGAAATACAAACCGCAATCATGTCACGTTTTTATTTCCGCAGCTGAAATGCGACTGTCCTCTTCAAATGGACCAGAGTTGTTTTTAAATCTCTGTCACAGAATCACAGAATCCCCACAGTGCAGATAGAGGCCATTTCAGCCCATCGAGCCTGCACCGACACATATCCCACCCTATCCCCGTAACCCCACGTATTTAATCCCCCTAACACTAAGGGTCAATTTATCATAGCCAAATCAACCTAACCCGCACATCTTTGGACTGTGGGAGGAAACCGGAGCACCCGGAGGAAACCCACGCAGACACGGGGAGAATGTGCAAACTCCACACAGACAGTCACCCGAGGCCGGATTCGAACCCGGGTCCCTGGCGCTGTGAGGCAACAGTGCTAACCACTGTGCCACCGTGTTGTCCTCCTCAGATCTAGTGCGGAGGATTTCAGATGTCTTCCCTTCTCCCCGATTAACAGCTCCAAACAACACCATTGACATTTCTTCTGCTTGTCAAAGGATATGATGGGCTAGTCTCCCGGGATGTAAAAATGTTAATAGTCACGATTCAAACACGAGCTTGCGTTAGTAGTTTATATTTGAGGAAGTATTTGTTACGAGAGTTATGATTGCTTCACCTCGGATGCAGTGGTTTGACAAAACCGTTAATTATTCATCTCCCCTGCTGAGGTAACAGGCAAAGTCATTTGGATGATCCACGCTTTCAGGAGTGATCATGCTAACCAATTTGCTGCTTACTCACCTAACCAACCTGGTCCAAGTGAGCAGGAAGGGGACGTTATGGGGTAGTTATTAACCAGTTACTGATGGTAGAATGAGGTAACTACAGAAGAATCTGTAGGGATACTAGGATATGTCCAAATTAGGAGGACCGTACTTTGGGTACCCGGATGCACTTTGTTTTGCTCTTGGAGAATTGCTTCCAGTTTTGGTCTCTACACCAGCTGACAGAATATAAAACACTAGTTAGGCCGCAGCTAGGGTACTGCGTACAGTTCTGGTCACCACATTACAGGGAAGATGTGACTGCGCTAGAGAGGGTACAGAGGAGATTTACGAGGATGTTGTCTGGGCTGGGGAATTTTAGCTATGAGGAATGATTGGATAGGCTGGGGTTGTTTTCTTTGGAACAGAGGAGGTTGAGAGGAGACTTGATCGATTGAGGTGTATAAAATTATGAGGGGGCCGAGATAGCATGGATAGGAAGGACCTATTTCCCCTAGCAGAGAGGTTAATAACCAGGGGCATAGATTTAAAGTAACTGGTAGAAGGATTAGAGGGGAGTTGAGGAGAAATCTTTTCACCCAGAGGGTGGTGGGGGTCTGGAACTCACTGCCTGAAGGGTGGTAGAGGCAGAAACCCTCATCACATTTAAAAAGTACTTGGATATGCACTTGAAGTGCCGTAACCTACAGGGCTACGGACCGAGAGCTGGAAAGTGGGATTAGGCTGGATGGGTCTTCTTCAACCGGCATGGACACGTTGGGCCGAATGGCCTCCTTCTGTGCCATAAATTTCTGTGATTCTATTATTGAGATTCTAGAGAATGGGTATCATCCTAGTTCCCCTTCTCTGCACAAAGTTAGATCTTTGTTATTAGAATAGGCTTAGTTACTCACTTGGAAGAAATTTAGGTGCAAGGAGATCTGAATGAGATTTTTTAAAAAATAATAAGATTGGTGGTTGTTGATTTGGAACAGATGTTCAAAATGGATACTGAAGGTAGGACTAGAGGATGTGTCTGTAAAATACAGAGGCGAAAGGTCAAGTTAGATGCCAGGGAGCATTTTCTTTCTCGATGGATTGTTACTCTCTTGAACAGACTATTGGAGGACGTGGTTATGCTAAAATCCTTTGAGAAGGAACCCAATGAATTTTATAGATGGAGGAAAAAAAAAAGTGCCATAATTCTTGTCTTTGAGTCAAAAGGTCGTGGGTTCAAGTCCCACTCTAGAGACTTGAGCACAAAAATCTAGGCTGACTCTCCAGTGCAGTACTGAGGGAGTGCTGCACTGTCTGAGGTGCCGTCTTTCAGATGAGACGTTACACCGATGCTCAGTCTGCCCTCTCAGGTGGACGTAAAAGATCCCACGGCACTATTTCGAAGAGGAGCAGGGGAGTTCTGACCAATATTTATCCCTCAACTAACATCTCCAGAGCAGGTTATCTGGTCATTATCACAGTGCTGTTTGTGGGAGCTTGCTGTGCGCAAATTGGCTGCCGCGTTTCCTACATTACAACAGTGACCACACTTCAAAAAGTACTTCATTGGCTGTAAAGCCCCTTGGGACGTCCTGAGGCCGTGAAAGGCGCTACAGAAATGCAAGTTCTTTCTTTTAATGTCGTGATGATCTGGAGTGCACTTGATTGCCTCGGGGAGTTGGACAGGAACTTCAAGAGGTTTTTCATGTAGTTGGCCACAGGTTTATTTCTGTGTGTGTTTTTTTGACTCTTTCAGGAGTTATCATTACTGGAGATTGCGAGGGTGGTGCACGAGATTACTCTGTTTGGTGCTTAGGGTGTGTGTTGATGGATGTGATGAATATTTAGGCTGTTGCGATCACCTTGGGGAAGTGAGTCGTGGTGCAGGTCAATGAGTCTCTGCTGGAGGAACTTTATGTTGTTGGGCTTCCCCCGGAAATAAAACAAAACCTCAAAGTATGTCACCTGACCAGGGTTATCACTTTATACAGAACATACTATCTCCAGCACTCCCTTTTAATTAAGCTTTTGATAACACTAGGTGCAGGTCAGACTTCCCCCTTTCCTAACTGATTTTCTCAGATGTTAGGAAAGAGAATGCTGTGCTCAGAACATGCCGTCATTCAAGGATATTTGCTGTTTTTGTGAGAGGGTTGGGGGAGTGGGGTTGGAGGTTGGGGGTGAGTGAGTAGGGGGGGGTTGGTGGGGTTGGGGGGGGGGTTGGTGGGGCTAGGGGGGGGGGTTGGTGGGGCTAGGGGGGGGGGGTTGGTGGGGCTAGGGGGGGGGTTGGTGGGGCTAGGGGGGGGTTGGCGGGGGTGGGGGAGGTGCGGGTGGGGGAGGTGCTGGGGGCGGGGCTGGGGTTGGTGGGGTGGGGGAGGTGGGGGGGTGGGTGCGGGGGTTGCAGAGTGTGGGGGTTGCGCGGGGGTGGGGGTGGGGGTGGCAGGGCGGGAGGTGGGTGGATCGTTTTGGAGGGGTGAGTGGGGGTGGGGGAGGTGCGGGGGTGGGGGAGGTGTCGGGGGTGGGGGTGGGGTTGCAGGGCGGGAGGTGGGTGGATCGTTTGGGGGGTGAGTGGGGGCTGGTGGGGGTGACGAAGCTTTGCATTCTATTGATTCCACTGGTGCCGGGCAGAAGGGGAAAAGTTAAATTGACATCAGAGCATTAAAAACTTTTGGTGTACTTCAGAAAGCTTCTTTGTTTTGCGTCTCAAAGAACAAAAATGACTGTCTCGGTCTAACCTGCGAACAGAACAGCCGTGTTCACCACCGGGCTTTGAATGCTAGTGCGGAGTAGGCTGAGAGCTCAGGGCCGACTATTCTGCGTTGAACCGCCTCTACACGCAGTCGCACGACTCAACAATCCTGAAGCATTTCCAGTAATCCTCGCGTCCCTGTTGCACTTCCCTGTTTTGGGAGCTGCAGGCATCTTTATGATGGTGAAGGGTATTTTTGTGAACCGTATTGTCTAGTTGCACTTCTGTAAAAAATTTGAAAGCCTTTTTGAGTACCGAAGGAGGCGCTTTTTAAAAAAAAACTGCAGTGAACCTTCAATCAGTAACGCCTCCGCTTATTAAACACCCAAAGGAAGAGGCCCGTGCTTTGCAATTCTTTTCCCCTGTCTTTCACCAACAGGAAATGGCCACATTTTTTGAGATTCCCACTCATTCATGCTGGGCAACAACAACAGCAACAACCTGCATTTATGCAGCGTCTTTAACGTAGTAAAACGTCCCACGGTGCTTCACGGGAGCGTTATATTGGGGCGTAGTGGGCCTCAATCTGTACTGTCACCAACCCATTGTTGCAATGGGCTCACTAGCCTGGGCCATTGAAGAACAACAACTTGTTGCATTTATAAAGCGCCTTTCGTGACCTCAAGACATCTCAATGAAACATATGAGGGGGGATTGACAGGGTAGATGCTGAGAGGTTGTTTTCCCCTGGCTGGAGAGTCTAGAACTAGGGGGCATAATCTCAGGATAAGGGGTCGGCCATTTAGGACTGAGATGAAGAGAAATTTCTTCACTCAGGGTTGTGAATCTTTGGAATTCTCTGCCCCAGTGGGCTGTGGAGGCTCAGGCGTTGAGTATATTCAAGGCTGAGATCGATAGATTTTTGGACTCTAGGGGAATCAAGAGATATGGAGATCGGGCGGGAAAGTGGAGTTAAGGTAGAAGATCAGCCATGATCTTATTGAATGGTGGAGCAGGCTCGAGGGGCCGAATGGCCGACTTCTGCTCCTAATTCTTATGTTCTTATGTTCAAAGTGCTTTACAGCCACTGAAGTACTTTTGAAATGTAGTCACTGTTGTAATGTAGGAAACGTGGCAGCCAATTTGCGCACAGCAAGCTCCCATAAACAGCAATGTGATAATGACCAGATAATCTGTTTTTTGAGGGATAAATATTGGCCAGGTTACCGGGGAGAACTCTTTCCCCCTCCCCCCCCCTCCACCCCACCCCCCCGCCCCCCCACCCTTGCTCTTCTTCAAATAGTGGCCATGGGATCGTTTACGTCCACCTGAGAGAGCAGACGGGGCCTCGGTTTAACGTCTCATCCGAAAGACGGCACCTCCGACAGTGCAGCACTCCCTCAGCACTGCACTGGGAGTGTCAGCCTAGATGTGCTCTAATCTCTGGAGTGGGGACTGCAACCCACAAACTTCTGGCTCAGAGGCGAGCGTGCTGCCCACTCAGTACAGTATCGCATTAGGACTGTCAGAATCTGATATCGGAGAATAACATTTTATTTGGTGGCCATGACTGCCTGATCACTCGCAAAACCTGCGACAATGTTTAAAATTGTAGCTCTAAATGGCCTGAAGCCACAAAACACGATTTCCACACTGTCAGCTGTTGTGGGGGCCTTGCCTAACCGGTCGAGTCACCAGCGCCAGTGTTGTGTTGTGATTTGCATGTGTGAAAATATTTGCATAATATGCTCTGAATCAAAACTGAACACGTTATTGTTCCAAATCATTTTTTTTATCACCAATCTTAAAAGCTCGTGTCGCCCATTGTGGTTGCTTGGCGGGAGGGAGGGGGAGAGGTGAAGGGAGATCAAAAAGATTCTGATAATCAAATCTTACAACTTCTTCCTTTTCCAACAACTTGAAGGTACCTGGCCATTGCCAACCATCCATTAGTCTGAAATTCTCTACCCCAGAGGGCTGTGGATGCTCAGTCGTTGAGTATATTCAAGACTGAGAACATAAGAACATAAGAATTAGGAGCAGGAGTAGGCCATTCAGCCCCTCGAGCCTGCTCCGCCATTCAATAAGATCATGGCTGATCTTCGACCTCAACTCCACTTTCTCGCCCGATCCCCATATCCCTGGATTCCCCTAGAGTCGAAAAATCTATCGATCTCAGCCTTGAATATACTCAACGATTCAGCATCCACAGCCCTTTGGGGTAGAGAATTCCAAAGATTCACAACCCTCTGAGTGAAGAAATTCCTCCTCATCTCAGTCCAAAATGGCCGACCCCTTATCCTGAGACTGTGACCCCTGGTTCGAGACTCTCCAGCCAGGGGGAAACAGCTTCTCAGCATCTACCCTGTCGATGCCCTTCAGAATCTTGTATGTTTCAGATCGATAGATTTTTTGGGCACTAGGGGAATCGAGGGATATGGGGATCGGGCGGGAAAGTGGAGTTCAGGTCGATGATCAGCCATGATATTGGATGGCGGAGCAGGCTCGAGGGGCCGAATGGCCGACTTCTGCTCCTAATTCTTATGTTCTTAAAAGTCTTTTTCTTCTTATGGGCAACACGGTGGCATAGTGGTTAGCACTGGTGCCTCACAGCGCCAGAGACCCGGGTTCGAATCTGGCCTCGGGCGACTGTCTGTGTGGAGTTTGCACATTCTCCCCGTGTCTGCGTGGGTTTCCTCCGGGTGCTCCGGTTTCCTCCCACAGTCCAAAAATGTGCGGGTTAGGTTGATTTGGCTATGATAAATTGACTCTTAGTGTTAGGGGGGGATTAAATATGTGGGGTTGCAGGGATAGGATGGGATATGTTAGGGGGAATTAAATACATGGGGTTACGGGGATTGCGTGGGATATGTGTCGTGTCGTCGATGGGGATTCTGTGTGAGAAAGCAGGGACAGGGTACTGGATTTGGATGATCAGCCATGATCGTATTGAATGGTGGAGCAGGCTCGACGGGCCGAATGGCCTACTCCTGCTCCTAGTTTCTATGTTTCTATGTTTCTATGTTTCTTGGCTGCATCAAAACAAATATTGCCTCATCTGTGTATGATATCATTTCGACAACACAGTCACTCTCCCAACAGATAATGTTTTGCCAAATATTCTTTAATGAAGGCGGTAAAATGTTTCCTGGTTCAGTGCAGGTTGGTTTTTTTTGATCGGTTTTATCCAGCATCTCATAACGTTTTCCCGTAAAGAAATTAATAAGCTGTTTGGGTAAAAACAGACCATTTTAATGCCAGGATTGTTGTGCTGTATCTGTTTAACTACGAGATGTCATTAGCTGGTTTCATGCTATACACTGAGCATATCATTGACATCAAGGGATTGAGATCAATAGTCCAAACAGGCTGTCATTAATTGTCAGTATAAAAGGGTCATACAGCACAGGAGGAGGCCATTCGGCTCATTGTTCCTGTGCCGGCTCTTTGAAAGAGCTATTCCATTAGTCCTGCTGACCTGTAAATTTCTCCAATTTTCAAGTATTTATCCAGTTCCCCTTTTGAAAGTTACTATTGAATCTGCTCCCACCGCCCTTTCAGGCAGCGCGTTCCAGATCACAACTACTCGCTGCAAAAACATGTCTCCTCATCTCGCCTCTGGCTCTTTTGCCAATTATCTTCAATCTGTCCTCTGGTTACCGACCCTCCTGCCAGTGGAAACAGTTGTACTGAAAGGAAATAGAAAGTAGTCGCATCGCGAAGGTGACTTGCTCACTCTCTGGGCTGTCGATCAGTTTGCGGAACAAGGCGGCTCGGGGGGGAAAAACTCCAGCAGCTGAATGTTCTGTTCACGGTGACGCTCACATCAATCAGCCCCGTACTTCAGTTAGACAATCCTTCAGGGGACCGAGACTCCTGCCAAGTGGTGGACGAACTAAAGCACTGACCAGGCACGCTACAGTGCTACAGTTTACATGTCTGTACATCATAGAATGTGCTCAGAATCTAAACTGATCAAAGGAACAGGAGGAGGCCATTCAGCCCCTGAGCCTGTTCTGCCATTCAGTTAGATCGTGGCTGATCTGTATCTTAACTCCATCTGCCCGCCTTGGTTCTGTAACCCTTAATACCCTTGCCTTAAAAAAAAATCTATCAATCTCAGTTTTGAAATTTTCAATTGACCCCCAGCCTCAACAGCTTTTTGGGGGAGAGTGTTCCAGATTTCCACTCCCCTTTGTGTGAAGAAGTGCTTCCTGACATCACCCCTGAACGGCCTGGCTCTAATTTTAAGGTTACGCCCCCTTGTTCTGGACTCCCCCCCACCAGAGGAAATAGTTTCTCTCTATCCACCCTACCGACTCCTTTAATCATCTTAAACTCCTCAATTAGATCACCCCTTAATCTTCTAAACTCGAGGAAATACAAGCCTAGTCTGTGCAAACTGTCCTCATAATTTAACCCTTTTAGCCCCGGTGTCATTCTGGTGAATCTGCGCTGCTCCCCCTCCAAGGCCAATCTATCCTTCCCGAGGTGCGGGGCCCAGAACTGGACACAGTCGCTCTAAATAGGGTCTAACCAGAGCTCTGTACAGCTGTAACATAACTTCCACCCCTTTGTATTCCGGGCCCCCCTCAAGATAAAGGCCAACATTCCATCAGCCTTTTTAATTATTTTGTGTACCTGTCCACCAGCTTTTAGTGATTTCTGTACTCGAGACCCCTCGGATCACCTCAGTTAGTGCTGCAAATCATTCCATTACAAACCTCGAGCTCTCGCTTTATTCCCACCCACTGCGATGCATTAGGAAGGGACGACAGTAACAATTATCATGGTATAACAACAACAACAGCAACTTGTATTTATATGGCGCCTTTAACGAAGCCAAGCGTCCTGAGGTGCTTCACAGGAGCGATTATCAGTAAAAACATTCTGACACCGAGCCACAGAAGGAGATAACAGGGCAGGTGACCAAAAGCTTGGTCACAGAGGTAGGTTTTAAGGAGGAGAGAGAGACGGAGAGGTTTAGGCAGGCAATTCCAGAGCTTTTTTTAAAAATTCGTTTTTATGGGATGCGGGTGTCGCTGGCAAGGCCAGCATTTATTACCCATCACCAGTTGCCCTTGAGAAGGTGGTGGTGAGCCGCCTTCTTGAACCGCTGCGGTCCGTGTGGTGATGGTACTCCCACGGTGCTGTTAGGGAGGGAGTTCTAGGATTTTGACCCAGCGACGATGAAGGATCGGCCGATATACTTCTAAAGGAGCTGAGTGGTCGTGGCGGAACCCGGACTGGGCATCAGTCAGCAGGTTATTGGTGAGCAAGTGCCACTTGATAGCTCTTTTGGTGACACCTTCCATCACTTTGCTGATGATTGAGAGTAGACCGATGGGGCGGTAATCGGCTTAGGGCCCAGGCAGCTGAAAGCACGGCCGCCAATTGTGGAGCAATTAAAATCGGGGATGCGCAAGAGGCCAGACTTGGTACCTCCCTATCCCAACAATCTGCTCTCATCCGCTTTCACCGTGTAATCTTCATCGCCATTCCATCTATGTCAGTATTATGGGATTTCCATTACTGAGCGTGTTGGATCAGCTGTTGTAAATGTGACTCAGCAAAGTGTGGCTGAGATGACACGACCAGCTCTGCTGCATACCAATGACGTCCGCTATAATGATGAACTCTCCAAATGGTGGATAGTTCTCGCCCCTTGACTGGTCAACATACTCATCATCTTTAAAAAATGTGACTGAACAAGCTGGGGCTCATTCTGTCAGACCTGTCAAACTCTCGCTTCGTTGGGAGTCGGAATGAATGTGAGAGATTTATGTCACTCTTCAGAAAACTGCACCGCTCCAGGAATGTAAATGTGTCGGTGACTCAGCTTAACCTTTAATGATAAAATCTCACTCACTCCTAATAGTTCCATGATGTTTACAGCTGCGTGTTACCATGAAAAGCACTGAAAGGCGTTGAACCAGGAAACTCAACTATGCTCAGGATGTTTTGAATCTAACGTGCGCTGATACTCAAATTATTAAAATTGCTTAACGCCGACCTAAATGTCTTCAATAAGCACAAAGTATATTTCTGCCAGGCACACCCTCCGAGTGGCTGGTCTTGTTGGACCCTTGCACCTACAGTGCAGTGTAACCAACACCGGAACAAACTGTTGTGATCTGTCACTTGGAGTACTCCAACATACAACACTCCTACACAACAGGCTCTGGAGATGGAGATAGGAACATGGAAGCATTTTAGACAGAAAGACCAGTAGAGATAGGGTGGTCCAGTAACATTGTTACATAGGATTACACAGGATAAACAGCACAGAAACAGGCCATTCGGCCCAACCAGTCCATGCCGGCGTTTATGCTCCACTCGAGCCTCCTCCCGTCTTTCCTCATCTAAATCTATCAGCATAACCCTCTATTCCCTTCTCCCTCATATGCTTGTCCAGCCTCCCCTTAAATGCATCTATACTATTCGCCTCAACCACTCCCTGTGGTAGCGAGTTCCACATTCTCACCACTCTCTGGGTCAAGAAGTTTCTTCTGAATTCCCTATTGGATTTCTTGGTGACTATCTTGTATTGATGGCCTTTAGTTATGCTCTTCCCCACAAGTGGAAACACTCTCTCTGTATCCACTCTATCAAAACCTTTCATGATTTTAAAGACCTTTATTAGATCACCCCTCCGCCTTCTCTTTTCAAGAGAAAAAAGACCCAGCCTGTTCATCCTTTCCCGATAGGTTTCTCCTCGCAGTTCTGGTATCACCCTTGTAAATTGTGCATTGCTGCATGTGCGCAGCAAGGCGGAGGTCTGTGCCCATAATTCCACCCATCCCACACACACACATGCATGTTTGTGCGTCCATGTACTCATCAATGTATGTACACGCGCACACCAATCTCTTTCACAAAGTGCTGAGCAGAAACCGTGCACTTCTCCACAAGTGGGGAATCTTCCAAGTCTACTTTAGACCTGGTTCGATATCTCAACTGCCGCAAATAACAGAATTCTTAGATTTCCTGATGTTTAAGAAAAGAAAGCTGATTTGCCTTAGAGGGAGTGCAATGTAGGTTTACTAGACTGATTCCTGGGATGGGGGTTTGTCCTATGAGGAGAGATTGAGTGGAATGGGCCTATATTACCTAGAGTTTAGAAGAATGAGAGGTGATCTCATTGAAACATATAAAATTCTTACAGGGCTTGACAGGGTAGATGCAGGGAGGATGTTTCCCCCTTGGCTGGGGAGTCTAGAACCAGGGGTCACAGTCTCAGGATAAGGGGTCGGCCATTTAGGACTGAGATGAGGAGAAATTTCTTCACTCAGAGGGTGGCGAATCTTTGGAATTCTCTACCCCAGAGGGCTGTGGAGGCTCAGTCGTTGAGTATATTCAAGACAGAGATGGATAGATTTTTGGACACTAAAGGAATCAAGGGATATGGGGATCAGGCGGGAAAGTGGAGATGAGAGAGAGAGAGAGAGAGAGCAGTCATGATCTTATTGAATGGCGAGCGGGCTCGAGGGGCCGTAGGGCCTACTCCTGCTCCTATTTCTTATGATCCCATGACTTCATCATTTTACATCAATGTATTACATTGACATTAATCACGGTCCTGGGTCTCCACATAATTCAAGACGAATTGCACCAGTCCAACACATCACTTTCGACCTGCCCTGCCTTATACTGTGCTCGTACCTCACTAAACAAAAAAGGCCTGATGCTTTTAACTGAGACAGCAGCTTGCTATGTCAATTTATCCCAGATGGTTTTAATTCTGCAATCTCTGTCTCTTACTCACATTACTTCCACTTCACATGCACTACTTAGTAATATGATAATTATCTTTACACCACTCAATGGGGAGCGTAGAGAATCTATAAAATATTCATGACTTACTTAAAATGTTACCAGGTAGAAATACTTCTTAATACATTTTGCAATAACAAAGCATCAGGGAGGCAAAAAAACCCCACCACACGCACCAAAATACAGTGTCAGCAATTTTAAAACACAACATGGGAGACACATGATGAATTTTAAGCTGTTCTGTGGGTTTTGGCTCCATGCAGAATTTCTCACCATCTAATTATAAAAAAAAAAGACTTGTATTTCTACAGCACCTGTCACAAACACCGGATGTCCCAAAGCGCTTTACAGCCAATTAGGTACTTTTTGAAGTGTAGTCGCTGTTGTAATGTAGGAAACGCGGCAGCCAATTTTGCGCACAGCGATGTGATAATGACCAGATAATCTGTTTTAGTGATGTTGATTGAGGGATAAATATTGGCCCCAGGACACTGGGGAGAACTCTCCCCTGCTCTTCTTCGAAACAGTGCCGTGGGATCTTTTACATCCACTTGAGAGGGCAGACGAGGCCTGGGTTTTAACGTCTCATCCGAAAGACGGCGCCTCCCACAGTGCCGCGCTCCCTCAGTACTGCACTGGGAGCGTCAGCCTGGACTTGAACCCGCAACCTTCTGACTCCGAGGAGAGGGTGCTACCAACTGAGCCAGGGCTGATACTATGGGCATAATTACTCCAAATGCTAGGCTCCCAATGCGGAAATGCCACAAAAACATGAAACATGAAATGAGACGAGTGCACGCGATCCGTTAAGCCTATTCCCAACAGGAGATAGAGCACAAACTGCGCTGTGATGGAATGCCCCTCTGCAATAATCACAAATGAAACTTTCAAGCCAAGCTCCAGTATAATCCCCCCCCTCTCTGCAAAAACTCTAGAACGTCAATTTAACGTTGTAATCTATATCATTCAACCTAACTGGAAGCATTGCACTTGTGACCATTTCTGCAAGGTCTCGGCAAACAGAGGGACCACCTTATTCTATGTATTCCTGGATCATCATCAGTCGATAATTAATCAGCTGTCGGCCGTGACTCAGTGGGTAGCACCCTTGCCTTTGGGTTCAAGTCCCGCTCCAGAGACTGGAGCACATAAACTAGGCTGACTCTCCTAGCGCCGTACCGAGGGAGTGCTGCGTTGTAAACTCCTCTATTAAATCTCCCCATAACCTTTTCTGCTCTAATGAGAATAATCCCAGTTTCTCTCGTCTCTCCGACTTTCCCGTCTGACAACTTTCCTTGGATCAGGCCGTGGCATTTAATTCTATGATTGGATTAGGAAATGGCAAAGTGTTTATTGGCACCACTGTGTCAGCCAATGAGTTGGCGGCGGGGCGGGACTCTCAGCAAACAGTCCACAGAGTCTGTTTAAAAATGATTTTCTACGAACTGCAGCAAACCGAACTCGTGACCGGAACTGCGGCAACTTCTCCCGATTTAAAGCCGGATTATTTCTCCAGCAAAATGCTGTGAGTGGAGGATAACTACACAATACAAATGATGGTGTGCGGAAAATCAGCCCCAGTCACTCACAGCAGTGTGTGATTGATGGGGAAATTACCCAATCGTCTCCATTCTGGCCGGGGAATAGTGGTGCCACGACATAGAAACAGAAGATAGGAGCAGGATTAGGCCATTCGGCCCCTCGAGCCTGTTCCGCCATTCAATGAGATCATGGCTGATCATCCAAATTCAGTACCCTGTCCCTGCTTTCTCCCCATATCCCTTGATCCCTTTAGCCTTAAGAAATATATCTAACTCCTTCTTGAATATATTTAATGAGTTGGCCTCAACTGCCTTCTGTGGTAGAGAATTCCACAGGTTCACCACTCTCTGGGTGAAGAAATTCCTCCTCATCTCAGTCCTAAATGGCTTACCCCTTATCCTTAGACTGTAACCCCTGGTTCTGGACTCCCCCACTATCGGGAACATCCTTCCTGCATCTAGTCTGTCTAGTCCTGTTAGAATTTTATAAGTTTCAATGCGATCCCCTCTCATTCTTCTAAACTCTAGCGAATATAAGCCTAATCAACCCAATCTCTCTTCATACGTCATTCCTGCCATCCCAGGTATCAGTCTGGTGAATCTTCGCTGCACTCCCTCCATGGCAAGAACATCGTTCCTCAGATAAGGCGACCAAAACTGCACACAATACTCAAGGTGCGGTCTCACCAAGGCCCTGTACAACTGCAGCAAGACATCCTTGTTCCTGTACTCGAATCCTCTTACTATGAAGGCCAACATACCATTTGCCTTCTTAACCGCCTGCTGCACCTGTATGCTTACCTTCAGCGACTGGTGCACAAGGACACCCAGGTCTCGTTGCACTTCCCCTTTTCCCAATCTATTGCCGTTCAGATAATAATCTGTCTTCCTGTTTTTGCCACCAAAGTGGATAACCTCGCATTTATCCACATTATACTGCATCTGCCATGCATCTGCCCAATCACCCAACCTGTCCAAATCATACTGGAGTTTCTCTGCATCCTCCTCACAGCACACACGCCCACCCAGCTTTGTGTCATCTGCAAACTTGGAGATATTACATCTAGTTCCCTCGTCTAGATCATTAATATATATTGTGAATAGCTGGGGTCCTAGCACCGATCCCTGCGGTACCCCACTAGTCACTGCCTGCCACTCGGAAAAAGACCCGTTTATTCCAACTCTTTGCTCCCTGTCTGCCAACCAGTTCTCTATCCAGGTCAGACATGCAGCAAAGGAAAGGGTCAGTTTCTCTGTGTGTTTAGAAGTGCATCATCATCAAGAGCAATAATGAACGGGCTGGTGCTGTTTTTTGTCTGTGAGCACCCCTAGCCCTATCCCTTTCTCTTTTCTTTTTTTTCTTTCTTATATTTTCTTTCAGCAGTCAAAAAATGCTGGCCGTTTGCCTCAAGTACTTGCAATACGTAGAAAAAACAAATGTTGGATTACACATAGCCTGTACTGCTTATGGATCTCTTCTAGCCAAGTGCCCGAAACACTTAAAACAGTGAAGTAGGTGAGAGTTCAAGATGGTTGTTCTGTGCTGTTGTTGCAGAAGACACCTCTTAGTTAGTTAGACTTTCTCCCCGCACCCTTCAGCACCGAAACTTTTTTGTGGCGTAAGTTGCTGGGAGTGCGAGCTGATAACGGCGCAGCGGGGGAATCTGGGACCTCGGTGAACGACGGGACCAACGGTCTGTCTCCTTAATCAATGGGATTTAAGGATTGAGAAAGAAACAGAGGAACAACGGAGAAGGAAATGGGGTGAATTAGAGTCAAATCAGGGAGAGGGAAAGAAAGATTGGATTAAGAGAGAAGATAAAAGAAAGACAGACTTGCATTTCTATAGCGCCTTTCACGACCACCAGACGTCTCAAAGCGCTTTACAGTCAATGAAGTACTTTTGAAATGTAGTCACTGTTGTAATGTAGGAAACGCGGCAGCCAATTTGTGCACAGCAAGCTCCCACAAACAGCAATGTGATAATGACCAGATAATCTGTTTTAGTGATGTTGGTAGAGAGGGAAAAAGACAAAGGAAAAATATAGAATTTTTTTTTTTTTTAAGTCTCTTTAACAATTTACAACCTGCAGAATGAGAACAGTTTAATTTGTTCTCTTTCTGGGCCGGAGAGGTTGAGTGGCATTGCAGGAACATAAATCTCATTATTAAAAAGCTCCTTACGCTGTTAAGCACCAGCCCTAACTTTCTGCGACGAGTTTAACGGGTAATTAATGCACAAACACAGCAATTTCATGAAACTCACGGGGAGGTTAAGGGCGAGCTGCCGTTTGCGCGAAGCTAACAGTGGAGCGGCACAAATCGTCCGGCAACTTGTGGCGATTCGCAACTCACAGGGGTATGTCTCTCCCTCGCCACAAGTTGCCGGGCGGTTTACGCATTAATAATGGTGAGCGCTGTTAAACTCGCCCTTATTTTGCCAGCAAATGCTGGCTCGTTACGAAACCTGTTCTGCTGCTGTACTGTCTCAGCAAGGTGAAGGTCACGGTGCAGAAGATATCATTTGAATTTGTTTCAGCAGCTTAAAATAAAAAATAAATCCGCTAAAACCGTTCCTCTTACAGAACTGGCGTGACCCTTTCTCTGGGGGAAAGTCTTCACGTGGTGTCTTCTAAAGGCTGCTTTTACAATGCACTTTGCGCGCTGGTTCCTGTAGCATTAATCTCGTGCATGCCACGCATAAGCCATTATCAGCAACCCCAACTTGCTTTTATATAATAGCGCCATTCGCAACTCCTCAGAGAATGAAGCAGTCCATGCCCGCATGCAGCAAGACCTGGACATCATTCAGGCTTGGGCTGATAAGTGGCAGGTAACATTCACGCCACACAAGTGCCAGGCAGTGACCGTCTCCAACAAGCGAGCGTCTAACCACCGCCCCTTGATATTCAACGGCATTACCATCATTGAATCCCCCACCATCAACATCCTGGGCGATCACCATTGATCAGAAACTTAACTGGACCAGCCACATAAATACTGTGGCAACAAGAGCAGGTCAGAGGCTGGGTATTCTGCAGCGAGTCTCTCTCCTCCTAACTCCCCAAAGCCTTTCCACCATTTACAAGGCACAAGTCACAAGTAAGGAGTGTGATGGAATACTCTCCACTTGCCTGGATGAATGCAGCTCCAACAACACTCAAGATGCTCAACACCATCCAGGACAAAGCAGCCTGCTTGATTGGCACCCCATCCACCACCTTAAACATTCACTCCCTCCACCACCGGCGTACTGTGGCTGCAGTGTGTACCATCTACAAGATGCACGGCGCTGTTCTCTTATCGTGTCATCATGGCGCGCACTCTTGACGTCGCTACTAAACGCACCGGCCAAAACATCGCGACCAGTCTGTGCGTGGATGGAATGGAAGGTCACCAACCTGCAGCTGGTTTACAGGAAGACGACCGCCCAAAGACCCAGTTGAAGAATCAAAGTGTGTGAGAGAGGTTACGAGGCTGGAGGAGGGAATGCCGTGAAGGGAATCGAAGATTAGAACTAAGAATCAGAAGATTATGGGTTCAAGTTACACTCTTGAGACCTGAGCATATCTGAGGCTGACATTTTGGTGCAGTACTTGAGAGTGTTGTACTGTCGGAGGTGCCGTCTTTCACACCAGATATTGAACCTAGCCTCCCCTCTTCAGGTGGACGTAAACTATCTCCGAGAGTAGGGGAGTTCTTTCAGGGTCCTGGCCAATATTTATCTTTAATCAAACATTACTAAGCAGAGTGTTTGGTCATTCATCTCACTGCTGTTTATGGGACCTTGCTGCGCGCAAATTGGCTTCTGTATTTGCCTACATTACAACAGTGACTACACTTCCAAGTAGTGAAGCACTTTCAGGCATCTTGAGGTCATGAAAGGCGCGATGTAAATGCTAGTTCGCTTGTTTGTTGGGGGGGGGGGGGGGGGTGCCAAGGGGACCTGGTCGCTCAGGGTAGGGATGATGGGTGAGCATGACTTAGTGTGGGCCAGGACACGAGTGGCTGCATCTTGGAAAAGGTTGCGGAATGGATTACAGTGAGGAGAGTGTTGGAATTAACCTGGAGCCTTCATGGTGTGACGGATTCAGTACTGCACCTGTGCCCAAGGAGCCATCCGACAAACTTGAGAAGCAGTGACCAAGTGTGAAAACGGAACTGGTAAATCCCGTGTACCCTTCAGGGGCTTCACACACTGCCACGCCGTGCTACGTTGAGATTACAAATTTTGGTGCTCAAATGAGCACAGATGCAATTAAGGGGAAGCTAGAAAAAAGCACATGAGGGACGAAAGGAATAGGATAGGGTGAGATGAAGAGGCGTGGGAGTTGGTTCATGTGGAGCATAAACACTGGCATAGACCTATTTTTTTAAATTCATTCAGGCCAGCATTTATTGCCCATTCCTAATTGCCCTTGAGAAGGTGGTGGTGAGCCGCCTTCTTGAACCGCTGCAGTCCATGTGGTGAAGGTGCTCCCACAGTGCTGTTAGGGAGGGAGTTCCAGGATTTTGACCCAGCGACGATGAAGGAACGGCCGATATACTTCCAAGTCAGGACGGTGTGTGACTTGGAGGTGGAACTTGGAGGTGGCGGTGTTCCTGTGCGCCTGCTGCCCTTGACCTTCTAGGTGGTAGAGGTCACGGGTTTGGGAGGTGCTGCCGAAGAAGCCTTGGCGAGTTGCTGCAGTGCATCTTGTAGATGGTTCACACTGCAGCCACGGTGCGCCGGTGGTGGAGGGAGTGAATAGTGTGTCGATCAAGCGGGCTGCTTTGTCCTGGCCTGTTTCTGTGCTGTATATTCTATGTAATTGTTTGTAATCTTACCATCTGAGCAAAGGTTGCCATCAGTCAGACTCTGGTTCAGGTGATGGAAAACTGCTCAATGGATCTTCACATCACTAATGGTGACAGTTGTGTTAAGTAGAAAGGGAGAGCATAAAGAAACTTTTGAAAGCCTTTGCTTTTGTACATTAACCAGATAGTACAACTAAATAGAACATTTTGGAGGATTGGTACCATTAAGGAGCAAGAATCCTTTCCCTTTTTTGTCCTTGGCCGGAAAATAATTTGTATTTTCAAAGACGATCTAATACTTTTAGGAACACAGGAACAGGAGAAGGCCATTCAGCCCCTCGAGCCTGTTCCGCCATTCAATGAGATCATGGCTGATCTGCAACCTAACTCCATCTACCCGCCTCTGCCCCATATCCCTTAATACCTTTGGTTAACAGAAATCTATCAATCTCAGATTTAAAATTAACAATTGATCTCGCACCAATTGCCATTTGCGGAAGAGAGTTCCAAACTTCTGCCACCCTGTAAGAAATAGGTGTTGGATTCAAAGATGGGATTTTAATTCTTTAGAACAGAGACTGACAACATGCAGCCGGAAATAGATGGCAGGAATGCCAGCGAGGTCGAATAACAAGCACCAAAAGACAAACAGAAGCGATAAGGGAATCGTAAAAGCAAAACAACAAAGGGTGGTGGGATAATAGTTGGACAGTTTGGAGCCAATGTCATTAAAGAAACATAACAAAACATTCCTCAAAGATAAGAGGGAGGCCTCGTCAGCCATGCAGAAAGGGACAGCGAGGGATGCCTTTCTGTTTTTCACAATTGGATTATAGATGGGGAACAAATGATTGACACCAGGTAATCACCAGCCCACGGAAATAACTACAAATATAGACGACCGAGAGAGGAAATCAGGCAGTTAGGGGCGAAGGCTTCCCCGAGGTGGCTACGGCCTTACACCTTGGTCAAGTTTAGCCTCTGAGGTGGCTGACGGCCTAACACCGCCAACAGCTCGAGGGACGACCCAACGGAAGTGACCGCTGCAGCAGACTGCAGGAATCCACCCAATCTGAGACCCCTGTACTGCCTCACCGTCCGTCCGGTTGTTTCGTTCTATTCGAGGGCCGTAGATCTCCCTCATCTGTCGCAACAACAACAACTTGTTTTTATATAGCGCCTTTAACGTAGTAAAATGTCCCAAGGCGCTGCACAGGAGTTATATGTCTATTGTAATTATTTCAATTGCATGTAGTATTACCTGATTATGCTTTAAACTGTAGCTCTCTAATAAACAGCCTTACAATTCCTAAGACCCTTTGGGTAATGTGTGTGTGACCTGTGATCCTAATCTTACCACCCTTTGTGTGTAGAAGTGTTTCCTAATTTCACTCCTGAAAGGTCTGGCTCTAATTTTTAGACTATGTCCCCCTAGACCTAGAATCCCCAACCAGGGAAATAGCTTCTCTCTATCGACCCTATCTATTCCCCTTTAATATCTTGAAAACTTCGATCAGACCACCCCTTAACCTTCTAAATTCCAGGGAATACAACCCTAATTTGTGTAATCTCTCCTCGTAACTTAACCCTTGAAGTCCGGGTATCATTCTGGTAAACCTACGCTGCACTCCCTCCAAGGCCAATATATCCTTCCTAAGGTGCGGTGCCCAGAACTGCTCACAATGCTCCAGGTGTGGTCTAACCAGGGTTTTGTACAGCTGTAGCATGACTTCTAAACCCTTTTGTATTCTGGTCCCCTCGATATAAGTTGAAAGTTAAAGCTGTCCCTTTCGGGAGCAACATGTCAGTGGCGCTTTGTGTTCGCTGCAAACATTCGCTGGCAGAGAGGCTAAAGATCCAGGAGCATAAGTATCAGTGCTGTACTGTGAGAGCCAGAAGCCAGCTGGGGGCGGCTCACCATTTACAGTGCCATATTGTGTGTGAAATTAATCAAATGGCCTTTGATGTGCGGGCCAGGATGCAACAGAACCCTCTGGATCGATGAGCCCTCTTGTGTTTGCAGCCGTCAATAGTGAAATTAGCCGAGAGTTTCAGATGATCTCCTGCACAATGGGGGATTGTCCACCTGACAGAGGGTCTGTTCAACAGCTGTAAACTGCGCCGCGAGCTCGGAATGCAATTGAAGCTTCCCCCAAAGCGATTTTCTACCACACAAAACAGGAGCCGGAACACTTTGGAAGATTCTGTACATCGCCTTGTCTGCGGACCTCGCTGGCGCGTCATTCACTGCCGATCAAACACTGCAACTAATTTCAACTGATTCATTTATATACTGGAGCCCAGTAACTGATTGAGTTATGGAAGATGCAATTTGCTGTGGATAGAGAGAGAGAGCAGGGAGAGAGCCTAAATTGCAACGCTATCCCCCTCTGTGCCATTTTAACATTTCTAGCTCCAAATCCTCTGACCCTCTGTGTTAACATTTATATTAGTTTGTGTTTGAATATCCACATTTTCATCAATTTGACCTACTTCACATTCAGTAAAAGAAATAAAGAACTTGCCTTTCTACAGCACCTTTCATGACCTCAGGACGTCCCAAAGCCCTTTACAGCCAATTAAGTACTTTTGAAGTCACATCTTCCCCCAGTAACATTGCTGATATTATTGCCTTGGGATTTAATAGGTACCAGTCCGTCTTCTGTGGCATTGCATGTGAGGAGACAAGATTAAGCATAATCTTGCAGTGAAGTGAAAGCGTGGGGGATAATTGTGCAGATGCAATTGAGTCCCCATTTTAAGATCGTGCATCTTGCCCTTTTTATATAATATCTTTGTATTATTGATAGTTAACTAGAAAAAGCTAAGGAAAATTGAGAAGGTCAGACGTATAGTTGGTTGAGTTCCCCTGCAGTGTAGGCTGAAGAGCAGGGAAAGGCAAAACCGAGGTGCTGCAGCATCACCACTGGCAGGAGGGTGTAATTACAACATGACAAGTTTACATAGGCAGTTTCCATTATATAAGGGGGACATAGCTGGCAAGTGGCTCAACAGATAACACTTGGTCCGTGCGATCTCCTGGACTGGTTTCCATCGTCTGAGGGGGTCGGAGAGGAATTTTCCAGACTACTTTTTTCCATTATTGGTTTGCGTTTTACCTCCTGGTTACTTTTTTTGGCCCCTCCCAGGGGATTACATAGCTGCTCGGGCGGGAGGGGGGAAGTGTCTTGTCACAATGCTCCAGCCATCAAAGAGGTGTGGGGGCAGGCTTGATGGACCAGCTGGTCTTTTCATGCCCATCAGTTTTGTATAGGAGGTTTATAATGAAAATAGTTGATACGAAAGTGTGATGAAATTAGACAACAGGTTTTGTAGACTGGAAGTAGAAAGATTGAACTTGCATTTATATAGCGCCTTTCACGGCCTCAGGAAGGATGTGCAAATGTCAGATTTTTCATATCTGATGGATAGACATTTATTCATTTGTTGCACATGCTATGCAGTAGAAGCTGTCACCATCTCACAGTAACTGTTTTTGTTGATGTCTGTGTTTAATATTTTGCGTGCACTTTTCGTCAGTGTAGAGAGGATGGTTCAATGAGCTGAGGTACAGATATTTCCAGATTTTGAAGAATAATGGGTGTTGGAGGGAGGGTAAAGGCAGTGGATATCCAGGCCACTTGCCAATTGAGAGGTTCAAATAGTTTCTAAAGTTCAGTCACAACCCATGTTGTTCACGGAAATGAGCCGGGGCGTTTTTCCCCGGTGTCCTGGGCCAATATTTATCCCTCAACCAACATCACTAAAAACAGATGATCCGATCATTTATTTCATCGCTGTTTGCGGGATCTTGCTGTGTGCAAATTGGCTGCCCCGTTCTTAAAACAGTGACCACACTTCAAAAGTACTGAATTGGTTGTAAAGGGCTTTGGGACGTCCTGAGGTCATGAAAGGTGCTGTATAGATGCAAGTTCTTTATTTCTTTTACGGAATGTGAAGTAGGTCAAAATGGTGAAAATGTGGATATTCAAACACAAACTAATATAAATGTTGACACAGAGGGTCAGAGGATTTGGAGGGAGCTAGAAATGTTAAAATGGCACAGAGGGGGATAGCGTTGCAATTTAGGCTCTCTCCCTGCTCTCTTTCTCTCTATCCACAGCAAATTGCATCTTCCATAAGCTGACCAACATCCCTGTGATCTGAAACTTACACAACAACAACTTGCATTTATATAGTGCCTTTAACATAGTAAAACATCCCAAGGCGCTTCACAGGGAGCGTTATCGGACAAAATTTAACACCAAGCCACATAAGGAGCTATTAGGACAGGTGACCAAAAGCTTGGTCAAAGAGGTCGGTTTGAAGGAGCGTCTTAAAGGAGGATAGCGAGGTTTAGGGAGGGAGTTCCAGAGCTGCCCAGGCAGCTGAAGGCACTTTGTTACATCACGCTCTAAGTCATCACTGTGCCAGATACAAATATCTCCCCTCCTTTCTATGGTGATGGCACCTCCATACATTATAAGCTATTTGATTTTATCCCCTTTCTAAATTCATGTCAACTGTAAAATACCATTAATAGTTAGGAACGCAGGAACAGGAGTAGGCGTGCAGCCCCACGAGCCTGTTCTGCCATTCAGTTAGTTCATGGCTGATCTGTAGGTTAACCCCATCTACCCGCCTTGGTTCTGTAACCCTTAATACCCTTGCCTTAAAAAAAATCTATCAGTCTCCGTTTTGAAATTTTCAATTGACCCCCAGCCTCAACAGCTTTTTGGGAGAGAGAGTTCCAGATTCCCACTCCCCTTTGTGTGAAGAAGTGCTTCCTGACATCACCCCGGAACGGCCTGGCTCTAATTTTAAGGTTCTACCCCCTTGTTCTGGACTCCCCCACCAGAGGAAATAGTTTCTCTCTCTCTACCCGAACAACTCCTTTGATCACCCCAAAAGTTTTCTGTTACGTCTACGACTTACTAATTTCCCACGTCGGCCCATCTGATAGTCTAATTGCCAGGGTTTTCCTTGCCTCAATGGAACCATATCGGTGGCACAATAATGTTTTTCCTAACCACACCCGTTGTCTGATTGTGAGAGAGATGTGCTGTATATATAAAAAAAAATAGTCAAAACGGAATGCGGAATACATCAGAACATAGGAACAGGAGGAGGCCATTTAGCCCCTTGAGCTTGAGCCATTCAATGAGGACATGGCTTATCAGTGACCTAACTCCATTTACCTGCCTTTGCCCCATGTCCATTAATACCTTTGAAATCTCTCAATCTCAGATTTAAAATTAAAAATTCACCTCGCATCAATTACCGTTTGCGGAAGAGAGTTCCAAACTTCTACCACCCTTTGTGTGTAGAAGTGTTTCCTAATTTCACTCCTGAAAGGTCTGGCTCTAATTTTTAGACTATGTCCCCTAGTCCTAGACTCCTCAACTCTCTCTCTACCCTATCTGTTCCCCTTAATATCATGAAAACTTCAATCAAATCACCCCTTAACCTTCTAAATTCCAGGGAATACAACCCGAGTTTGTGTAATCTCTCTCCTTGTAATTTAACCCTTGGAGTCCAGGGTATCATTCTGGTAAACCTACGCTGCACTCCCTCCAAGGCCAATATATCCTTCCTAAGGTGTGGTGCCCAGATTTGCTCTCAGTACTCCAGGTGTGGTCCAACCAGGACTCTGTATATAGCCGTGCAGAATGCCAAAGGCCTATTGTCTGCAGTGGGAGAGTCGTAGTGCCGATCCAATTAAATATTGGGAAAACCGAAGCCATTGTCTTCGTCCCCGCCACGAACTCCGTACCCTAGCCACCGACTCCATCCCTTCCCTGACATCTGTCTGAGGCTGAACCACACTGTTCGCAACCTTGCTGTCATATTCGACCCTGAGATGAGCTTCCGACCACATATTCGCGCCATAACTAAGACCGCCTATTTCCCCCTCCGTAACATCGCCTCTGCCTCAGCTCATCCGCTGCTGAAACCCTCATCCGTGCCTTTGTTACCTCTAGACTTGACTATTCCAACGCACTCCTGGCCGGCCTCCCACATTCCACCCTATGTAAACTTGAGGTCATCCAAAACTCAGCTGCCCCGTGTCCTAACTTGCACCAAGTCCCATTCGGCCATCACCCCCGTGCTCGCTGACCTACATTGGCTCCCGGTCCAGCAACGCCTCGATTTCAAAATTCCCATCTTGTTTTCAAATCCCTCCATGGCCTCGCCCACTCCCTATCTCTGTAACCTCCTCCAGCCCCACAAACCCCCCGAGATATCTGAGCTCCTCCAATTCTGGCCTCTTGCGCATCTCCTATTTTAATCGCTCCACCATTGGCGGCCGTGCCTTCAGCTGCCTGGGCCCTAAGCTCTGGAATTCCCTCCCTAAACCTTTCCGCCTCTCTACCTCTCTTTCCTCCTTTAAGGACGCTCCTTTAAAGCCTATCTCTTTGACCAAGCTTTTGGTCGCCTCCCCTAATATCTCCTTATGTGGCTCGGTGTCAATTTTTTTTGTTGTCTTCTAACACTTCTGGAAGTGCCTTGGGATGTTTTACTACATTAAAGGTGCTATATAAATGCAAGTTTTTGTTATTGATGCCCGCTGTGGACATAAAGCAGACATTGTCGGTATAAAAGCTCTTTCGCCTGTCGCTGGTTGGCGATATCGGCACCGTCAAAAGAAATGTATTTGGCTGATGGAGAGATTGGCTGAGGCATAGATCAATTCATTGTGCAGTGTAATGATTAACCTGCTCCTTTATTTGCCTGATCCATCAATGTTCTGATCTGTGAGTAGGCATTGCATAACCTCGTGCTGACGAGATGATATTTGCACACTTCTGTCAAGCTCCATCAGCTCGTTCCAATAGCTCTCGCCACTTAGTACAAAGCTGTTGGAAAGCTACGGTTAATTACATCGGTTCTTCACTAATTATAATAGGACTAGGAAGAAACTTCATGGAATGAACTGCGGCGCGGGTAAATAGGGCAGCGGGGAAAGATTTTAACCGGATAGGGGAGTGGGCGGGGGGAAAATCCACACTAAGTTCAAGGAGCCGCAATACATCTGGGCAGGGTGGGGACAGCTACCCAGGTTAAAGCTCTGTACACGAAATAAAACAGGACCCTTGGAAGCGCAAATTCAGCTTAAAGCGTATGATGATGTAGCCATTACAGAGACCTGGCTACAAGCTGAGCATGCTCGGAAGCTATATATTCCAAGCTATGGGATCTTTGGAAAGGACAGATGCAGACATAAGCATAAGAATTAAGAGCGGGAGTAGGCCCTACGGCCCCTCGAGCCTGCTCCAGCATTCAATAAGATCATGGCTGATCTTCGATCTCAACTCCACTTTCCTGAACTATCCCCATATCCCTTGATTCCCTTAGTGCCAAAAATCTATCGATCTCAGGCTTTGAATATACTCAACGACTGAGCCTCCACAGCCCCCTGGGGCAGATAATTCCAAAGACTCACTACTCCTCTGATTTGAAGAAGTTTCTCCTCATCTCAGTCCTAAATGGCCTACACCTTATTCTGAGACTGTGACCACTGGTTCCAGACTCTCCAACCAGGGGGAAACAGCCTCCCTGCATCTACCCTGTCGAGCCCTCTAAGAATTTTATGCCTTCAATAAGATCACCTCTCATTCTTCTAAACTTCAGAGAGTATAGGCCCATTCTACTTAATCTCTCAGATGAGACTATAATGATGAATAAGAAAATTAAAATGAGTACTTTGTATCCGTTTTCACAGTGGAGAAAGAGGACAAAATACCAGTGGTACAAGGAAACCTAATAAGTCAAGGGGAGGAACCTAGTGGATTTAATACCAGTTTTTAAAAAAATGGAGAAATTAATAGAACATAAGACAGACAAATCTCCAGGACCTGATGGTTTCCACCCCAGGGTATTAAAAGCAATAGGTCACTATTAAGAGTTCTTCTCACTGCATTGTGTGGCTGGAATCTATTGCAGGTGTGTTAGTCATTATTTTACAAAGCTCTCCAGATTCAGCAATCATACTGTTGAATTGGAAAATTGACACGCCATTATTTAAGGAGGGAGGGAGGGAGGAGACACAGGGCAACTGCAGACCTGTCAGTTTAACGTCAGTGGTGGGGAATTTAATGGAATCTTATCAGCGTGAATGAGCGTTTGGATAAGCATCAACATGGATTTCTGATGGGTGGGCCGTGTCTGAATTTTTAGAGGAGATCGCTGCTATGGCTGTGGATGTTGTCTGTATGGTCTTCCAGAAGACATTTGATAAGGTTCCACACAAGGAGATTATTAGCAAAAATGAGAGCGTGTGGTACTGGAGGTAACATTGAGACATGGGCCGGTAATTGGTTGTGAGGCAAGAGACAGAGAATAGAGATAAAGGGAATGTGTTCGATTGTTGGGATGTGAGAAGTGGTGTTCCCCCAGGGATCTGTACTGGGTCCTCAGCTTTTCACCATAGATGTGTTAATGGCTTGGATGATGGGAAAGAGAGGTTGGCTATAGAGAGAGGTTGCCATAGAGGGAGTGCAGCGAAGGTTCACCAGACTGATTCCTGGGATGGCAGGACTGTCATATGAGGAGAGATTGGGTCGACTAGGCCTGTATTCACTAGAGTTTAGAAGAATGAGGGGGGATCTCATTGAAACACATAACATTCTGCCAGGGCTAGACAGGCTGGATGCAGGGAGGATGTTTCCCCTGGCTGGCGGGGGTCTAGAACGAGGGGTCACAGTCTCAGGATACAGGGTGTGACATTTAGGACTGAGATGAGGAGAAATTTCTTCACTCAGAGGGTGGTGAACCTGTGGAATTCTCTACCACAGAAGGCTGTGGAGGCCAAGTCACTGACTATATTTAAGAAGGAGATAGATAGATTTCTAGACGCAAAAGGCGTCAAGGGGTATGGGGAGCGAGCAGGGGAATATGGAATTGAGATAGAGGATCAGCCATGATCATATTGAATGGCGGAGCAGGCTCGAAGGGCTGAATGGCCGACTCCTGCTCCTATTTTTCTACGTTTCTATGATATCCAAGTTTGCAGATGGCATGAAGTTAGGAGGCACAGTAAGTTGTGTGGATGGGAGGAGGAAGCTACAAAGGGATGTTGCTGGCGTTTGCATTCAGCGCGGGGATCCAAGCTTTTTGCAGTCCTGTGCTGTATAGGTGCATATCTTCGAGCCTTGGGGGCCACTTTTATAATACCAAAAAAAAAAGCTTCTACATCAATAGCTACAACATCATAAGTTGTAGTTTTGCTGCTGGGAGCTTGTGATTTTTTTTTGAGAATTAATTTAATTTCACTAGCCTGGTGTCTGTTCCATTGTTACCGCAATGAAACAATACACGATAGCAAAACGCTGCGGAGGCTGGAAATCTGAAACAACAATAGAAAATGCTGGAAACACTCAGCAGGTCAGGCTGCATCCGTGGAGAGAGAAACAGAGTCAACGCTTCAAGGACGACCTGAACCGTTAACTCGGTTTCTCTCTCCACGATGCTGCCTGATCTGCTGAGTGTTTCCACGATAAGGCAACGTCCATTTTCCTTTGGACTTGTATCTCAAGTTGATACCTTCAGCTCTGAGATGTACAAAATTCTGAGGGGTGTAGATAGGGTAGATAGAAAGGAACTTTTCCCCTTAGTAGAGGGGAGTCAATAACCAGGGGGCATAGTTTCAAGGTAAGGGGCAGGAAGTTTAGAGGGGATTTGAGGGAAAACTTTTTCACCCAGAGGGTGGTTGGAATCTGGAACTCACTGCCTGAAAGGGTGGTAGAGGCAGGAACCCTCACAACATTCAAGAAGCATTTAGATGAGCACTTGAAACGCCATAGCATACAAGGCTACGGACCAAGTGCTGGAAAATGGGATTAGAATAGACAGGGCTTGATGGCCAGCGCGGACACGATGGGCCGAAGGGCCTCTTTCTGTGCTGTATGACTCTATAACTATGACTCTTGGTCTGGTTTTGGAGGGAGTAGTACTAGAAATGGGCCTTTTCCAAACCTTTAGGACCCCCCAGAGTTCAAATGAACCAGCAAATTTGAGATAAGTTACCTGGGCTTCGAGGGCCAGACTGTCCAGGTTCGGGGGGGGGGAGGGGGGAGACACACACACATGTGGCCTCTAGAGCCCAGGCCTAGTTTGAACATCCCTTGCATTAGGCTGTTGGTAGTTTATTCCCTGCCCATTGACATTGGAGTCTGATTTAGAATCCTAGAAACTTGCAGCACAGAAGGAGGCAATTCGTCCCCTCGTGCTCGTGCTGGCTCTTTGAAAGAGCAGTCGTGCTCAGTCCCACACCCCCCGCTTGTTGTCCGTAACCCTGTAAGTTCCTCGTCCTCAAGAACCCGTCCGACTCCCTTTTATAAAAAAAAAAATTACTGATGGAATCGGCTTCCACCACCTTTTCAGGTCGAGCGTTCCAGATCCCCACAACTCTCCGAGTGAAAACATTTCTCCTCGCCCCCCCCTCGAGATCTTTTGCCAATGATTTTGAATCCAGGACCACTAGTTATTGTGCCACTTGCCAGTGGAAATAATTCTTCCCCATTTACTCCATCAAAAGTTCTCATCATCTTGAAAACCTCTCTTAACCTTCTCTGTTCCAAGGAGAACAGTCCTAACTTTTCCAACCTCTCCTCATAACTGAAGTCCCTCATCCCTGGTAACATCCTAGTAAATCTCCTCTGCACCCTTTCTAAGGCCTTTACATCTTTCCTGAAGTGTGGGGCTCAGAATTGTCCCCAATACTCCAGCTGAGGCCTAACCCAGTGATTTATAAAGTTCGAGCATGATCTCTCTGCTTTTATATTCTATGCCTCTATTTATAAAGTGAGATGCCGGCGTTGGACTGGGGTGGACAAAAATGAGAAGTCGCACAACACCAGGTTATAGTCCAACAGATTTATTTAAAATTACAAGCTTTCGGAGCTGTCGCCCCTTCCTCAGGTAGAGTTACTGTGAGACAATCTACCAGAATTCACAGAATATAAACACAGAGAAAATGCATTCAATCTTTCCCTACATCAAAGACACACTAAGAGCACAGCCAAGACAATGAGATGTGTCGTCTGTTTGGCGGTGTCTCGTAGCTGGTCTGCTGTGCCCTGAGCACAGGCTGAGAGCATGGACTCTATCTTGGTTTCGAGGTTGCGACGTCTACTGCAGAGCTGGTGTACGAGATGGTTGAGGAGTGTGCGAGAGGTACGACGGCAAAGTCTCTCAGCGTAGTCTGTGTTGTATGTCGACTTGAGTGGGTTCGTGATCTGTAGTCCTTTCGGAATCTTGTCTGCTTTCTTGCATCTCTGCAGATACTTGATGTCTGTGTCAATATGCGCGATCTTGTTGGCGATTCTCTCCACTTTGAGCCATTTATAAACCCAAGTAACCCACATGCTTTTTTAACCACCTTAACAACTTGCCCTGCCACCTTTAAGGATTTGTCTATATGGACACCAAGGTCTCTCTGCTCATCTACACTTTTCAAAATTGTGCCATTTATTGCATTCCGTCTTTCTATATTAGTCCTCCCCAAAGTGTATCAATCCACACTTCACATTGAACTCCATCTGCCACGCTTCTGCCCATTTCACCACCCTGTCTCTGTCATCCTGAGGTCTGCCGCTATCCTCATCACTATCTACTACTGTGTCAAGTTTTGTATCATCTGCAAACTTTATAATGCTGCTCCCTACACCCGAATCTTGGACGTTGCTCGAAATCTCCTCGAGCTTCCAGCACCCCACAGGCCTGCTGCTTTTGTTTCTGTCGACCCTGTAACCTCCAGCTCCTACACTACTCGGGAGGCCACCAAAAAAACAACATTTCCACCTCGGTGCTGACAACGTTGTGCGTTCTCATAGTTTCGTTTTACTGTCGGGCACTTGCTGATTTAATTTAATTTCCCGACGCCTGCTGTATTTCACCGTTTCCGCAATCAAACGGAAGGCGTTAACAACAATACCAAGATCTGGGGTTGAAAGCGTTAAATGTTTGAGTGCGAGTAGCTGTGCACCAGTGAGTAACAACACAAAGAAAGAAAAAAGAAAGACTTACATTTCTATAGCGCCTTTCACGACCACCGGATGTCTCAAAGCGCTTTACAGCCAATGAAGGACTTTTGAAGTGTAGTCACTGTTGTAATGTAGGAAACGCAGCAGCCAATTTACTCACAGCAAGCTCCCACAGACAGCAAGGTGATAAATGACCAGATGATCTGTTTTAGTGATGCTGATTGAGGAATAAATATTGGCCCCAGGACACCGGGGAGAACTCCCCTGCTCTTCTTCGAATTAGTGCCACGGGATCTTTTACGTCCACCTGAGAGAGCAGACGGGGCCTCGGTTTAACGTCTCATCTGAATGACGGCACCTCCGACAGTGCAGCATTCCCTCAGTACTGCCCCTCCGACAGTGCGGCGCTCCCTCAGTACTGCCCCTCTGACAGTGCGGCACTCCCTCAGTACTGCCCCTCTGACAGTGCGGCGCTCCCTCAGTACTGCCCCTCTGACAGTGCGGCACTCCCTCAGTACTGCCCCTCTGACAGTGCGGCACTCCCTCAGCACTAGCACTGGGAGTGTCAGCCTAGCTTTATGTGCGCAAGTTCCTGGAGTGGGATTTGAATCCACAACCTTCTGACCAAGTGGCGAGTGTGCTATCCACTGAGCCACAGCTGACAACAGAAACAACCATTCTTTGTGAATGAGGGACGTTGCAGCTACTTGTATGAAAGGTTTGGCAGGCTTAACTTCCTTAATAGGGGAGAAGAGATACATCAACCTGCATTTATACAGCGCCTTTGATGTAGTAAAACGTCCCAAGGCGCTTCACAGGGAGCGTTTTAGCAGAACAAATTTGACACCGAGCCACATTCGGACAGATGACCAAAAGCTCGAGTCAAAGAGGTAGGTTTTAAGGAGTGCCTTAAAGGAGGAGAGAGAGGTAGAGAGGTTTAAGGAGGGAATTCCAGAGCTAGGGCCCAGGCAGCTGAAGGCACGGCCACCAATGTTTTGGAATTTATCAAATGAATGGCCCAATTTGCTCCTAAGGATGGCTGGGATCCTGTTGATCAAATAAGGGTTAATAATGATATTGAAGGCTTGAGTAACTGGACTGGGGATTGGGGACAATTTCATAAGACTATGAGGAAGGGCTATTTCCTGAACACAACATATGGTATTCCTGTGGAATGACTGTTTCCTTGAGGAGGTTATAACAGCAGAGCCAGCCATGATTTATCTTTCCTTCCTGGATCTAATGATTTGTTCCTCATCTGCTGTATAAGGTGGTGCCTTGACTTATCTGCCATAGACTGACCCAGCACAGAAGGAGGCCAGTCGGTAATGTTTCCTCTAAGCTTTGTGGCGTACAGCTGCCTGCCGGATCCACGCAGCCCAGGACAGACTTTTCAGATGTGAAATTTCACGCGTGTGCGATACTTTGGGCCAAACACCCCCCTCCAAAAAAAAAAAATTAGGGGGAACATTGCCAGTCGGCCCATTGTGCCTGTGCCATCTCTCTGAAAGAGTTGTCCGATTAGTCCCACCCTTGCTCTTTCCCCATCGCCCTGCTAATTCCCTTTTGAAAGTTCCTATTGAATCTGCTTCCACCGCCCTTTCAGGCAGCACCTTCCAGATCACAACAACTCGCTGCGTTAAAAAATAATTCTCCTCATCTCCCCCTCTGGTTCTTTGACCAATTACCTTAAATCTGTGTCCTCTGGTTACCGACCCTCCTGCCACTGGAAACAGTTTCTCCTATTGACTCTAGCAAAACCCTACATAATCTTGAACGCCTCCATTAAATCTCCCCTTAACCTTCTCTGCTCTAAAGGAGAACAATCCCAGCTTCTCCAGTCTCTCCACATAACTGAGGTCCCTCATCCCTGGTACCATTCTGGTAAATCTCCTCCGCACCTTCTCCAAGGTTTGACATCCTTGTCAAGGATGGATAAATCAGGCCAGACAGTTAAAATGTACCTGCTATAAATAAATACTAAATAAAATGTCTTTTTTTAGTGTCGATTTGAATTACATTACATTAAAAGTAAAACATTGCTGGGAGGCTAAAGAGAAGACATTCAGTGTAAAGACTCTTTCAGGCCTACTTACATACTAGCTTTTCTTTTAAATGGCCTCTCCTATCGGGAAGGAGAAACACAAAATTTAGAGCACAGAAACAGGCCATTCGGCCCAACATATTCTCTCTCAAATCTCTCCATAACCTCTCTGCTCTAAGGAGAACAATTCCCAGCTTCTCTAGTCTCTCCACGTAACTGAAGTCCCTCATTCCTGGTACCATTCTCCTCCAAGCCCTCTCAAAGGCCTTGGCATAATAGAGGAGGCCAACGTACCCCCGTCATCAGATAATGGAAATCGAAGTTTCTCTGTACACACAGGAAGGATACATTGGAATAGTAATATAGGAACAGGAGTAGGCTAATTCAGTCCCTCAGCCCCTCGAGCCTGTTCAATTAGATCATGGTCTGATTCAATCTCTCTTGGTGTGAGGAAACTGTGCTTTTCAGTTTCTGATTGGTCTGTTTAAATGACCTAATACAGTTTCCAGTGCATTTGTCCATTTTAAAAATGAGATATTGTTGTAAATAAGTGCTGGCAGTCTAGCTGCTGCTGGTCTGGAGTTGAAGCTGCACATCAGAGTTGCTGGGGCAGTAAGTTACACAGGATATACAGTACAGAAACAGGCCATTCGGCCCAACCAGTCCATGCCGGCACTTATTCGTTTTACGGAACAGGCTCGAGGGGCTGAATGGCCTACTCCTGTTCCTATGCTCCACTCGAGCCTCCTCCCGTCTTTCCTCTTCTAACTCTGTCAGCAGAACCCTCTGTTCCCTTCTGCCTCATATACTTCTCCAGCTTCCCTTAAATCCATCTATACTATTCGCTTCAACCACTCCCTGTGGTAGCGAGTTCCACATTCTCACCACTCTCTGGATAAAGAAGTTTCTTCTGAATTCCCGATTGGATTTCTTGGTGACTGTCTTATATTGATGGCCTGTAGTTTTGATCTTCCCCACAAGTGGAAATCTCTCTCTCTCTCTATCAAAACCTTTCATAATTTTAAAGATCTCTTTTAGGTCAGCCTTCTCTTTTCAAGAGAAAAGAGACCCAGCCTGTTCATCCTTTCCTGCTATGTATACCCTCGCATTTCTGGTATCATCCTTGTAAATCTTCTCTGCACCCTCTCCAGTGCCTCTGTATCCTTTTTATAATATGGCGACTAGAACTGTACGCAAAATTGTACCGGAGATTGGATCAGGAACCAGTCCGAGTCTGCGGGAAAAACATCTGGGCTGAGCAAAAACAAAGTCCCGACTCCGATGGAAATTCTTCTGGATACTCAAGATTCCACTGTAATTGCAATTTTGGTGATTGTGCTCAAAATAAGAAACATGGGATAGTTAAAAAGACTGGAATGCAAACCTCCCCCACCCCCAAGTTTTGGAATGGAAACTACAATAATTTGGCTCCAGTCCCTGCTCGCCTGTTATTTCCATCCCAGTCCTTGGAGCACTGAATCTCCTTGGCAGGATCGCAGTGCGATGTGTTTTCTATAGTAACATCTGGGGAAGTGATCTCTAGGTTGCCAACAGTGGAGAAGGTTTTTTTTATAGGGGGAAAAAAAACTGAAGGAAATTAATGCATGATAACACAAAAGCAAAATGCTGCAGATGTTGCAAATTTGAAATAAAAACATAAAATGCTGGAAATGCTCAGCAGGTCAGGCAGCATCTGTGGAGAGAGAGAGAAACAGAGTTAACGTTTCAGGTCGATGACCTTTCATCAGAACTGGAAAAAGTTAGAGAAGTAACCGGTTTTAAAAAGAAAGACTCTCATTTCTCCAGCGCCTTTCACGACCTCAGGACGTCCCAAAGCGCTTCACAGCCAATGAAGTATTTTTTGAAGTGGAGTCACTGTTGTAATGTAGGAAACGCGGCAGCCAATTTGCGCACAGCAAGCTCCCACAAACAGCACTGTGATAATGACCAGATAATCTGGTTTTTGTGATGTTGATTGAGGGATAAATATTGGCCAGGACACCGGGGAGAACTCCCCCTGCTCTTCTTCGAAATAGTGCTGTGGGATCTTTTACAACCACCTGAGAGAGAGCGGACGAGATCTCGGTTTAATGTCTTCCCCAAAAGATGGTATAAGCAAGTATAGAGGCAGGGAGAGGGGGAGGGGAGGAAAGAACAAAAGGGAGGTCTGTGATGGGGTGGAAGGCAGGAGAGATTAAATGACAAAAGGGATGATGGTACAAAGCAAAAGGAGATGGTAATGGGACAAGTAAAGTAAAAAAAAAGATGGGTCTAGAAGAGGTGTAAATGGGAATCATCAACAGCTGCCATCTGGAAAAAGTAGGGGCCGAGGTTATGGTCTGAAATTGTTGAATTCTATGTTGAGTCCAGAAGGCTGTAAAGCGCCTGATTGAAAGATGAGGTGCTGTTCCTCGAGCTTACGTTGAGCTTCGTTGGGACAGTGTAAGAGGTTGAGGATGAAGAGGTCAGAGTGGGAGTGGGGCGGAGAATTAAAGTGACGGGCATGATGGCGCGAGGCAAAAGGGGGGGGGGGGGTGGCAATGGGACAAGAAAAGAAACAAAAGATGGGTCCCGAGGAGCTGAAAATGACAAAAGCAGAATCATAACCAGAAAGTGCTGTCTGAAAACAGTGGGAGCAGCAGTGATGCATGGTAGTTTCATTGCTGCAAACATAACATTTAATGGAGATGTGGCAGCTTGTTATACACTGCGATTCTGCAGGAGGTGTTTGTGCAGTCCCGTAAACACCGGCAGCTCCTCTGCAATCGCTCGTTCTTCATGTGGGAACTGAACACGGTGGGCATTGGTGGGCTACTCGACTGTGAAGGCGTCGCAGCTCAGCCCGATCCTTTCCCTATCCCAGGAGAGCGCTGGATTTTTTTGCAGTCCAATTTGGAGCCTCATCTTGAGATGAGTCAGCAGACCCTGTCCAGACTAGAAAAACCCGAAGCTGAAATCTACTGGCTTGTGTGACTCAGTGCTACGTCCACCAGCCCATCGGGACCCCAAGAAATATGTTCCAACAGCAGCACCTTGCATTTACGTAACGTCCCAAGGCGCTTCACAGGAGCGTTATCAGAGAAAATTTTGACACCGAGTCACATAAAGAGGTACATGTATTTATGTTTGCGATCATTGCCCAGCTATCTGACAGTGAAATGTTAAACTTTCATTTGCCATTGTAGTATTGAAAAGAAATTGTAAGTGCAAGGTAATCGAGCACTTTCCCTGAGGACTCGCAGGTCCTCAGATCTGACTGAACTTTAGAGAGTGCCCCCTACTGCACTAGCCCATCTGCTGCTGAAACCCTCAACCCTGCCTTTGTGACCTCTAGACTTGACTCTTCCAACACACTCCCGGCCAGCCTCCCATCTTCCACCCTCTGTAAACTTGAACTCATCCAAAACTCGGTCGCCCCGTGTCCTAACTCGCACCGAGTCCCGTTCACCCATCACCCACTGTGCTCGCTGACCTCCATTGGCTCCCGGTCCAGTCAACGCCTCAATTTAAAATTCTCATTCTTGTTTTAAATCCCTCCACGACCTCGCACCCCTCTCTATCTCCGCAACCCTCCGAGATCTCTGCGCTGCTCCAGTTCTGGCCTGTTGCCCATCCCCCGATTTCCATCGCTTCAGCTGCCTGGGGCCTGAGCTCTGGAATTCTCTCTTCTTCCCCCCCCCCTCCCCCACCCCAAACCTCTCCGCCTCTTGACCAACGTTCCCTCTAAGCTGTGCGGCTGTCTGCTCAGGGCAGGCTTTTCAACTGTGAATTTTCGCGCATGTGCGAAAGGTCGCGGAGCCCGTTAAAGGGACCGCGCACCCCCCCCCCCCCCCCCCCCCCCCCCCCAAAAAAAAATTAGGGGGAGCATTGCTCTCTAACTCTCTCTCCTCCTTTTAAGACGTTCCTACATTACAACGGTGACTCCACTTCAAAAGTTCTTCATTGGCTGTAAAGCGCTTTGGGACGTCCGGTGGTCGTGAAAGGCGCTAAAGAAATGCAAGTCTTTCTTTCTTTCTCCTTAAGATCTACCTCTTTGACCCAGTTTTTTGTCACCTGACCTAATATCTCCTTATGTGGCTATGTCCAATTTTGTTTGATAATCGCTCCTGTGAAACACTTTGGGACGTTTTACTGTGTTAAAGGCGCTGTATAAATACAAGTTGTTGTTGCTAGTGTGACAATTCTTCCATTCCCTACACCAGGCATCCTGAGGGCCTGTCTAGAGTGACGATGCCAAGTTAGTGCCAAATGTGGGGGCAGTTTTTGTGTTGTGGAGGGTTTGGCAAGGCCGAGACTCCATTCAGCCGATTGACAGATTAGAGAGGGTACAGAGGAGATTTACAAGGATGTTGCCGGGAGTAGAGAATCTTAGCTATGAGGAAAGACTGGATAGGCTGGGTTTGTTTTCCTTGGAACAGAGGAGGCTGAGGGGAGACCTTATTGAGGTGTATAAAATTATGAGGGGCCGAGATAAAGTGGATAGAAAGGACCTATTTCCCTTAGCAGAGGGGTCAAAAACCAGGGGGCACAGATTTAAAGTAATTGGTGGAAGGTTTAGAGGGGATTTGAGGGGAAATTTCTTCACCCAGAGGGTGGTGGGGGTCTGGAACTCACTGGCTGAAAGGGTGGTAGAGGCAGGAACCCTAACCACATTTAAAAAGTACTTGGATGTGCACTTGGGATGCTCTAACCTGCAGGGCTACGGACCAAGAGCTGGGAAGTGGGATTAGGCTGGACGTGGACACGATGGGCCGAAATGGCCTCCTTCCATGCTGTAACTTTCTATGATAATCCCAGTGGTCTGGGTTGGGTTTGAACCTAGAAGGTCAAAGGTCAGAATTTGACCCACTTTGCGATCTCTCTTTTTAAAAAAAAAGTCAATCCAGCGACAGCTGCCTTGTATGAATCATAACCTCAAGAGTGGTGAAGGTTGAAAAATAGAGAGGAAGGGGGCCAGAATAAAGGCTCGTACATGAGTTTCGTGACTCATCAGCCCGTTGCAGTTCTCTTAACTTTAAAGACAGTTTTGAAGTTGTACTGTGACCAAAAGACCCACCCTATGCAGAATTTAAGGGAACTTGTGGAATTTTATTATGAACACTACAGTAAACTATTCGTGTGTTTCGTTATAGATTGCAATATATTTCTGCGTTGAAATTTCAACTTATTAGGCAGCACACTGGCTGGGGACACACATTGTTCCCCATGCTGCTGCCAACACAACAACAACTTGTATTTATATAGCGCCTTTAACATAGTAAAACGTCCCAAGGCGCTGCACAGGAGTATTATAAGACAAATTTGACACCGAGCCACATAAGGAGAAATTAGGGCAGGTGACCAAAAGCTTGGTCAAAGAGGTAGGTTTTAAGGAGCGCCTTAAAGGAGGAGAGAGAGGTAGCGAGGCGGAGAGGTTCAGGCAGGGAATTCCAGAGCTTGGGGCCTAGGCAACAGAAGGCACGGCCACCAAAGGTTGAACGTTTATAATCAGGGATGTTCAAGAGGGCAGAATTGGAGGAGCGCAGATATCTCGGGCGGGGGGGGTGGTTTGTGGAGCAGAAGGAGATTAGAGATAGGGAGGGGCGAGGCCATGGAGGGATTTGAAAGCAAGGATAAGAATTTTGAAATCGAGGCGTTGCTTAACCGGGAGTCAATGTAGGTCAGCGAGCACAGGGGTGATGGGCGAATGGGACTTGGTGCGAGTTAGGACACGGGAGGCAGCCGAGTTTTAGATGGCCTCAAGTTTACGTAGTGTAGAACGTGGGAGGCCGGCCAGGAGTGCGTTGGAATAGTCAAGTCTAGAGGTTTTAAGGGAAAAGACTTCTGACTTTTTTTTTTAAATCTTGAGGGCAATTGCTGCCTTCAGGTACTGCAATGTTTTGAGGGGTTTTACAGCACAGATGCAGGCCATTCAGTCCACTTTATCCAGCTTCCCCTTAAATGCATCTACGCTATTCGCCTCAACCACTCCCTGTGGTAGCGAGTTCCACATTCTCACCACTCTCTGGGTAAAGAAGTTTCTCCTGAATTCCCTATTGGATTTAGAAACATAGAAACATAGAAAAATAGAAGCAGGAATAGGCCATTCGGCCCTTCGAGCCTGTTCCGCCATTCAATATGATCATGGCTGACCCTCTATCTCAATACCATATTCCTGCTCTCTCCCCATATCCCTTGATGCCTTTTGTGTCTAGGAATCTATCTATCTCCTTCTTAAATATATTCAGTGACTTGGCCTCCACAGCCTTCTGTGGTAGAGAATTCCACAGGTTCATTTTTTAAATTCGTTTTTATGGGATGTGGGCGTCGCAGGCAAAGCCAGCATTTATTGCCCACCCCTAACTGTCCTTGAGAAAGTGGTGGTGAGCTGCCTTCTTAAACCGCTGCAGTCCGTGTGGTGAAGGTGCTCCCACAGTGCTGTTAGGGAGGGAGTTCCAGGATTTTGACCCAGCAACGATGAAGTAATGGTGATATATTTCCAAGTCCGGATGGTGTGTGTAACTTGGAGGGGAACTTGGATGTGGTGATGTTCCCATGCACCTGCTGCCCTTGTCCTTCTAGGTGGAAGAGGTCGCAGGTTTGGGAGGTGCTGCCGAAGAAGCCTTGGCAAGTTGCTGCAGTGCATCTTGTAGATGGTACACACTGCAGCCACGGTACACCGGTGGTGGAGTGAGTGTATGTTTAAAGTGGTAGAGGGGGTGCTGATCAAGCGGGCTGCTTTGTCTTGCATTTATTAGTGACTATCTTATATTTGCAGGCCCCGAGTTTTGGACACCCCACAAGCGGAAACATTTTCTCTACATCCACTCTATCGAACCCTTTCATAATTTTCAAGACCTCTATTAGGTCACCTCTCGCCCTTCTCTTTTCTAGAGAAAAGAGCCCCAGCCTGTTCGGTCTTTCCTGATGGTTATAACCTCTCAGTTCTGGTATCATCCTTGTGAATCTATTTTGCACCTTCTCCAGTGCCTCTATATCCTTTTTTTTATATAATACGGAGACCAGAACTGTGCACAGTGTTCCAAGTGTACTCCAACAAAGGTTCTATACAAGTTTAATACAGCTCTTAATTTCAATTCTATTCCTCCTGGAAAGAACTCCAGTGCTTTGTTGGCATTTTTAAAGGTTATTTAACTTGGAATGTGAAATCAGGATAAGGATTTGCTTGCCTGTATCTGGCACCTAAACCAAATGGCTGTTTTCTCGTGTAAACCAAGACCGTGCCAACAAGATTGAAACGTATAAGATTCTGAGGGGGATTGACAGGGTAGGTGCTGAGAGATTGCTTCCCCCTGGCTGGGGAGTCTAGAACTAGGGGGGCACAGTCTCCGGATAAGGGGTTGGCCGTTTAAGACTGAGATGAGGAGGAATTTCTTCACTCGGAGGGTTGTGAACACTGTTCCCTGTCAGCTGCGCGAGCACACCAGGGAACCCGCGCGGCCGGATTGCCGGCTTTTCCACGGTATTTTGAATGGCCCGCGCAGCCTCTTAAAGGGGCCATGCGGCGCCAAACAAAATTAGAGGGAACATTGGTTGTGAATCTTTGGAATTCTCTACCCCAGAGAGCTGTGGATGCTCAGTCCTTGAGTATATTCAAGGCTGAGAGCGATAGATTTTTGGACTCTAGGGGAATCGAGGGATATGGGATCCGGGGGGAGGGCGGGGGGGGGGGGGGGAAGTGGAGTTGAGGTCAAAGATCAGCCATGATCTTATTGAATGGCGGAGCAGGCTCGAAGGGCCGTGTGGACTCCTCCTGCTCCTATTTCTTATGTTCTGTAAGCTACTCCAATTTGGAGGAATTGCAACTGAATCCATTCCTTGGCCTCACCTGATGCCCACACACTTTCCAGCAGTGGCCAGTGGATAGCGACTGGGAACAGATAACGCTGCTGTGACACGCTTGTAAAGTGCGACTAGGACAGGTGACCAAAAGCTTGGTCACAGCGGTAGGTTTTAAGCAGCATCTTAAAGGAGGAGAGAGAGGCGGGGAGGTTTGGGGAGGGTATCCCAGAGCTCGGGGGCCTGGACAGCTGAAGGCACGGCCGGCAATTGTGGGGCGATTTAAAATCAGGGATGCGCAAGAGGTCAGAATTGGAGGAGCTGCAGAGATCTTGGAGTGTTGTAGAGGCTGGAGGAGGTTACAGAGATAGGGAGGGGGCGAGGCCCTGGAGGGATTTGGATACGAGGATGAGAATTTTAAAATCAAGACATTGTTGGACTGGGAGCCAAAGTAGGTCCGCGAGCACGGGGGGTGATGGGTGAATCCAGTACATGTAGAATAATCTATTTTTGCAAATGTGATTGATTAACGAGGCTCCTCTAAAATACATTTTTTTGTTTGCAAGCAAACAATGTGAGAAAGAAAGAAGAAAGACTTGCATTTATATAGCGCCTTTCATGACCACCGGACGTCTGAAAGCGCTTTACAGCCAATGAAGTACATTTGGAGTGCAGTCACTGTTGAAATGTGGGAAACGCGGCAGCCAATTTGCACACAGCAAGCTCTCACAAACAGCAATGTGATAATGACCAGATAATCTGTTTTTTTAATGATGTTGGTTGAGGGATAAATATTGGCCAGGACACCGGGGAGAACTTCCCCTGCTCTTCTTCGAAATAGAGCAACGGGATCTTTTACGTCCACCTGGGAGAGCAGACGGGGCCTCGGTTTAACGTCTCATCCGCAAGACAGCAACTCCGACAGTGCAGCACTCCCTCAGCACTGCACTGGGAGTGTCAGCCTAGCTTTATGTGCTCAAGTCCCTGGAGTGGGGACTTGAACCCACGACCTTCTGACTCAGAGGTGAGAGTGCTACCCACTGAGCCACAGCTGACACTGAGTGCAGAGCTCTCGGAGGCTTGTAGGGCTGGAGGAGGTTACAGAGATAGTGGTGGGGCAAGACCATCTCCACTATTTGTGGGGGGATCGGAGGCAAATTTCTCTCAGCTATGCCTTGCTTCAGGCTGGTTAACTCTATACCCACTTTGGATCCCTTCTACTTATACCATCTGCGTTCAAGTAACGTCTTTCCAATTGAGTGCACCTCACTATAGTTGGAACATGGCCCGAGGAGCCAGGTGTTTGTCGAGGTCCTTGCTATGTGAGTCCCTTCTAGCAGCATTGAATATAAACCTAAACCGCTCAGGAACCCAAACGTTTTGCTGCCTTATAAGCATGACAGTGTTAACAGTTGAGAGCCTTGTAATAAGGGGCAGAGCTAGCCAGTGACTTTTGGTGTTGGCATTACTGAAAACAATTGGTGAAGAAAAGCGAGCTGGAATTAGCGCGCCCCAACCTCCCATATACTTGTTAGATTTGTTTATCAGGGCAGCAACATCATTTAGAGGAGTCGGATGTAGACAAAAACTATGTTACAGTATTTAGGAATAAAATGCTGTTTCGTGTAAATAAGACCAATTTAGTAATGTCCCTTGATAAAGATTTAGCACCGTATCTTGATTCAAAATCAGTGGAGGAAATAGTGCCTTTCGACGAACCGAATTTCAGAGGGGACGTTTACAAATTGTGGGTCTTCACTAGCTCTTCTCTCCACTTCTCTCTCATAAGTGGACCCTGCGTCCCTTACAAACAGATCGTTCCGACGGACCCTGTGTTTCTTAGCTGGACAGGAAGGCAAAGGCTTGACCACTGATGCCCAACTCCGCCCCCCCCCTCCTCCCAACCCCAGCACTCCATATCTAGCTGTCTCTCATTCTGCCAGCGCATTTCACACTTCTGAGCCATCTTTTGTTTCTTAACCTGTCCTATTACCATCTCGTCTCGCCTTGAGCATCTCTTAAGGTCTCTACTCCTCACAGACCTCCCCTTTTGTTCTTTTTATTCCTTCCCCCAGCCTCCAACTTCATCTGTTTCATTTCCTGCTTTTTTTCTCAGTTCTGACGAAGGGTCTTCGACCTGAAACGTTAACTCTGTTTCTCTCTCCACGGGTGTTGCCTGGCCTGCTGAGTTTTTCCAGCGTTTTCTGTTGTTGACTCCGTATCTAGGGATTGGCTAGCTGAGCTGTCAATCAAACCGGCTCCTGCCACTCCGTCCCCATGCTGATTTTGCGTGACTGCAGCCCCTACAACTGTGCCCAATGTTCCCTCTGATTTCCCCCCCCCGCCACGGGTCCTTTAACTGGCTTGCGCGACCCATTCAAATCTTGGCACCGGCGCGGTTATTCCCATTGAAAAGCCGGTGAGCGGCCTGCGCCGGGGGCCTCCAGACCGCTGCACGGCCGCACAGCCTAACGGGAACGTTGAACGTGCCACGTGCGAGTGTTTACTGGAAGAGTTGCAACGTGTTAACTTCTCTATTGTCTCAGGCTGTTAAGGATAGGTGTTTTGATGACTGACTGTTCAATCCCATTTGAGAAGGATTTAAAAAAAATAAATCATGTTCTCCTTTATTCCACTGGCTCCTGGACTTTTCTGTCAAAAAGATGCTGTCGCTTTGGGAATTAATTCTTAGAATTCTGAACCTCACATCATATCAAAAGTGTACTTCATTGGTTGTAAAGTGCTTTGGGATGTCCTGGGGTCGTTACAGGTGCTATATAAACGCAAGTCTTTGTTTCTCTTTCCTTCTTTCTCTATTTTTCTTTCACTCTCTCTTTCTTTGTTTCTTTGTTTCTTGAATTGGATGTTGCTGTGGCGTTAGAGGTTCGAGGGGGAGGGGGTATTCATGATCTTTGCGGACGAATACATTAAGATGACCCATCTGGCCTGGCTGGTCAGTAATTATCTTGTGATGGCGATCAGGAGCAGGAGCCCCAGGCCCTTTTTTATTTTGCTTTTCTAAGAAAGGCTCTCCGAGGCGAATCATAACGCTCGGTTGCCACCTGAGCTGACAGCAGCTTCGTCGCTGAAGACTTTGACACGGCACCGATCCTGGAGTCGAGCTGACCCTCGTTACTCACAGCCTTAATCGAGCATCTTTCGGATGAGACGTTAAACCGAGGGCCCCCGTCTGCTCTCTGAGGTGGAGGCAAAATTTCCCACGGCGCTATTTCGAAGTAGAGCAGGTGGAGTTCTCCCCAGTGTCCTGGGGCCAATATTTATCCCTCAATCAACATCATTAAAAAAACAGATGATCTGCTCATTATCACACTGCTGTTTGTGGGAGCTTGCTGTGCGCAAATTGCCATCACATTTCCTACATTACAACAGTGACTACACTTCAAAAGTACTTCATTGGCTGTAAAGTGCTTTTTGATGTCCTGAGGTTTTGAAAGGCGCTATAGAAATGCAAGTTTCTTTTTCTTTTAACCATTAGTGGAAACCGGCTGTCTTGTTTTTTGAAGCTGGACACTGTGCGGTGATTGACATTTAAAAAAAAAATATTCAGCTGCTGCCACTTTTGCAGATTTAAATAGTGAAGTAATTTAATTTTAAGTGCTGTACGTTAAATTGTTTATAAAAAAAAATGCATGGCTTCATTGCGCGCCTGTCGCAGCTGGTCCGGGATCAGCTGGTGCGACAGATGGAGTGTCGATCTGTCGGGATCTAACGTGCAGCCTTTGAGAAGAGGTCAGGATGCCAGTGAGCAGGAGGATCCAGCTGCGGTCTGCCCCTCCAGTCCGCATTGAGAACACCAGCCTCCGCAGGAGAGCTCGGAATTCATCCTGGCTTTTAACACTTCTGGTTTTTAATCAAACCGATATTTTTAATTGACAGCCGCTGGCAGAATCGCAATAACTATCAGTTATTCTGCCGCCAGTCAAGAGAATGCGGCTCCTTAAAGGACTTCAGATGCGGCCATGCCAATATTTTGTAAAGTTGCCATTGGGAGGACATAGCTTGTAATATAACTGATCCACGTGTCTCCAATATGTAACTTGATGGAGGTTTATATGTGACTTTATAAATTTGCACGTGTCTGGTGACTTGACTTTTGCTGTAATTAACGCGTCAAACCTTGGTAGAGCGTAGGTGACTGAGATAGTACTGTGCCTATTATATGCCCGTGCGAGATCGTACACTTTTGAGTATATGTGTGTGCGCATGCAAAGATAAATGGCCCAGAAATTGATCTCGCTCTGTTCCCGCGGGGGTAAGGCTTCCCCGCGATCTCTCACTCCGCTTGTGCTTTTTCAGATCCAGCTCGCATGAACTTGATGTTCCAGACATCAGCTGGGCAGTGCTTGCGTATCCCACCGGCGTAGTGAATTCGTGCGAGCTGTGGGATCACGTGACTCAGTTAGAGCCAATGGCAGCACACCATCTTCCATTCATAAGTTTCACATACGTGCTGTGAAATCTATGAATCTTACACCCCCCCAAAATAACAGCTAAACCTCAATTAAATTAAAAAAAAAACCATCACATTAATAAAATAAGTATAGTTAAATAAATTAACCATTTTAAATAAAAAATTAAATTTTTGAAAAAATTTAAAATCTTTTAAAAAGTTATAAAAATAAACTTACCTGTCTTTAAAGTCTCTAAAAAAAGATATACCTGTTAAAAAAAAATTCAAAAAAATACTTAATTCACTACTTACCTTGTTAAAAGTGGGTCTTACTCCTCCTTTTTCCATTTCTAAAATCTTCCGTACTTACCTGCGCGTCCAAAGCATGAAGTGCACAGCGTGCGCGCAGCCTGTAGCGCGCACGCGATGCACCGAGGAACCGCCCCCTTTTCAAAAGACCAAGTGCCGGTTTTCAGCGCATGCGCAGGGCATGCAGAAAACCGGCAATTGGAGAGAGAATACGCGAGAGTACGCAGTGCGTACTCTCGCGCACCGGGATGAATTTTTGGCCCAATAGTGTGTGTGTGTGTATACAAGATTAAAAAAAACAAAGACTTGTATTTCTATAGAGCCTTTCACAACCACCGGACGTCCCAAAACGCTTTACATCCAATAAAGTACTTTTTGAAGCCTAGTCGCTGTTGTAATGTAGGAAACGCGGCAGCCAATTTGCGCACAGCAAGCTCCCACAAACAGCAATGTGTTAATGCCCAGATAATCTGCTTTAGTAATGTTGGTTGAGGGATAAATATTGGCCCCACTGAAGATGGGGGCCATAATTATAAGATAGTCACTCATAAATCCAATAAAGAATTCAGGAGAAACTTCTCCACTCAGTGAGCATGTGGAAGCTAATCAATTTTAGTGATGTTGATTGAGGAATAAATATTGGCCAGGACACCGGGGAGAACTCCCCTGCTCCTCTACGAAATAGCGCCCTGCGAACTTTTACGTCCACCTGAGAGAGCAGAAGGTTTAACGTCTCATCTGAAAGACGGCACCTCCGACAGTGCAGCGCTCCCTCAGTACTGGGAGTGTCAGCCTAGATTTTTGTGCTCAACTCCCTGGCGTGGGACTTGAACCCACATCCTTCTGACTCAGTGCTACCCACTGAGCCACGGCTGACACGCAAATAGATAGTAGTATGTGGACAAGATATACACTGTACGACTGGTATGAAAACTCCCCTGTTCTTTTTCGAATAGTGCCATGGGATCTTTTACGTCTACCTGAGAGGGCAGATGTCTCTGTTTAATGGCACCTCCGACAGTGCAGCACTCCCTCAGTACTGCACTGGGAATGTCAGCCTAGGTTTAGTGCCCAAGTCTCTGGAGTGTCTGTCTGTCTGTGTGACTGACTAATGCCACATTCATTCCTATTGTGGAATTACGTCTATTGGTCATGTCAAGTGTTCTTGATGCTCTGGAATGCATGAGGTCATTTGAGAGTAGCAGTGGAAAAACTGAAACAATTGCAATAATGCCGTTGTTTAAAAGTTGCAATCGCAACTCCCAATGCTGGCCTTGTCAGCGACATTACTTTTGTAATCTGCAAGTTATTTACTGCTTCGAGAGAATATTTTTGTTTTTTAATATGCTCGCTCTTCATTAAACAAACTCTACAATTGGAGAGTTTTCTAGCTCTGTACAGCGCTCTCACTAGCAACACACCCCATCCACTAGTAAACTTGCAGACTGAATCTTGAATCCCCTGAATGATTCCTGGGATGAGACGGTTGCCTTAGGAGGAGAGATTGAGTAGACTAGACCTATGTTCCCTGGAGTTTAGAAGGATGAGAGGTGATCTCATTGAAACATATAAGGTTCTGAGGGGGCTTGACAGGGTAGATGCTGAGAGGCTGTTTCCCCTGGTTGGAGAGTCTAGAACTAGGGGTCACAGTCTCAGGATAAGGGGTCGGCCATTTAGGACTGAGATGAGGAGGAATTTCTTCACTCAGAGGGTGGTGAATCTTTGGAATTCTCTACCCCAGAGGGTTGTGGAGGCTCAGTCATTGAGTGTATTCAAGACTGAGATCGATAGATTTTTGGACTCTAGGGGAATCAAGGGATATGGGGATCAGGCAGGAAAGTGGAGTTGAGGTCGAAGATCAGCCATGATCTTATTGAATGGCAGAGCAGGCTCGAGGGGCCGAATGGTCTACTCCTATTTCTTGTGTTCACAAACTGACTGATACTTCACTCATAATGTGGCAATTCTTACTTATTAGTGACTCTGTCTGTCTTATATTTATGGCCCCTCTCTACCTAAAAACTCTGCCTAGTGACCACAATAGTTTCTAGAACTCTGCTAGAGAAGTTATCTATTTGGGTATGGTAATCACTGTGGGTGTTGTATTCAATCTCCCGTACACCAAATAGTGATGGTCACCTGTTATCGTGCTGTGTAGTGTTAGCTGTCAACCTCCTTCCTCCTCTGGTTTACAACAACACGTTTCGAGTAAGCACTTTGTAGTGGAGTCTACGGGACAGACTTTATTGATAAACCGTACAGGTGATCAGCCTAACTGTATATAGAGAGTGGCTTTTCGGTTTCTGTATCTTTCAAGCTCTCTGCAGACCTATTGAAAACCCTGCTCCTTTATACACCATATTTTGCCTACACCAAAGATACATGTCGTAGATAAAACCTCATGACATGTCTATTCCCAAATCCTTTGAAGACAAACTATTCATGTAAACATTTGTAGTTGTTTCAAAGCTACTTCCCCTAAAGAAGACTTCCTGATCTAAGTGTCCTTAAACCCTTTGAAGATGGGCTTCATCATCCATTAACTTAATATACAATAGCTAATGGATCCCTCTACCTATGTTTATTACCCTAGCCCCTAACGTTACACTTTAATCACTCATGGCGACGACCATTACTGTCTTGTGTAAAGCGCTTGTGCAAAGAAATACATCAGAAGACAAACTATGCTTTCCTGTCACAACACTTCAAAGCCATCCTGCTTCTATTGGAAAGCCTGTTGCTCCATGATACAAAGAAGTTCGACTATTAACCCTTAACTCCCCAACATACATCTCTCCAGCACAGCATCTCTTTTTGCTTTGTACTATCGTACCTTTTGTCATTTAATCTCTCCTGCCATCCATCCTATCACAGACCTTCACTTTTGTTCTTTCATCCCCTCCCCCCTTTCCCTGCCCCTACATCTGCTTAAAACCTGTTACATCTCTTAACTTTTTCCAGTTCTGACGAAAGGTCATCGACCGGAAACGTTAACTCTGTTTCTCTCTCCACCGATGCTGCCTGAGCATTTCCAGCATTTTCTGTGTTTATATTATCCCTCTCTCCAGGATGTCCAACATACATCAGGTCGAGGTGTCCATGCTATCAGCCGTGAAGGGTCACATAGAATCACACTGCACAGAAGCAGGCCATTCGGCCCATCGTACCTTTGCCAGCTCTGTGAAAGAGCTCTCCAATTAGTCCCACTCCTCTTTCAAAGAGCCGGCACAGGCACGATGGCCCAAATGGCCTCCTTCTGTGCTGAAAGAGTCTCTGAGTTTTTTATGAGCTGTTTTTCCAAATAATTATTAAAGATTAAAGCTGACTTCACCCACGATAAATTAAGCCCCTGTAAAACGCCACAAGTGAGAGGAGGTATCTTTAAAAAAAAAACTCTTACTGCAAGTAATGTAAAGAAACCCATTACCTATTCCCTCCTGAACCGTACAAAGACAACACAGCTCCGATCCCACCAACAAAATTCATTGCAAAAGATCAGGTTAAAAGAACACCGAGGGTGTGCAGTTAAAGGCTCCTCCGGTCGTATAACAGTACTGCAGGATATTAATCATATCAGGTTTGCATTTAATTAGATCTGCTGTTGATTGCTTAATGAAAGGCAGTGGGAGGAATCTGCAAGGCAAATTTAACAGATGGGATGCAAGGCTGGTGACTGATTAAAAAAAAAAAATGTTTTAACAAAGAAAACATGTTGAAAGGCGAGGAACTGGGTCATCCATTTCAGCCTAGACAGAAATACTGTGCCCTGATCTTGCAGATTTCTCTGCCCGACCATTTGGACCGCTGACCTACATTTGGCTCCCGGCCCGGCAACACCTCAGTTTTAAAATTCTCATCCTTGTTTTCAAATCCCTCCATGGTCTCAGCCCCCTTCCTATCTCTGTAACCTCCTCCAGCCCCACAACCCTCCGAGATCTCTGCGTTCTCCAATTCTGGCTTCTCGCGCATCCCCCGATTTCCACCGCCCCCACCATTGGCGGCCGTGCCTTCAGCCCCAAGCTCTGGAATTCCCTCCCTAAACCTCTCCGCCTCTCTCTCTCTCTCTCTCTCTCCTCCTTTCAGACCTACCATTTTGACCAAACCTGTCCTAATATCTCCTTGTGTGGTTCGGTGTCAAATAATCGCTCCTGTGAGGCGCCCTGGGATGGTTTACTATGTTAAAGGTGCCAAATAAATACAAGTTCTTGTTCTTGTTGAACCAGATTAGGCTGGGCTGTCTTTGGCATGAACCAGATTAGGCTGGGCTGTCTTTGGCATGAACCAGATTAGGCTGGGCTGTCTTTGGCATGAACCAGATTAGGCTGGGCTCTCTGCAGCTTCCATAGTCTCGCAGTCTGCCAACACTCGTCGTTTAGGCTCTTGTATGAAGAAAGGCCATTTGGGGGAAGTCATAGAATCATCCAGCCTGGCTCTGATTTGAAGATTACGCCCCCTTGTTCTGGACTCCCCCCACCAGAGGAAATAGTTTCTCTCTCTACCCTCTCAAATCCTTTAATCATTTTAAACACCTCAATTAGATCACCCCTTCATCTTCTCTACTCCATACCAGCCTGGTCTATGCTACCTGTCCTTAGCATTTAATCCTTTTAGTCTTTGTGCCTCTGATTACACCATTGTCAGTTGGTTTTGTTCACAGAACTGCCTTTCCTGGTGTGTTGTTCCATCAGAGGCAACCATGTAAAGTAAAGGGGATCTCAGTATTATATTATCATCGTATGCCAGGCTTGGGGCTCTTTTCTCTAGAAAAGGGAAGGCTGAGGGGTGACCCGATAGAGGTCTTTAAAATTATGGAAGGGTTCTGATGGAGAAGACATAGAGAAGATGTTTCCACTTGTGGGGGGGGAGACCAGAACTAGGGCCATCAATATAAGATAGTCACTAATAAATCCAATAGGGAATTCAGGAGAAACTTCTTTACCCAGAGAGTGGTGAGAATGTGGAACTCGCTACCACAGGGAGTGGTGAAGGCGAATAGCGTAGATGCATTTAAGGGGAAGCTGGATAAACACATGAGGGAGAAAAGAATAGAAGGATATGTTGATAGAGTGAGATCCCCTTTACTTTACATGGTTGCTTCTGATGGAATAACACACCAGGAAAGGCAGTTCTGTGAACAAAACCAACTGACAATGGTGTAATCAGAGGCACAAAGACTAAAAGGATCAAATCCTAAGGACAGGTAGCATAGACCAGGCTGGTATGGAGTAGAGAAGATTAAGGGGCGATCTAATTGGGAGGAGGCTCGTGTGGAGCATGGACCTGATGGGCCGAATGGCCTGTTTCTGTGCAATAGAATTCGATGTAACGAAAACCATTTTGTAGTGTATTAGCTCTTTTACTTCACTTATTCTGCACTGCAAAATATTCCATTTAACACAAATGGAGAAATGCTAGTGAAAATAAAAATTCTGTTTCTATGGTAATTTGCTCCCAATGCAGTCTTAATGATTTTATCGGGCAACTAAAACTCCAATAATCGCTGCTGAATTTTATCTCCAAGTCTGCTGCGATTTGTGGTTAGATTTCACCCTGGACAGCTTTGTGATGCAGTATTTCCAATTCACAAGGTGACTTCTCTTCCTGTCGAGTGTCTGGTCACTTGTCTTCTGTTGAGACACTTATCATGTCGTGGTCAGGACATATCGTAAAGCACAGAGGGAGGCCATTCGGCCCATCGTGCCTGTGCCGGCTCTTTGAAAGAGCTCTCCAATTAGTCCCACTCCCCCCCTGCTCTTTCCCCAGAGCCCTGCAATTTTCTCCCCTTCCAACATTTATCCATGATGTGGAGATGCCGGCGTTGGACTGGGGTGGACAAAAATGAGAAGTCGCACAACACCAGGTTATAGTCCAACAGATTTATTTAATTTTACAAGCTTTCGGAGCAGTTCGCTCCTTCGTCAGGTAAGTTAGCAGTGAGATTAACATTTATCCAATTCCCTTTTGAAAGTTACTATTGAATCTGCTTCCACCGCCCTTTCAGGCAGCGCATTCCAGATCACAACAACTCGCTGTGTAAAAAAAAAAAAAAAAAAATTCTCTTCATCTCCCCTTGGGTTCTTTTGCCAATTATCTTAAATCTGTGTCCTTTGGTTATCGACCCACCTGCCACTGGAGACAGTTTCCCCTTATTTATTCTATCAAAACCCTTCATGATTTTGAACGCCTCTTAAATCTCCCCTTAAGGACATACTCTCCTGTTGATCATATACACAGCATTCTGCAGTCCTGACACTGTATAGCCACACAGTCTTTGTCCACTTTTAATGTTTATTGGCAAACTTCAGTTTTATTTGCCCTATATTCTAAATGCGGAGAGCAAGTAGAAGATCGTAATTTGATCTGTGGGTCCACATGACCACCACATACCCACACAAGCCTGGCTGCCATAACGTACTACAACAATAACAACTTGCATTTATATAGCGCATTTAACGCAGTAAAACGTCCCAAGGTGCTTTGCAGGAGCAATTATCAAACAAAATTTGACACCGAGCCACATAAGGAGATATTAGGACAGGTGACCAAAAGCTTGGTCAAAGAGGTAGGTGTTAAGGAGCATCTTAAAGGAGGAGAGAGAGGTTTAGGGAGGGAATTCCAGAGCTTAGGGCCCAGGCAACTGAAGGCACGGCCGCCAATGGTGGAGCGATTAAAATCAGGGATGCGCAAGAGGCCAGAATTGGAGGAGCGCAGAGATCTCGGAGGGTTGTGGGGCTGGAGGAGATTACAGAGATAGGGAGGGAGGCGAGGCCAGGGAGGGATTTGAAACCAAGGATGTGAATTTTAAAATCGAGGCGTTGCCGGACCGGGAGCCAATGTAGGTCAGCGAGCACAGGGGCGATGGGCGAACGGGACTTGGTGCGAGTTAGGACACGGGGCAGCAGAGTTTTGGATGAGCTGAAGTTTACGGAGGCTGTTTGAAACCCCCAGGGGCAAACTACAGCTTTTTATGCTTAGTCGCAAGACTCCGTATTTCAGTGTATGAGTTAGGCTGAAAAGATCGTGGCTCAGCACTTTGAACTCCCCGTGAAGTGTGTGTACAATCTATTGTCTCTAATGAAAGAGCTTCCTCGAACAGCTGCAAAGTTTTCAGAATAGGGCCGGGGCGGGGCGGGGGGCAAGTGGGAGTGTGCTCCAGGGATGTTCTGCAGCTGAAAGAATCGCTACAAAAGGGTGATCCTTTGACAAGTTGAGAGCTCAGGCTTCAGTGAACATGCGCAAATGGGCTATGTGGTGTGAATAAAAAACTAGACCGAACGATGCCTCACTGCATCAGTATGTTTTATAGCGGCACACTTGGATACAGATTTCCAGTAAGTTGCAGCATGGTATTGTTACTTCAGTTTGGAGATGTAATAGTAGATTTTTGTTGAAAGCTGAAAATTTTAAATCGAGGCGTCACTTGTCTACCGTGGGGCTGGCTTTGAAAGGCTACAGTCGTTTCTTTGCCCTGAAATGTGCAGGTGAAAGTCAGTTTGCAGCAGAAGAGGGATTTCTGAGTCCTATTAAATCAAGTCCTTTATAGAATGATACAGCACAGAAGGAGGCCATTCGGCCCATCGTGCCTGTGCCGGCTCTTTGAAAGAGCTCTCCAATTAGTCCCACTCCCCCCCCCTGCTCTTTCCCCAGAGCCCTGCAAATGTTTCCTTTTCAAGTATTTATCCAGTTCCCTTTTGAAAGTTACTATTGAATCTGCTTCCACCGCCCTTTCAGGCAGCGCATTCCAGATCACAACAACTCGCTGCGTTAACATTTTTTTCCTCGTCTCCCCCACTGGTTCTTTTGCCAATTACCTTAAATCGGTGTCCTCTGCCAGCGGAAACAGTTTCTCCTTATTTACTCGATCAAAACCCTTCATGATTTTAAACGCCTCTAATAAATCTTCCCTTATCCTTCTCTGCTCTAAGGAGAACAATCCCAGTCTCTCCATGTAACTGTGGTCTTTCATCTGGTACCATTCTAGTAAATCTCCCCTGCACCCTCTCCCAGGCCTTGACATCCTACCTGAAGTGTGGTGCCCAGAATTGGACACAGTACTCCAGCTGAGGCCTAACCAGTGTGTTTAGCTTAACCTGTTGTGCACACTTTTAATACAAGGTGACATAGCAAGAGAGTGCATCAAAAAAAATGTTGTTGGGAGCAGGGTATGATTTTTTTAGTTGCAAGGGACCAACAGGTCAGTCAAAGACTTGTTAACCTACACTTCTGTAACCTTACCTTGAACCACAGCACCTGAGATCTCGGACTATATATCGCTCCTAGCTTCATAGGAACAAGAGGAGGCCATTCAGCCCCTCGAGCCCTGTCCCGCCATTCAATTAGATCTTGGCTGATCTGTATCTGAACTCCATTTACCCGCCTTGGCTCCGTAACCCTTAATACCCTTACCCAACAAAAACTATCAGTCACGGTTTTGAAATTTTCAATTGACCCCCAGCCTCAACAGCCTTTTGGGGGAGAGAGTTCCAGATTTTCACTCCACTTTGTGTGAAGAAGTGCTTCCCGACATCACCCCTGAACGGCCTGGCTCTAATTTTAAGGTTACGCCCCCTTGTTCTGGAGTCCCCCCACCAGAGGAAATAGTTTCTCTCTATCCACCCTCTTCAATCCTTTAATTGTCTTAAACAGCTCAATTAGATCAGCCCTTAATCTTCTATACTATATGCTTCAGTGTCTCTACAAGCCTAAAGATTATTAGTAAATCCCTGTCTTCCAAAGGATCAACTATTTTCCTCATTGTTTGTGTTTTGCAGTTGCTGGGAGTGGCCTTTCTAGGAGTCGGTCTGTGGGCATGGAGTGAAAAGGTAAGGCAGCCTGAATACTGGATACATGCACTCGACATTACACTGAGGGAGGAAGAGAGGGAGGGAGAGAGAAGAGAGGGGGCGGGGCCGGGGAGGGTGGTGGAGGGAGGAAGGAGAGGGAAGAGAGTGAGGGGACGGGAAGTGGGGGGGGAGAGGAGTGGTGAGAATGTGGAGCTCGCTACCACAGGGAGTGGTTGAGGTGAATAGCATAGATGCATTTAAGGGGAAGCTGGATAAAAACATGAGGGAGAAAGGAATAGAAGGATATGCTGATAGGGTGAGATGAAGAGGGGTGGGAGGAGGCTGGTGTGGAGCAGAAACACCGGCACGGAGCAGTTGGGCCGAATGGCTGGTTTCTGTGCTGTGAATACTATGTTTCTCCTACCCAGTAGGAGAGGCCATTTAAAAGGAAAAACTAGTTATGTAATTAGGCCTGAAAGAGTCTTTACACTGAATGTCTTCTCTTTAGCCTCCCAGTAATGTTCTACTTTTAATGTAATGCAATGTAATTCAAATCGACACAATAAAAAAAAGACATTTTATTTAGTATTTATTTATAGCAGGTACATTTTAACTGTCTGGCCTGATTTATCCATCCTTGACAAGGATGTCAAACCTTGGAGAGGTGCGGAGGAGATTTACCAGAATGGTACCAGGGATGAGGGACCTCAGTTATGTGGAGAGACTGGAGAAGCTGGGATTGTTCTCCTTTAGAGCAGAGAAGGTTAAGGGGAGATTTAATAGAGGTGCGCAAGATTATGAGGGGTTTTGATGGAGTAAATAAGGAGAAACTGTTTCCAGTGGCAGGAGGGTCGGTAACCAGAGGACACAGATTTAAGGTAATTGGCCAAAGAACCAGAGGGGAGATGAGGAGACATGTTTTTACGCAGCGAGTTGTTGTGATCAGGAATGCGCTGCCTGAAAGGGCGGGGGAAGCAGAGTCAGTAGTAACTTTCAAAAGGGAATTGGATAAATATTTGAATTGGAGAAAATTGCGGGGCTATGGGAATAGAACCAGGGGCAGTGAGACTAATTGGAGCGCTCTTTCAAAGAGCTGGCATTGGCACGATGGGCCGAATGGCCTCCCTCTGCACTGTACGATTCTATGATTCTGCATCGGTGTCTTTTTCTTGGAGTTTGGGACCTTCGTGACTTCAGTCGACGGAATGCAGTTGTGTTGTTTAATGAATAATGACTGTATTCAGAAATATTCCATTTTTTTTTTGGGTTGTGCACAATGGGTTCCTGAAAGAAATAAACCAGAAGGATACAGAACCTGTTTGTTGCAGTGGCGTGCGGGGAACTGGGAGTGGGCGGCAGGAGGGAGTCGGATGAAATGAATACCACGAGTCACGAATAATGCAGTGGATTGTTTCGACAGTGACCGCTGACCCCCCCCCCCCCGCCCAACACTTTGGCCGTGCGCTGATGATACAAACCGAGGCTGGGCTCGTTAATTGGCGCTGGGATTAGCGTTCTTTGAAATTTATCGATTCTAACTTTTTCTTGCGATGCAAAAAAAAAAAGAGACTGGCTTTGCAGCACGCTCATTTTCAAAACTTCGCTTGAAGAGGAATTATTGATTTGCATCAGCCTTGACTGCAGTAAAAGTGCCTTGCAATGCAATTGAAAGGAAAACACGATTATAAAGGAGGACTTGTGCCATTGGAACCTCCATCTGATACTGCAGGTCTTTATGTATTGTAACAAGTATAAGTGCGAATCATCCAGAGTGCTTGCTGTACACAATAACTCGAGCGCTGCCGTGGTTATGACTGTGTCATGAACTAGCACAACAGCTTGTGTTTATACAGCGCCTTTAATGGCGTAAAACATCCTGAGGCGCCTCACAGGAGCGATTTGACACCGAGCCACATAAGGCGCCATTAGGACAGGTTGGTCAAAAGAGTTGGGTTTTTAAGGAGCGGCTTAATGGAGGAGAGAGAGGCAGAGCGGTTTAGGGAGGGAATTCCAGAGCCTAGGGCCCAGGCAGCCGAAGGCACGGTCAGCAACGGAGGGGAGCGAAGGAACTCGGGGATGCTCAAGAGGCCAGAATTGGAGGGGGCGCAGAGATCTCGGAGGGTTGTGGGGCTGGAGGAGGTTACAGAGAGAGGCGAGGCTATGGAGGGGTTGGAAAACAAGGATGAGAATCTTACAATCGAGGTGTTGCCGGACCGGGAGCCAGTGTAGGTCAAAAAAGTGACATGAAAGCTGCTGGATTGTTGTAAGGGTTTTGAGGGTTGCCAACCAGGGCGGGTAGATGGAGTTAAGATACAGACCAGCCATGATATAATTGAATGGGAGAATAGGCTCGAGGGGCTGAATGGCCTCCTCCTGTTCTATATTCCTAACCCAATTCGTTCACCGGTGAGCCTGCAGTCCCACACTGGGAGGAGCTCTTCAGCCACTGGGAGAAGGCGATTGAGGAGGATTCTTGCGATGACTTTCCCTGTGGCAGACAGCAGGGAGACTCCTCTGTAATTACCGCAATCGGACTTGTCACCTTTCTTGAAGATGGTCACGATTACGGCGTCTCTGAGATCCCCTGGCATGCTCTCCTTCCAGATGAGAGAAATGAGTTCATGTATTCGCGCCAATAGTGCTTCTCCGCCATGTTTTAGCGCCTTGGCGGGGATTCCATCTGCTCCTGCGGCCTTGTTGTTCTTCAGTTGTCGGATGGCCTTTTCAACCTCATGCCGGGCTGGGGTTGTGCTGAGCTGGTGGTGGGTAGAGCTCCTCCCAGAGTCGCCATGCGGATTCCGCTCACTAAGGGGCACAATGGACATGATCTTCACCGCGCGCCAACTACAAGAGAAATGCAGGGAACAGCACCAACTGCTGTACATGGTCTTCTTTGACCTCACAAAGGCCTTCGACACTGTCAACCGTGAGGGATTATGGAGTGTCCTCCTCAAATTCGGCTGCCCTCAAAAGTTTGTCACCATCCTCCGCCTGCTTCACGACGACATGCAAGCCGTGATCCTGACCAACGGATCCACCACAGACCCAATTCACGTACGGACCGGGGTCAAGCAAGGCTGTGTCATCGCACCAACGCTCTTCTCGATCTTCCTTGCTGCAATGCTCCATCTCACCCTCAGTAAGCTCCCCGCTGGAGTGCAGCTAATCTACAGAACCAACGGGAAACTGTTCAACCTCCGTCGCCTCCAGTCCAGATCCAAGGTCGTCCCATCCTCTGTTGTCGAATTACAGTATGCAGATGACGCTTGCATCTGCGCACACTGAGGTCGAACTCCAAACCATCGTCAACACCTTCACCGAAGCGTACGAGAGCATGGGCCTTACACTAAAAATCTGTAAGACAAAGGTCCTCTACCAACCTGCCCGCGCCACACAGTACTGCTCTCCGATTATCAAAATCCATGACGAGGCTTTGGACAACGCGGACCACTTTTCATACCACGGGAGCCTACTGTCAACAAGGGCAGACGTCGATGACGAAGTCCAACACCATCTTCAGTGTGCCAGTGCAGCCTTCGGTCGCCTGAGGAAGAGAGTGTTTGAAGGCCAGGACCTCAAACCCAGCACCAAGATCATGGTCTACAGAGCAGTAGCGATAACCGCCCTCCTGTATGCTTCAGAGACATGGACCATGTACAGCAGGCACCTCAAAGCACTAGAGAGGTACCACCAATGCTGCCTCCGCAAGATCCTGCAAATCCATTGGCAGGATAGGTGCACCGTCAGTGTTCTCGCTCAGGCCAACATCCCCAGCATTGAAGCTTTGACCACGCTCGATCAGCTCCGATGGACGGGCCACATCGTCCGCATGCCCGATACGAGATTCCCAAAGCACACGCTCTACTTGGAGCTCCGACACGGCAAGAGAGCCCCAGGTGGGCAGAGGAAATGCTCCAAGGACACCCTCAAAGCCTCCTTGAAAAAGTGTAACATCCCCACCTACACCTGGGAATCCCTGGCCCAAGACCGCACAAAGTGGAGGAGAAGCATCCGGGAAGGCGCTGAACACCTCGAGTCTCTTCGCTGGGAGCAAGCAGAAGCCAAGCGCAAGCAGCGGAAGGAGCGCACGTCAACCCAAGCACCCCACCAACCCGCCCCTTCAACCACCGTCTGCCCCACCTGTGACAGAGACTGTAGGTCCCGCATTGGACTCATCAGTCACCTGAGAACTCATTTCTAGTGTGGAAGCAAGTCATCCTCGGTTCCGAGGGACCGCCTAAGAAGATGAATAATCCCACACTATCTCGCTCACTCTTGATACCATCGGAAGTGCTCAGATGTTTTAAAAAGAAAAACATTGCGACGAGAAGGCTGGTCTACTGATGTAAGTTAGAGCTGGCCAATAAATGTTGCCTTGCTGGAGTCATCCATATATTAAAAAAAAACAATTATTTCCTGTCCATTAACATAGAATGTACAGCACAGAAACTGGCCACCCGGCCCAACTGGTCCGTGCCGGTGTTTATGCTCCACACGAGCCTCCTCCCACCCCTCTTCATCTCACCCTATCAGCATATCCTTCTATTCCTTTCTCCCTCATGTGTTTATCCAGCTTCCCCTCAACCACTCTCTGTGGTAACGAGTTCCACATTCTTTTTTTATTCGTTCATGGGATGTGGGCATCGCTGGCAAGGCCAGCATTTTATTGCCCATCCCTAATTGCCCTCAAAAGTGGTGGTGAGCCGCCTTCTTGAACCGCTGCAGTCTGTGTGGTGAAGGCACTCCCACAGTGCTGTTAGGGAGGGAGTTCCAGGATTTTGACCCAGCGACGATGAAGGATCAGCGATATATTTCCAAGTCAGGATGGTGTGTGACTTGGAGGGGAACTTGGAGGTGGTGGTGTTCCCGTGCGCCTGCTGCCCTTGCCCTTCTAGGCGGAAGAGGTCGTGGGTTTAGGAGGTGCTGCCGAAGAAGCCTTGGCGAGTTGCTGCAGTGCATCTTGTAGATGGTACACACTGTAGACACGGTGCGCCGGTGGTGGAGGGAGTGAATGTTTAAGGTGGTGGATGGGGTGCCAATCAAGCGGGCTGCTTTGTCCTGGATGGTATCGAGCTTCTTGAGTGTTGTTGGAGTTGCACTCATCCAGGCAAGTGGAGAGTATTGCATCACACTCCTTACTTGTGCCTTGTAGATGGTGGAAAGTCTTTGGGCTTCTAACCACTCTCTGGGTAAAGAACCTTCTCCTGAATTCCCTATTGGATTTATTAGTGACTATCTTATATTTATGGTCCTTATCTGCAGTAGGACCAATATTTATCCCTCAATCAACATCACTAAAATAAAAACAGATTATCTGGTTGTAAGCGAGGAAAATCTGGAAGGTAAAATAGAACTAACAGACTCAGGTGTTACCCAGATCAATAGTTTTATTACGAGTGCACACGGGAGAACTATCTCAGCTACCCTTAGCTAGAGACATCGTTCTCAAGGAAAAAAGTGGCAATACAGCTTAGTTTATACAGTTTATTAGACAACACCCACTTATTGCTAATGGGGGTGTATACATGAAAATATTGACACTTCATTGGTTTACATGATTAATCAATCAACTATTAGGCCTGCCCTTTGAACTCGAGTACCCTCTGGATATGTCAGTAAGAAGCTTATGGACTGCAGAGGCTTCATTCTAACTTCTGTATTTCTGAGCTATCTCTTACTCTTCTTATCAGTATGTGAAGGTCTCTTCAGCCGAGACATAACTGGAGGACTACAAAGCCACATTGAGTGATGTATCTTGTAGACTACTCTTCAAGGCCTTCCTTGCTGCCTATTCATCAATCGTTCCTTTGTACTCTCATCTCTTCCAAGAACAGGTTCTTTTTAAACAGTTACACAGTGTAACCACAAGCAATACTTCAGAATGTCTTTGGTCAGCTAAATTTATTTATGTTAGTTTTAAAAAGGGTTAATATAGCCAAGTTTCCCACGGTGCTTTGCGTTTGTTTTCCAGCCTAACCAGACTGAATGGTACCTTTCAGACATATTATACCGGTCAAATATTGAGGCCCACCCCTTTATATCCCCCAAACCAAATTTTATCCTAACGCTGGTCATTATCACATTGCTGTTTGTGGGAGCTTGCTGTGCGTAAATTGGCTGCCGCGTTTCCGACATTACAACAGTGACTACACTTCAAAAGTACTTCATTGGCTGTAGAGCACTTTGGGACGTCCAGTGGTCGTGAAAGGCGCTATAGAAATGCAAGTCTTTCAGCTGCCTGGGCCCTAAGCTCTGGAATTCCCTCCCTAAACCTCTCCGCCTCTCTGTCTCCTCCTTTTAAAACGCGCCTTAAAACCACCTCTTTGACCAAGCTTTTGGTCACCTGTCCCAATATTTCCTTCTGTGGCTCGGAGTCAGATTTTGTTTGATAATCGCTCCTGTGAAGCACCTTGGGACGTTTTACTACGTTAAAGGCGCTATATAAATGCAAGTTGATGTTGAGAGAAGGAACCTAGAGAGCATAAGAATTAGGAGCAGGAGTCGGCCATTTGGCCCCTCGAGCCTGCTCCGCCATTCAATAAGATCATGGCTGATCTTCTACCTCAACTCCACCTTCCCGCACTGTCCCCATATCCCTTGCTTCCCTTGGTATCCAAAAAGGGGAGACATTTAAGGCAAAAAAGGTTTGTCCCGAGACAAAAGGTTTTTGATTTGTGTGGTTGAATTTAAAAATAAATGAGGGTGGCACCCGCACGGGGTTTTGTGCAGCTTGTCCAAGGAATGCAGTCCGATGGCAATCCGTGGGTTTATTTGTGGCTGTCCGCAGTATGCCTATCTGGAGAAGTACCAGATTTTGATGAATGCCTGTTTTTGTGAAGTTTGGTTGTAAACTGAAGTGTTTTTACAACATGGACTTGACCAGCTTCCTCCCTGACGGAACAGCAGAGCTGAGCCAGTGGGTGGTGGTAAACACACTCACGTCTTTATAGTACCAACATCACTAAAGCAGATTATCTGGCCATTATCTCATTGCTGTTTGTGGGAGCTTGCTGTGCACAAATTGGCTGCCGCGTTTCCTACATTACAACAGTGACTACACTTCAAAAAGTACTTCATTGGCTGTAAAACGCTTTGGGACGTCCTGAGGTGGTGAAAGGCGTTGTCTATGCAAACATCTTCTTTATTTAGAAATGGGTGAGCAGATGGATATCTTCTTTTCTCCTACCCTTAGGCTTCCGAGTGTCACTCGCCTACGAGCGCTGCACTATCGGAGGTGCCGTCTTTCGGATGAGACGTTAAACCGAGGCCTCGTCTGCTCTCTCAGGTGGACGTAAAAGATCCCGTGGCACTATTTCGAAGAGGAGCAGGGGAGTCCTAGCCAATATTTATCCCTCAACCAACATAACAAAAACAGATAATCTGGTCATTATCATATTGCTGTTTGTGGGATCTTGCTGTGCGCAAATTGGCTGCCGCGTTTCCTACATTACAACAGTGACTACACTTCAAAAAGTGCTTCATTGGCTGTAAAGCGCTTTGGGCTGTCCTGTGGTCGTCAAAGACGCTATATAAATACAAGTCTTTCTTTTTTTCTTTCTGATACGTGGCTTGCTCCCCAGTCCCTGCTAATGAGCTCTCCGTTTGTACTTCAGCAGGGAAAAGGAAGGAACTTGCAGTTATGTAGCGCCTTTCACGACCTCCGGACGTCCCAAAGCCAATGTTCCACCTAATTATTTTGGGGGGGTACGCGGCCCATTCAAATTTCCGCGCGTGCGCGATTTTTCCATTTAAAAGCCGCTGAGCAGCCTGCGCGGGACCTCCAGACCACAGCGCGGCCGTGTAGCTGAACGGGAACATTTCCCAAAGCGCCTTGCAGCCAATTATGTACGTTTCTTTTTCCAAAGTGGAGTCACCGTTGTAATGTCGGAAACGTGGCAGCCAATTTGCCTTCCACAGCAAGCTTTGGGACGTCCTGAGGTGGTGAAAGGCGCTATATAAATCCAAATTCATTCATTCTTTAGCAGGTCAGAAACCTGGCAGAATCTCGAGTTTCATTTCCTCTTTCGCTTCCCTCTTTCCTCCCCCCCCCCCCCCCCCCCCCCCCCCTCCTCCTCCAACTCCAGTTTTTCTTTAACTACTTTTTAATTGTTCTGGCAACGCAATCCAATAGCATCGACTGTTAACTGCTCAATTCCTAGTCTCGGCTGTACTTTAAGTAGAAGTACCTAGAAATTGTAAAGCTGAAACAAGGCTGTGTTGGTGTTTTATCCTCCACATGAGCACTAATCCTAATCCCATGTCCCCTCCCTGTTCTCGTACCCCTTTATTCCCCTTTCCTTCAAACACCTCTATTCTTAAATGTTCACTTGATGTGCACCTCACAACCAACTGTTTCAAAACAAAAGGTGCCGGAGTTTGCGGCGGGTAATAACTGACCGTGTTCGCCGTTATTACTGTTTTGAAACTGACCGCAACTTCAGGATGTAGCGCATACGGATCTAAACGGGAATATCCTGAAGTTGCGGTCGGCCATTCACTGCTCCGACACTGTCTGTGCTGTGCGCCCCCCTGCCCACCCCCATAGCCGGCAATCAGTGAAACTGATGAATACTTGGGCTTTTGCTGATCATCATCCAACATTCGATGGAATCTGGAGCTGTACCCATGGATTGGAGGGCAGCTAATGTTACCCCACTATTCAAAAAGGGTGGTAGAGAGAAAGCAGGGAATTACAGACCGGTAAGCCTGACATCAGTAGTGGGGAAAATGCTAGAGTCCATTATAAAGGATGTCATAGCTGAGCACTTGAAAAACAGTGACAGGATCGGACAAAGTCAACATGGATTTACAAAAGGTAAATCGTGCTTGACTAATCTACTGGAATATTTTGAGGATGTAACTGAGGAAAATAGATAAGGGAGAACCAGTAGATGTGGTGTATTTGGACTTTCAAAAGGCTTTCGATAAGGTCCCGCATAAGAGATTAGCGTGTAAAGTTAAGGCACATGGGATTGGGGGCAAGGTATTGACTTGGATAGAGAACTGGTTGGCGGATAGAAAGCAGAGAGTAGGAATTAATGGGTCTTTTTCCGAGTGGCAGGCAGTGACTAGTGGGGTACCACAGGGTTCGGTCCTTGGACCCCAGCTATTCACAATATACATTAATGATCTGGATAAGGGAACTAAATGTAATATCTCCAAGTTTGCAGATGACACAAAGCTGGGTGGGCGTGTGTGCTCCGAGGAGGATACTGAGAAACTCCAGGATGATTTGGACAGGTTGGGTGAGTGGGCAGAAGCGTGGCAGATGCAATATAATGTGGATAAATGCGAGGTTATCCACTTTGGTGTCCAAAACAGAAAGGCAGACTATTATCTGAATGGCAATAAATTGGGAGAAGGGGAAGTGCAACGAGACCTGGGTGTCCTTGTGCACCAGTCGCTGAAGGTAAGCATGCAGGTGCAGCAGGCGGTGAAGAAGGCAAATGGTATGTTGGCCTTCATAGCGAAAGGGTTTGAGTATAGGAACAGGGATGTCCTGCTGCAGTTGTACAGGGCCTTGGTGAGACCACACCTTGAGTACTGTGTGCAGTTTTGGTCGCCTTATCTGAGGAAGGATGTTCTTGCCATGGAAGGAGTTCAGCGAAGATTCACAAGGCTGATACCTGGGATGGCAGGAATGACATATGAGGAGAGATTGGGTCGATTGGGCTTATACTCACTGGAGTATAGAAGAATGAGAGGGGATCTCATCGAAACATATAAAATTCTGACAGGTCTGGACAAACTAGATGCAGGAAGAATGTTCCCGATGGTCGGAGAGTCCAGAACCAGGGGTCATAATCTAAGGATAAGGGGAAAGCCATTTAGGACAGAAATGAGGAAAAATTTCTTCACCCAGAGAGTGGTGAACCTGTGGAATTCTCTACCACAGAAGATAGTTGAGGCCAAGTCATTAAATATATTCAAGAATGAGTTAGATATATTTCTTAAAGCTAAAGGTATCAATGGATATGGGGAGAAGGCAGGTACAGGGTACTGAGTTTGGATGATCAGCCATGATCTCATCGAATGGCGGAGCAGGCTCGAGGGGCCGAATGGCCTACTCCTGCTCCTATCTTCTATGTTTCTGCGCTAATATCGCTGTCAAAATGCCCCATTAAATGTTCAGCCTTGTTGGATTAGGTGTAGCTGGGGTTTCAGGTTCTACCTTATCCCCAAGTGAGAGCCCCAATCTTTGGTTTGCTCTCTGCAACATTTTTTAAAAAGTCCGGATAAAAGCAGATTCTCATTTCCTGGTTCCCTGTCTGTGACAACTCTGAAATGCGATTGGCTGCTTAGACAGCTCGGTGACGTCAGAGCAGCGTCGCACTAGGGAATTCCCGCTACGGAGCGCTGAATCACTTGCGTATTGAAAAAGCCAAACATCTCGCCACAGAGATCGCAAGAGCATCTTATCAACTTGCCCTGCCACCTTTTAAGGGTTTGTGTATATGGACACATAGGGCTCTCTGCTTATCCTACACTTTTCAAAATCGCGCCATTTATAGTTTACTGATTTCCATATTAGTCCTCCCAAAGTGCAACACTTCACACTTCGCATTGAACGCCATCTGCCACGCTTCTGCCCATTTCACCACCATGTCTATGTCATCCTGAAGTCTATCCTCATTGCTATCTACTACTTTGCCAAGTTTTGTATCATCTGCAAACTTTATAATCCTGCTCCCTACATCTGAGTCTAGGTTGTTCATAAAAATTGAAAACAGTAACGGACCCAAAATCGACCCTTGGGGAGCACCACTGCAAACCACCTCCCAGTCTGAGAAACATCCATCCCACCACCACCCTCTGCTTCCCGTCACTGAGCCAATTGTGTATCCATTCCGCCACTTTCCCCTTAATTCCATGGGCTTCCATATTCTTAACAAGCCTCCTGTGTGGCACTTTATCGAATGTCGTCCGAAAGTCCATATATACAACATCTACTGCACTACCTTGATCAACCTTCTCTGTTACCTCGTCAAAGAATTCAATCAAGTTAGTCAGATATGATTTGCTTTTAACAAATCCATGCTGGCTCCCGTTGATTAACCCATGCCTTTCCAAATGAAAGTTTATTTTGTCCCTGATAATGGTTTCCAATAACTTGCACACAGCAAGCTCCCACAAACAGCAATATGATAATGATCAGATAATCTTTTTTTTTTTAGTAAATATTGTCCAGGACACCGGGGAGAGCTCCCCTGCTCTTCTTCGAAATAGTGTCGTGGGATTTTTTTATGCCACCTGAGAGGGCAGACGGGGCCTTGGTTTAACGTCTCATCCGAAAGGCGGCACCTCCGACAGTGCAGCACGCCCTCAGCACTGCACTGGAGTGTCAGCCTAGATTTTGTGCTCAAGTCTCTAGAGTGGGACTTGAACCCACGACCTTCTCACTCAGGCAAAACACGCAGAAGGTCAGTCAGCATTGCATGGTTACAGCACAGAAGGAGGCCATTCGGCCCGTCGAGCCCATGCCGGCCCTCTGCAAGAGCACTTCAGCTAGTCCCTTTCCCCGTAGCCCTGCAATTTTTTTTTCCTTTGAGTACTTATCCAATTCCCTTTTGAAAGCCACGATTGAATCTGCCTCCACCACCCTCTCAGGCAGCGCATTCCAGATCCTCAGTATCTGAGAAGAGAATAGACAGTCGATGTTCTGATGGACCCGAAAGATCGACAGTCTGTTATCTCCACAGATGCTGACTGACCTGTGTGTTCCCAGCTTTTTTCTGTTTTTGCTTCAGATTTCCAACACGTGGAGTATTTTTCTTTTTCTTTAATTCTCTCTGGTGCTCCGTCGTGTGATTTCCCCCTCTCTCACTCTGTCACTCCGCTATACTCTTTCTTCACAATTTGTCCTCTCTCTCGCTCTTGCTTTTCATTGTGTCTTGCTCCGACCACTCTACCGTCTCTCTCAGACAAAGTTTGGCAGCGATGAAAGGTTACTGGGTATCTATCACGTCTGCTTCTTTCAGAAGCCCAGCAGACAGGGAGAGAAAAACAAGTTTGTGTAAAAAAAAAAAAATGAAAATCCTTGGCCTCAATCTTGACTCTTCATTGAGAGCTGGCTACTTACATAGTATTGCCAAGTATTTCCAGCACAGAAACAGGCCATTTGGCCAACCGGTCCGTGCCGGTGTTTATGCTCCACACGAGCCTCCTCCCACCCCTCTTCAGTTAACCCTATCAGCACATCCTTCGATTCCCTTTTCTCTCGTGTGTTTATCTGGCTTCCCCTTGAACACATCTTATGCTATTCGCCTCAACCACTCCCTGTGGCAGCAAGTTCCACTCTCTGAGTAAAGAGGTTTCTCCTGAATTCCCGATTGGATTTATTAGTGACTATATTATATTTATGGCCCCTAGTTCTGGTCTCCTCGCAAGTGGAAACATCTTCTCTAGTCTACCCTTTCATAATTTTAAAGACCTCTATCAGGTCACACATCTAGAGAAAAGAGCCCCAGCCCGTTCAATCTTTCATGATAGGTATAACCTCTCAGTTCTGGTATCATTCTAGTAAATCATTTATGCACTTTCTCCAGTGCCTCTGTGTCTTTTTTAATCATATGGAGACCAGAACTGTGCCGAGTACTCCAAGTGTGGTCTAACCATTCTACTTGTTACGCAGAAGTCCGGCTGTCAGCATATATTAACCACCATTGAAATATTACAATCCTGTAGTTGTAGTCATAATTGTGTGGTCTATGCCATTTATCCTTCTCGGAAAACCTAATTCAATTCTTAAAGCCTCATCAGTTTTATGGCGTCACGGAGCAGTCAATTGTGCGAGAAGCTTCTATCTGCTGTCGCTGATTAACTCGTGAACTGATTGTTGTGGCATCATTTAACTGACTTCAGGTTACATGGTTGGTGAAACTGCGATGTGCAATCGGCAGGGTCTCTTTACTCACGAGCAGAGGGGGAGGGGTTGGGGGAAAGATTAATAAACCGGGCTAGCCAGATTTTGCAAATCTTTCATGTATGCTTCAGCCACAGCTACTGACTGTGTGGTTGATCAAAGAATTGTGGTCCCACAATGATTGAAATACTTGATTTTTAAAAGTCTTGGTGCCAGTTGAGTGCAAGTTCTGAACACTACAATAAACATCAGCAAATATGTATGCAAGTGTCCAACTTATCACTGCTTTCTTGTTTTAATGCACTTTATATTGTACAAGATATTTTGAGGGTAAAATTTGGAAATGGTTTGTCCTTAAATAGAAATTTAGCGTGGAAGATTGAGCTGGGTGTCCTTGTAAACGAATGGGCAACACGGTGGCATAGTGGTTAGCACTGGTGCCTTACAGCACCAGAGACCCGGGTTCGAATCTGACCTCGGGTGACTGTGTGTGGAGTTTGCACATTCTCCCCGTGTCTGCGTGGGTTTCCTCCGGGTGCTCCGGTTTCCTCCCACAGTCCAAAAATGTGCGGGTTAGGTTGATTTGGCTATGATAAATTGACCCTTAGTGTTAGGGGGATTAAATACGTGGGGTTACGGGGATAGGGTGGGATATGTTAGGGGGAATTAAATACGTGGGGTTACAGGGGTAGGGTGGGATATGTGTACTGTGGGGATTAAAGCAGGGACAGGGTACTGGATTTGGATGATCAGCCATGATCGTATTGAATGGTGGAGCAGGCTCGATGGGCCGAATGGCCTACTCCTGCTCCTAGATTCTATGTTTCTATGTTTCTATGAATCACTGAAAGTTAGCATGCAGGTAAAGCAAGCAAAAAGCAAATGGAATGTTAGCCTTTATTACAAAGGGATTGGAGTATAAGAGTAGGTAAGTCTTACTACAGTTGTATAGGGCCTTGGTGAGACCACACCTGGAGTATTGTGTACAGTTTTGGTCTCCTTACCTAAGGAAGGATATACTTGCTATAGAGGGAGTGCAACGAAGGTTCACCAGACTGGTTCCTGGGATGGGGGGATTGTCCTATGAGGAGAGATTGAGTAGACTAGGCCTATATTCCCTAGAGTTTAGAAGAATGAGAGGTGATCACATTGAAACATATAAAATTCTTTAGAGGGTTCACAGGGTAAATGCAGGGAGGATGTTTCCCCTGGCTGGGGAGTCTAGAACCAGGGGTCACAGTCTCAGGATAAGGAGTCGGCCATTTAGGACTGAGAGGAGGAGAAATTTCTTCACTCAGAGGGTGGTGGATCTTTGGAATTCTCTACCCCAGAGGGCTGTGGAGGCTCAGCCGATGAGTATATTCAAGACAGAGATCGATAGATTTTTGGATACTAAGGGAATATGGGGATCGGGCGGGAAAGTGGATTTGAGGTCGAAGATCAGCCATGATCTTATTGAATGGCGGAGCAGGCTCGAGGGGCCGAATGGCCGACTCCTGCTCCTATTTCTTATGTTCTTACAATTTTTGAATTGTGTTTATAACATTCTATGAGCTACGTATCTGTTGTTTTTCTTTTAGGGAGTGTTGTCCAACATTTCATCAATCACAGATCTAGGTGGCTTTGATCCAGTCTGGCTATTTCTGGTGGTCGGAGGTGTGATGTTCGTTCTGGGATTTGCAGGATGTATTGGGGCTCTGCGAGAGAACACTTTCCTGCTGAAGTTTGTAAGTACTCCAAATATTCTTCACGGAGAAAGTGCCTGGAGTTTTGACAGCCCAGTGTGTGTGTTTGCTCAGATGTGGGAAATCTGTAACTATAGTGACATCCTGGGCGCCGCAAAGAGGTTTAGAAACGAGGCTAGTAAGGGTTTGAGTGCGTGCCCCCCCTTTCTGATTTACATGAATGACCGCAGTCCCAGAGAAAGGAAGTTAATTTCTATGAATTCAGCGGAGGTCTTGCAAAGGGACCTTAACTGGGTTTGCGACTAGATTCAATATGGAAAAAAATTGCAAGGTCTTAATGGAGGAGAGGGAGGCGGAGAGGTTTAGGGAGGGAATTCTCGAGCTTAGGGCCCCAGGCACCTGAAGGCACGGCCGGCGATGGAAGTGGGGAGTGGACAAGAGGCCAGAGTTCTCGGAGCGAACATTTAGACGTTGAAGAGGTCCAGTGTGCTCTGTGCAGGTGGACAAACTGATTGTGTTTTTCTACAGTTTCTCTTTCATTTTGGCCGTTTCCGTCCTTGGCCAGCGAGCTCAGTGCTCACATTGTTCCGTGCTCCCAAGCACAAGGAATTCCAACGCCCTCTGCACTTTGCAGTCTTGGCAACACAAGGCATCCTGTTATGTTCAGCAGAACTTGTGAACATTATATTAACACAGAGTGAGATGAAGGCTATTACGATTCCTAGTGTGTTCCAGTATGACGGGAGGTCTTCAGCTCCTGCTGCCAGTTCAGGGCTGACGTTTTTGCTCTAGTCTTGAGGTCTTTCAGGTGTTTTTCTAAGAAAGTATTTTTTAATAACTTCAAATAAATCACACAGGAAAGCTTATAAACAATAACAACAACAACTTTCATTTATATAGCGCCTTTAATATAGGAAAACCTCCCAAGGCGCTTCACGGGAGAGTTATCAGAAATAATTTGACACCGAGCCACATAAGGAGGTATTAGGGCAGGTGAAGGAGGAGAGGGAGAGGTAGAGAGGCGGAGAGGTTTAGGGAGGGAATCCAAAGCATAGGGCCTAGGCACCTGAAGGTACGACCACCAATGATTGGAGGAGTGCAGAGATCTCGGAGGGTTGTGGGGCTGGAGGAGGTTCCAGAGATAGCGAGGGGGGTGCGAGGCCATGGAGGGATTTGAACACCAGGATGAGAATTTTAAATTTGTGGTGTTGGTGGGCCGGGAACCAGTGTAGGTCAGCGAACACAGGAGTGATGGGTGAACGGGACTCGGTGCGAGTTAGGGTACAGGCAGCAGAGTTTTGGATGAGCTCAAGTTTACGGAAGATGGGAGGCCGGCCAGGAGAGCGTTGGAATGGTAGAGTCTGGAGGTAGCACAAACCTGGAGATATGAAGATTTCAGCAGCTACCAATGCCACCAGAATGTTACCAGGGCTCCAAGGGCTGAGGCAGGGGTGGAGGCGGCTGATATTAGAGGTGGGAGTGGGCTGTCTTGTTGATGGAGAGGATGTGTGGTTGGAAGCTCAGCTCGGGGTTAAATAGGACGGCGAGGTTGCGAACAGTCTGGTTCGTCATCAGACCGTGGCCGGGGGCGGGGGTGGGGAGGGATGGAATCGGTGGCTATGTAACATCATTTGTGGTGGGGACCGAAGACAGTGGCTTTGACCTTCTCGATATTTCATTGGAGGAGATTTCTGCTCATCCAGTACCGGATGTCGGACGAGCAGAGTGTCTGGAACTGGGAGCTTTGAAATGTTTACAGAAAAATATACCCATCAGATTTGGAAAGACATGAAACCCTTCTTTGTTTCTTTGTAGCTTTACAGATATGAAATTCTGCCAAAACATAATTGACGCTATAAAGACCAGCATGAATATGTGCAAGGAAAATATCTGGCTTTCGGTGACTTTTTGAAGAAACAGTCACTTTGTTGCAATCCTTGGAAAATCTCATGAGTGTTTGGACAGAAGTTCTTCAACCAGCCTTGTTCTTTTGTTTTTTTAAACAGTTCTCTGTATTCCTCGGAGTGATTTTCTTCCTGGAGCTCACTGCTGGGGTCCTGGCTTTTGTCTTCAAGGACTGGATCAGGGATCAACTTAACTTTTTCATTAACAAGAACATCAGAGCGTATAGAGATGACATTGATCTCCAGAACCTCATTGACTTCACACAGGAATATGTAAGTACTTGCCACCAGGGTTTGATGAAGGGCGAAGGCCGAGGAGAGAAATCTTGAACCAATTGCGGAAAGACTGCAGCCGCCTCGAGAGGCTGCTGTAACTGTGGGTCGATCGGGGACTGCCTTGGAAGGAGGGCAGCCCAGATTCACTAGAATCATAGACATTTGCCGCACAGAAGGAGGCCATTCGGCCCATCCTGTCTGTGCCGGTCGAAAAAGAGCTATCCAGCCTAATCCCACTTTCCAGCTCTTGGTCCGTAGCGCTGCAGGTTACGGCACTTCAAGAGCATATCCAAGTACTTTTTCAATGTGATGAGGGTGTAGATTGTTTTTATTATTGGGAAACTTAGGCGATGGCCCATAGTACAGGGCACTACCAAGGTTAAAGGGCCAAGGACCGTAGTGCAGGAAGATTTGGAGGGGGGGGGGGGGTTTATAATAGGAGTGTTTGGGATGATTGAGGGATTTGGTGCGGTAGATGGAGAGAGACTTTTTCCTGTGGTGGGGGGAGTCCAGAACAAGGGGGCGTAACCTTAAAATTAGAGCCAGGCCGTTCAGGGGTGATGTCAGGAAGCACTTCTTCACACAAAGGGGAGTGGAAATCTGGAACTCTCTCCCCCCACCCCCCAAAAAAAAAAAGCTGTGGAGGTGGGGGGGGGGTCGTCAATTGAACATTTCAAAACTGAGATCGATAGATTTTTGTTAGGCAAGGGTATTGTGGGTTAGAACATAGAACATAGAACAGTACAGCACAGTACAGGCCCTTCGGCCCTCGATGTTGTGCCGAGCATTGTCCGAGACCAAGATCAAGCTATCACACTCCCTATCATTCTGCTGTGCTCCATGTGCTTATCCAATAACCGCTTGAAAGTTCCTAAAGTGTCCGACTCCACTATCACAGCAGGCAGTCCATTCCACACACCAACCACTCTCTGAGTAAAGAATCTACCTCGGACATCCCTTCTATATCTCCCCCCATGCACCTTATAGTTATGCCCCCTTGTAACAGCTACATCCACCCGAGGAAATAGTCTCTGAACATCCACTCTATCTAACCCCCTCATCATCTTATAAACCTCTATTAAGTCGCCTCTCATCCTCCTCCGCTCTAAAGAGAAAAGCCCCAACTCCCTCAATCTTTCCTCATAAGACCTCCCCCCCAAACCAGGCAGCATCCTGGTAAATCTCCTTTGCACTCTTTCCAATGCTTCCACGTCCTTCCTATAGTGAGGTGACCAGAACTGCACACAATATTCCAAATGTGGTCTCACCAAGGTCCTGTACAGTTGCAGCATAACCTCACGGTTCTTAAACTCAAACCCTCTGTTAATAAACGCCAACACACCATAGGCCTTCTTTACTGCTCTATCCACTTGAGTGGCAACCTTCAGAGATCTGTGGATATGAACCCCCAGATCCCTCTGCTCCTCCACGTTCCTCAGAACCCTGCCGTTGACCCTGTAATCCTTATTCAAATTTGCCCTACCAAAATGAATCACCTCGCACTTATCAGGGTTAAATTCCATCTGCCATTTTTCGGCCCAGCTCTGCATCCTATCAATGTCTCTTTGCAGCCTACAACTGCCCTCCACCTCATCCACTGCTCCACCAATCTTGGTGTCATCAGCAAATTTACTGATCCACCCTTCAGTCCCCTCCTCCAAGTCATTGATAAAAATCACAAACAGCAGAGGACCCAGCACCGACCCCTGTGGCACACCGCTGGTAACTGGTCTCCAGTCCGAAAATGTTCCATCCACCACCACCCTCTGCCTTCTATGAGATAGCCAGTTACTTATCCAATCGGCCAAATTTCCCTCTATCCCACAACTCCTTACTTTCTTCATGAGCCGACCATGGGGAACCTTATCAAACGCCTTACTAAAATCCATGTATACGACATCAACCGCTCTACCTTCATCTACACACTTAGTTACCTCCTCAAAGAATTCAATCAAATTTGTTAGGCAAGACTTACCCTTCACGAATCCGTGTTGACTATCCCTGATTAAGTTGCCCCTTTCCAAATGGTCATAAATCCTATCCCTCAGGACCTTTTCCATTATCTTACCAACCACCGAAGTAAGACTAACCGGCCTATAATTACCAGGGTCATTCCTATTTCCTTTCTTGAAGAGAGGAACAACATTCGCCACTCTCCAGTCCTCTGGCACCATTCCCGTGGACAGTGAGGACCCAAAGATCAAAGCCAGAGGCTCTGCAATCTCCTCCCTTGCCTCCCAAAGAATCCTAGGATATATCCCATCTGGCCCAGGGGACTTATCGACCCTCAGGTTCTTCAAAATTGCTAAAACATCTTCCCTCAGAACATCTACCACCTCCAGCCTATCCACCTTTATCACACTCTCATCCTCAAGAATATGGCCCCTCTCCTCGGTGAACACTGACGAAAAGTATTCATTCATCACCTCTCCTATCTCTTCTGACTCCATGCACAAGTTCCCACTACTGTCCTTGACCGGCCCTACCCTCACCCTGGTCATTCTTTTATTTCTCACATAAGAGTAAAAAGCCTTGGGGTTTTTCTTGATCCGACCCGCCAAGGACTTCTCATGCCCCCTCCTAGCTCTCCTAAGCTCTTTTTTTAGCTCATTCCTTGCTACCTTGTACCCCTCAATCGACCCAACTGAACCTTGTTTTCTCATCCTTACATACGCTTCCTTTTTCCTCTTGACTAGACATTCAACCTCTTTTGTGAACCATGGTTCTCTCACTCGGCCATTTCCTCCCTGCCTGACAGGGACATACCTATCAAGGACACGCAGTAATTGCTCCATGAAAAAGCTCCACTTTTCGTTTGTGCCTTTCCCTGATAGTTTCTGTTCCTATCTTATACTCCCTAATTCTTGCCTAATCGCATCATAATTACCCCTCCCCCAATTATAAACCCTGCCCTGCCGTATGGCCCTATCCCTCTCCATTGCAATAGTGAAAGTTACCGAATTGTGGTCACTATCTCCAAAGTGCTCTCCCACATACAAATCAAACACTTGGCCCGGTTCATTACCCAGTACCAAATCCAACGTGGCCCCAGCTCTTGTCGGCCTATCCACATATTGTGTCAGGAAACCCTCCTGCACACACTGTGCAAAAACTATCCCATCCGAACTGTTTGACCTATAAAGGTTCCAATCAATATTTGGAAAGTTGAAGTCACCCATGACAACTACTCTGTGACCTCCACACCTATTCATAATCTGCTTTGCAATTTCTTCCTCCACATCTCTATTACTATTTGGGGGCCTGTAGAAAACTCCTAACAACGTGACCGCTCCTTTCCTATTTCTAACTTCAGCCCATATTACCTCAGACGGCAGATCCCCCTCGAACTGCCTTTCTGCCGCTGTTAAACTATCCTTGATTAACAATGCTACTCCTCCACCTTTCTTACCAACTTCCCTACTCTTACTGAAACATCTATACCCCGGAACTTCCAACAACCATTCCTGTCCCTGTTCTAACCATGTCTCCGTAATGGCCACCACATCGTAGTCCCAAGTACCAATCCACGCTCCAAGTTCTCCTACCTTATTCCGGATGCTCCTTGCATTGAAGTAGACACACTTCAAGCCATCTTCCTGTCTGCCGGTACATTCCTGCGACCTTGATACCCTCCTCAGTACCTCCCTACACTCACCACTGGCTCCTGGACTACAGCCCTTTTTCCCATCCCCCTGACAAATTAGTTTAAACCCCCCCGAAGAGCCGTAGCAAATTTCCCTCCCAGGATATTGGTGCCCCTCTGGTTCAGGTGCAAACCGTCCTGTTTGTACAGGTCCCACCTTCCCCAGAATGTGCTCCAATTATCCACATAACTGAAACCCTCCCCGCTACACCATCCCTGCAGCCACGTGTTTATCTGCACACTCTCCCTGTTCCTCAACTCGCTAGCACGTGGCACCGGCAACAAACCAGAAATTACAACATGGTTTGTACTGGCTCTCAGCTTCCAACCGAGCTCCCTCAATTCCTGTTTTAAATCCCCGTCCCTTCTCCTACCTATGTCGTTGGTACCGATGTGTACCACGACTTGTGATTGTTCCCCCTCCCCTTTGAGGATTCTGAAAACACGGTCCGAGACGTCACGGACCCTGGCACCCGGGAGGCAACATACCATCCGTGAGTCTCTTTTGCTGCCACAGAACCTCCTATCTGTCCCTCTGACTATTGAGTCCCCAATAACTATTGCTCTCCTGCTCTCCCCCCTTCCCTTCTGAGCCACAGGGACGGACCCAGCGCCGGAGATCCGGTCACCATGGCTTACCACTGGTAAGTCGTCCCCCTCAACAGTATTCAAAGCGGTATACCTGTTACTGAGGGGAACGACCACAGAGGATCCCTGCACTGACTGCTTCCTCCTAGCCCCTCTCACCGTCACCCATCTATCTTCATGCTTTGGAGTAATTACATCCCTGAAGCTTCTATCTATGACCTCCTCTGCCTCCCGAATGATCCGAAGTTCATCCAGCTCCAGCTCCAGTTCCCTAACACGGTTTTCGAGGAGCTGGAGATGGGTGCACTTCCCACAGGTGTAATCAGCAGGGACACCTACGGCGTCCATCACCTCAAACATTCTGCAGGAGGAACATTTCACTGCCTCCCCTGCCATCCCCTCCAGCTAACTTGCAGATTAAACTAGAACAAAAAAGAGCTTACCTGATAGTCACTCACCTCCGGCGGGTCGATGGAGTTGAGATGCGGGTCAGCCATGATCTAATTGAGTGGCGGAACAGGCTCGAGGGGCAGAATGGGCCTCCTCCTGCTCCTATGCTCCCATGTCTAGGGCATCTGATTATTGTCTTCGTGCTCTTTAGTTCTGCATCATCACTGCTATTACACTACAAATTCAGTTGTAACATTTAAAAAAAAAAGTCTAGCCTGCAGGTTATTGTAATGTGTGTGTATTTGGTTTGAAGCTTACAAAGGCCGGGAGGTTTGGACCTACACTAACCGTCTCTCCTTTTTCTAATTACAGTGGGAATGTTGTGGTGCCCATAATGCTGATGATTGGAACTTGAATATTTACTTCAATTGTACAGATGGCAATACGAGTCGGGAGCGCTGTGGAGTGCCCTTTTCCTGCTGTACCAAGGATCCCACGGTAAGGCGACAGTGTAAAGTGGTAAGGCATTCATTTCAATTACCAGTAAGGTCCTTGGAACAGAAACATAACAACAACAACTTGTATTTATACAGCGCCTTTAACGTAGTAAAACGTCCCAAGGCGCTTCACAGGAGCGATTATAAAACAAAATTTGACACCGAGCCACATAAGGAGATATTAGGGACAGGTGACCAAAAGCTTGGTCAAAGAGGGAGGTTTTAAGGAGCGTCTTAAAGGAGGAGAGAGAGACGGAGAGGATTAGGGAGGGAATTCCAGAGCTGGGGGCCCAGGCAGCTGAAGGCACGGCCGCCAATGGTGGAGTGATTAAAATCGGGGATGCTCAAGAGGCCAGAATTGGAGGAGCGCAGAGATCTCGGAGGGTTGTGGGGCTGGAGGAGGTTACAGAGACAGGGAGGGGGCGAGGCTGTGGAGGGATTTGAAAACACTGAGGCAATGAAAAGACATTAAAGAACAAAAATGAACAGGCGAAAAACCTAAGGTGGTGAATATGGCCACAAAAGACAAGAATATGTGGAGAATTCAAGGGAAGAATCCTGCAGATGCAGGAGCTCTGAAATGAAAAATGAAAATGATGGAAGCACACAGTAGGTTCAAACGCAAAGATTGAAAAATCACTCCCAATACCCTGGCTACAGAATGCTCTCCCCCAACTCCTCCGAGTTAGATTGTCCTTAAAATAGACTTGTTTCGGATCAGAGTCCAAACGCCTGTTGCTGCCATTAAACTTGGATATGGAGGCTGGCAGATTATTAAACTGCTTTATAACTAATTAACCGCTTTATAATGTACAGTAAGAAAGGAGGTAAAACAGGTCCACTGTACATGAAGTGCTGCACTGCCTGAGGTGCCGTCTTTCAGATGAGACGTTAAACCGAGGCCCCGTCTGCCCCCTCGGGTGAACGTAAAAGATCCCTCGGCCACTATTTCGAAGAAGAGCAGGGGAGTTCAACCCGGTGTCCTGGGCCAATATTTATCCCTCAACCAACATCACTAAAACAGATGATCTGGTCATTATCACATTGCTGTTTGTGGGAGCTTGCTGTGCACAAATTGGCTGCCTGTGTTTCCTACATTACAACAGTGACTACACTTCGAAAAGTACTTCATTGGCTGTAAATAACTTTGGGACGTCCTGTGGTCGTGAAAGGCGCTATAGAAATGTAGGATCTTTCTTTACCTCAAATTCATACCTATCTGATGGCCAAATAGTGAAAATGTAATTAACCGTCATGCCTCTCCACCTACAGAGCGAAGTTGTCGACACGCATATAAAGTATAACCAGAAGGGCTGTGATGTTGGTAGAAGCTGTTGTTTACTTCATGTGGTAAAGCTTCCGTTGGCTAACAGTTAATGTTGTTTCAATATTATCTTCTTTCTTCAGGAGGATGTCATTAACACCCAGTGTGGTTATGATGTGAGACTGAAAGAGGTGAGTAAGAAGGGGTGATTCTACCAAAGAGATCGTGATGCTAAGCATTAAATGAGGTCCTTAAATTCCATTTTGGATTGCTGTGCACGTGACGCCTGTTCGAGTGTAGACAGTTGGGTGGCTGCATGTCGTGACGCCACTATTCCCGGTCAGAATGGAGATGATTGGGTAATTCCCCCGTCAATCACGCACTGCTGTAAGTGACTGGGACTGATTATACGCACATATCTATCCTCCACTCGCTGGAGAAATAACCCTGCTTTTATCGGGAGACTTTGCTGTAGTTTCGGTCATGAGTTCTGTTTGCTGTAGTTCGTAGAGACTCCATTTAAATAGACTCTGTAGACTGTTTGCTGTAGTGCGCCGTTTAAATAGACTCTGCTGAGTAAGTAGACTCTGTTTGCTGTAAAATAGACTGTTTTCTGAGAGTCCTGCCGTAAGTCCTGCCTCCAGCTCAACTCATTGGCTGACACAGTGGTGTCAATAGACACTCCAGGAATTTTGCAGCGTAAGAGTGTCGGCCCCCAAGATGTTCGGATTTCCGTTCCTCTCTCTTGAGCCTCCCATTTCAGCTGTGTTGACAATGCATTCACGGTGCCAAGTGTATGGGCGAATCCCTGCAAAGTGGAGGGGCGAGTTGGCTTACAGGGTGTTCCTGTGCAGCTGGCAAGAGAATGTGTTGGTGGTGAGCAGAAAGCAGACACTTCCAGCCTCGACTGCAGTTGCGTTGCCTGGAAAGACAAAGGTTACTTGAGAGAAAATGGGAACATGAGTAGGCCATTCAGCCCCTTGAGCCTGTTCCGCCATTCCATTAGATCTGTATCTTAACTCCCTGGTTCTTGGTACCCACCTTGGTTCCATATTCCTTGACACCCTTGCCTAACAAAAATCTATCGCTCTCCGTTTTGACGTTTTCAATAGAGGTAATCATCCTCGCTGGAGAATCCGGGATTGATCTGCTGCTTGTCCACTTAGTAATTGTGCAATGTTGCACTGCTAATCTGGGCCACTGTGTGTTCTGAGGCTTTTTGCGTTGACTTTGATGAGTTTGTGTTCCTGTCAGACTGCACACGGTCATGGGATGAGATGCAAATTTGTGTGCTGCAGTAAACTACGAATAACAAGCCGGCATCAACCTCCCCCCCCTCCCCAACCTATCCGACAATCTCATAGTAAAAATGGCATTCTTTATGTAATGCCCCTGCACTTAAACAACAACCACAACTTGTATTTATACAGCGCCTTTAACACAGTAAAACGTCCCAAGGCGCTTCACAGGAGCGATTATCAGACAACATTTGACACCGAGCCACATAAGATATTAGGACCAATGACCAAAAGCTTGGTCGAAGAGGTCGGTTTTAAGGAGCGTCTTAAAGGAGGAGAGAGAGGCGGTGAGGTTTAGGGAGGGAATTCCAGAGCTTGGGGCCCAGGCAGCTGAAGGCCACGGCCGCCAATGGTGGAGCGATGGAAATCGGGGATGCTCAAGAGGCCAGAATTGGAGGAGCGCAGAGATCTCGGGGTGGTGGGGGGTGGGGGGGGGGGGGGGGGGGTTGTGGGGCTGGAGGAGATTACAGAGATAGGGAGGGGCGAGGCCATGGACGGATTTGAAAACAAGGATGAGAATTTTGAAATCGAGGCGTTGCTTAACCGGGAGCCAATGTAGGTCAGTGAGCACAGGGGTGATGGGTGAACGGGACTTGGTGCAATAGATTTGTTTCATTGGACATGAAGCAAGCACCGAGACCAGTCATTTTTTTGGAATTTTTTTTCTTCCCCCCCAAATTTTTATTATTAAAATTAATAATTATTATGCTATACTGTGAGTTGTTGTGATCTGAAATGTGCTGCCTGAAAGGGCGGTGGAAGCAGATTCATTAGTAACTTTCCAAAGGGAATTGGATAAATACTTAAAAAAAAAAAAAAATTTGCAGGGCTCTGGGGAACGAGCAGGGGGAGTGGGACTGATTGGACAGGCTCTTTCAAAGAGCCGGCACAGGCACGATGGGCTGAATGGCCTCCTTTGGTGCTGCATCACTCTATGACTCTATAACCAGCCCATAATACCGTTGTGATTTAAAGTAAAATATTGTGGTCTATTTCCAATGAAAAAAAGCATGGATGCGCTGGGTAATGTTTGACAAGCGATCCAGCACTAGTCACTGCTGAATGTGCAGCTTGCTGGATCTGTGTACCATGTCCTTCAACATCCCTCGAGCTTTGTCTGTCACTCCAGTGCCTAGGACTGAAGTTTTGTCATGATAAATATATACGTGTGTGTTAATCCTAATTTAAAAATGTCAAAAGGCATGAGAACCAGAATAAAAATCCTGTGAAAAGTCACAGATGTGACACTTCTGAGTCAGAAGGTCGTGGATTCAAGTCCCAATCCAGAAATTTGAGCAGATAATCTAGGCTGACACTGAGGGGGAGTGCTGCACTGTCGGAGGTGCCATTTTTGGATGGCGATTAAACCGAGGCCCCGTCTGCGCTCTCAGGTGGACGTGAAAGATCCCACGGCCACTATTTCAAAGAAGAGCAGGGGAGTTCTCCCTGGTGTCCAGGCCGACAGTTATCCCTCAACCAAACATCACTAAAGACAGATTAACTGATCATTCATCTTATTGCTGTTTGTGGGAGCTTGCTGTGCGCAAATTGGCTGCCGCGTTTCCTACATTACAACAATGACTACACTTCAAAAAAAAAGTACTTCATTGGCTGTAAAGTGCTTTAGGACGTCCTGAGGATGTGAAAGGCGCTATAGAAATGCAAGTTCTTCTTCCTCCTCTCTCTCTCTCTCTCTCTCTCTCTCTCTCTCTCTCTCTCTGCCTACCCTGGAACACGCCAACTTGCAGATTATGGACTGGAGAGGTGGGGAGAGGAAGCTATGTATCAGCCAAGAAATTGTAACCACATCCTGTCTACGGGCTGCCACATGGACACTCCTTTATGTGTAATGAAAAATGATCCAACTCGCTTCCCTTTTTACTGCAACATCAATGGGGGTCTCTTTTTTTGGAGGCGGGGGGGTGCACAACTCCTTTAAGGGGCGCAAAACTTTACATTGAAAAAGCTGGTCGCGGTCTGCACGGGGCCGCCAGAGAGGTGTGCGGCCATGCACCTTATCGGGACCGTTGTTCAACATCCTACTTTTTTTTTTCCCTGTGGTATGTGAACCCTTCACCAACTAGTAAACAATCGGTCAATCTCCTTCCATTAGTTTTCATTCACGCATATGGCTCCTCAGAAGTGTAGCAAAAGCTCGAAAGAAAGACTTGCATTTCTCCAGCGCCTTTCACGACCTCGGGACGTCCCAAAGCGCTTTACAGCCAATGAAGTACTTTTTTTTGAAGTGGAGTTACTGTTGTAATGTAGGCAAATGCGACTGCCAGTTGGCGCACAGCAAGCTCCCACAAACAGCAATGTGATAATGACCAGATAATCTGATTTTAGTGATGTTGGTAGAGGGTTAAATATTAGCCAGGACCCCTGCTCTTCTTTAAAATAGTGTCGTGGGATCTTTAACCTCCACCCGAGAGGGTAGACGGGGTCTCGGTTTAATGTCTCATCTGAAAGATGGCACCTCCGACAGTGCAGCGCTCCCTCAGCACTGCCCCTCCGACAGTGCGGCGCTCCCTCAGCACTGCCCCTCCGACAGTGCGGCGCTCCCTCAGCACTGCCCCTCCGACAGTGCGGCGCTCCCTCAGCACTGCCCCTCCGACAGTGCGGCGCTCCCTCAGCACTGCCCCTCCGACAGTGCGGCGCTCCCTCAGCACTGCCCCTCCGACAGTGCGGCGCTCCCTCAGCACTGCCCCTCCGACAGTGCGGCGCTCCCTCAGCACTGGGAGTGTCGGCGTCGATTTTTGTGCTCAAGTCTCTGAAGTGGGACTTGAACCCACGACCTTCTGACTCCGAGGCGAGGCTGACACTGAAAAGTACATGTAATCGCTACACTGCCCTGCTGTGGCTAGTTACCAGATTTGAGTACTCACCTGGATTATTATTCAAAAAAAATTTCAAACTAAATTTAACAGTTTTCCTGAGTTTCCATCAGAGTTTTCACTCGAACTTTATAAACTGCTGACCCTAACGTGGAATTTGCTTTATTTACAGGTCCTTGAGCAACAGAATTATATTTACACTAAAGGATGTGTCGGGCAGTTTGAGAAATGGCTCCAAGAAAACTTGACTGTGGTTGCAGGAATATTTATTGGGATTGCATTGTTGCAGGTGAGGATTATTGTCACACTATGATGCCTTGTGTTCAGATCCCTCCGTGGCCTCACACCCTCCCTATCTCTGTAACCTTCTCCAACTCGACAACCCTCCGAGATCTCTGCGCTCCTCCAATTCTGGCCTCTTGCGCATCCCCGATTTTAATCGCTCCACCATTAGAAAGAAAAAAGACTTGCATTTCTATAGCGCCTTTCACGACCTCCGGACGTCTCGAAGCGCTTTACAGCCAATGAAGTACTTTTGAAGTGTAGTCACTGTTGTAATGTGGGAAACGCGGCAGCCAATTTGCGCACAGCAAGCTCCCACAAACAGCAATGTGATGATGACCTGATCATCTGTTTTTGTTATGTTGGTTGAGGGATAAATATTGGCCTGGACACCGGGGATAACTCCCCCTGCTCTTCTTCGAAAAATAGTGCCATGGGATCTTTTACGTCCACCTGAGAGAGCAGATGGGGCCTCGGTTTAACGTCTCATCCGAAAGACGGCACCTCCAACAGTGCAGCGCTCCCCCAGTACTGCCCCTCCGACAGTGCAGTGCTCCCCCAGTACTGCCCCTCCGACAGTGTAGCGCTCCCCTAGTACTGCCCCTCCGATAGTGCAGCGCTCCCTCAGTACTGCCCCTCCGACAGTGCAGTGCTCCCTCAGTACAGATCCTCCGACAGTGCGGCGCTCCCTCAGTACCGCCCCTCCGACAGTGCAGCGCTCCCTCAGTACCGCCCCTCCGACAGTGCAGCGCTCCCTCAGTACTGACCCTCCGACAGTGCAGCACTCCCTCAGTACTGTCCTGGAAGTGTCAGCCTGAGATTTATGTGCTCAAGTCCCTGGAGTGGGACTTGAACCCACAACCTTCTGACTCAGAGACGAGTGTGCTACCACTGAGCCACAGCTGACATACGTGCTTTCAGCTGCCTGGGCCCTAAGCTCTGGAATTCCCTCCTAAACCTCTCCGCCTCTCTACCTCTCCTCCTTTAAGACACTCCTTAAAACCTACCTCTTCGACCAAGCTTTTGGTCACCCGTCGTAATATCTCCTTATGTGGCTTGTGTACAGTAAGCAATTAGGAGAGATTGAGTAGACTAGGCCTATATTCTCTGGAGTTTAGAAGAATGAGAGGTGATCACATTGAAACATACAAAATTCTTTAAGGGCTTGACAGGGTAGATTCAGGGAGGATGTTTCCCCCTGGCTGGGGAGTCTTGAACCAGGGGTCACAGTCTCAGGATAAGGGGTTGGCCATTTAGGACTGAGATGAAGAGAAATTTCTTCACTCAGAGGGTGGTGAATCTTTGGAATTCTCTACCTCAGAGGGCTGTGGAGGCTCAGTCGTTGAGTATATTCAAGACAGAGATCGATAGATTTTTGAATATTAAGGGAATCAAGGGATATGGGGATAGTGCAGGAAAGTGGAGATGAGGTAGAAGATCAGCGATGATTTTATTGAATGGCTGAGCAGGCTCGAGGGGCCGAATGGCCGACTCCTGCTCCTATTTCTTATGTTCTTATGTGTCAAAGTTTGTTTGATAATGCCCCCGTGGAGCGCCTTGGGACATTTTACTATGTTAAAGGCGCTATATAAATGCAATTTGCTGCTGGTCAGTTTTGTAATATGTGGCTTTTATAGAAAAAGAGGATGATGTACTAGCGCGACATGATTCACGCTGGCATCTTTTTTAGGGTCAACTTTACTGAAACATTGTAGAAGGAAAAACAACCACCCCCTGGAGACTGGGTGGTGCCGTGGGAGAGAATGTTTTCTTTTCAGCTCCGAGACCTGGGCCTGATCCAACTTGGGCAGATACCAGGCTCCAGCTCCTTGGGGACGAGATTGCACAGTATCTACTGATTGGTGCTTCTCACTCAAGGGCCTCGAGAGTGGATAGTGTACAAAGTGGAAATGCAACACTGGCATTCTTAAGTTATGCTGTAAACTTGCATCTGATCATCGTACCACTGACATGCCAATGCGAGGCCTCTATCTTCCCCTGTTTGTTTAGTCGGACTAAAAAGGAGACGGGTACAAAGTGGTTATTTTTCCTGACCATTTTTTGCCGTGTGGCTGTGGCTCAGTGGGCAGCACTCTCTCTCTTGCCTCTGAGTCAGAAGGTTGTGGGTTCAAGTCCCCACTCCAGAGACTTGAGCACAAAATCTAGGCTGACACTCCAGTGCAGTGCTGAGGGAGTGCTGCACTGTCGGAGGTGCCGTCTTTCGGATGAGACGTTAAACCGAGGCCCCCGTCTGCTCTCTCAGGTGGACGTAAAAGATCCCGCGGCCGCTATTTCGAAGAAGAGCAGGGGCGTTCTCCCCGGTGTCCTGGGGCCAATATTTATCCCTCCACCAACATAACAAAGACAGATTATCTGGTCATGATCTCATTGCTGTTTGTGGGAGCTTGCTGTGCTCAAATTGGCTGCCACGTTTCCTACATTACAACAGTGACCACACTTCAAAAAGTACTTCATTGGCTGTAAAGCGCTTTGGGACGTCCTGAGTTTGTGAAAGGCGCTATAGAAATGCAAGTCTTTTCCTACATGTGTCTGTATCTTTAGCCTGTCTTCCTCATTTTGTAGAATATGCTCCCTTTACTTCTCTGTATACTTCAGTGTGTAGTGCTGCTTGTTATTTGTTTTCACCATCTTCATTCCTCAGTAATAAACGCCCCGTATCCTGTTCATCAGCAACTGTTGCTAAGTGCCTGTGGACCTATTGAACTGAATCCCTTTCCTCAGCACATCCTGTTTAGATTTACGACGGCTCCCATTGCCTGAAGCTCAGACATTCTGCAACTATTACTGTCCTCATCGTAACACATATGCTGGTCTGTGGGGGGTCCCTAGGCTACAATACAACTGCTATCACTGATAACTTCATTATCCAATCTTCCCTTGACCCCCCCAAGGCTCTCTCTCTAACCACAAGTCTCATGGAATTACATAGAATGTACAGCACAGAAACAGGTCATTCGGCCCAACTGGTCCGTGCCGGTGTTTATGCTCCACACTAGCCTCCTCCCACCCCTCTTCATCTCACCCTATCAGCATAACCTTCTATTCCTTTCTCCCTCATGTGTTTATCCAGCTTCCCCTTAAATGCATCTATACTATTCGCCTCAACCACTCCCGGGTAGCGAGTTCCACATTCTCACCACACTCTAGGCAAAGAAATTTCTCCTGAATTCCCTATTGGATTTATTAGTAACTGTCTTATATTTATGACCCCCAGTTTTAGACTCCTCCCCCCCCCCCCCCCAGTGGAAACATTTTCTCTACGTCTACCCTATCGAACCCTTTTCATAACTTTAAAGACCTTGACCAGGTCATCTCTCAGTCTTCTCTTTTGTTAAGAAAAGAGCCCCAGCCCGTTCAGTCTTTCCTGATGGTTATAACCTCTCAGTTCTAGTATCGAGCTTGTGAATCTTTTCTGCACCTTCTCCAGTGCCTCTATATCCTTTCGGTCATATGGGAGACCAGAACTGTGCACCGTATATTGTGGAAATTTGTCTTTATTAACGACTGTACAAACTGGTAAAATCACAACATTTCTGCTTTTGCCTCCTGCTGGATGCTGGGGAAGGCACATCGCCTGCCTCAGACTTTCTGGTCATTTCTTGTAAGAAGCGGAACCTTTACACGAAGGGTCAGATTCCGAAAGTTCAGCGAAATTGACCATTCTGTAGCCATTTGTCGGATTCCATTAAATCTTCTTAGGCTCGGTCTGCCTTTGCGAAACTTGTATATTTACTTGGAATGACTGACTTTCACTCTCGCTAATTACCTTTTTGAATTGCTTCCGTTAGGATAAATGTCTTTTTTTAAGCACGGCAGAAGTCGAGCTAGCTTGGCCCTTGGTTCTGACCTTTTTTGGGGGGAAAGATTGGCATAACGTGGCTCCTCTAATTCTGCCCTCTTGAGCATCCCTGATTATAATCGCTCAACCATTGGCGGCCGTGCCTTCAGCCACCTGGGTCCTAAGTTCTGGAATTCCCTCCCTAAACCTCTCCGCCTCTCTACCTCTTTCCTCCTTTAAGACGCTCCTTAAAACCGACCTCTTTGACCAAACTTTTGGTCACCTGCCCTAATTTATCCTTATGTGGATCGGTGTCAAATTTTTTGTCTTAAAATACTCCTGTGCAGCGCCTTGGGATGTTTTACTACGTTAAAGGCGCTATATAAATACAAGTTGTTGTTCTTTACCAAGATCTTCACCCCCCCCCTTCATCGAGCTTCAAAAAAAAATCTCTGTGACAACTCCCGGCACTTTCACCAGGTCTCGGAGAGCGAGCTAAATTACAGCTGTTTCTCTTCCCTTGCACTTTCCTTTGCCGCGGGCATCTGGCCTTCCGGTAACCCTGCTGCCGCGCGAAGGGGCCCGATACTCCCTACCTGCCCAGGTAGGGTCGCCAACTGTGAGTGGGCGGATTCCTGGAGGCCTCATCACATGACCAACCGCCCTGCCCAGTCAAACAGACTTTTTTCCCTCCCCCTCATCTCCAATATTTTTACAACTACTCAACAAAAGTGTTCAGAGAAAACGCAAAACACACACTTATTTTTAATTATTATTTTTTTTCTTCTGGGTTGCTCGTGGCACTGTCCTGGAAATTAATCTTTAATTCCTGCAGACTCCACCAGGGCAATCCTGAAAGGTTGGCGACCCTATTGCCTATTGGGCTGGGCTGTGACATTTTGAGGGTGGGGTTCGGCATGTCTATGTGCAGGGTAGTGATGTCACGCCGAAGATGATGGGGAAAAGTTTGGGCATGATTGACGGGCTGACGCGGCGCCTACTGATCCCAACAAGACCACAGTAGACCCAGGGAAAAGTGGATCTTCCTCGAAGCCTATCAAATAAAACTGGAAAGATTTAACAGAATGGGGCTTGGAAGATTTGGATCACAGGTCTCACACACACATTACCCAAAGGGTCTTTGGAGTTGTCAGGCATTTTATTAAGGAGCGGCAGTATAAGTTAAGTACAACTCTCTCTCTCTCTTTCTCTCTCTCTTAGGCAGTCCCTCGGACCGAGGATGACTTGCTTCCACATTAAAAATGAGTTCTCAGGTGACTGATGAGTCCAATGCGGGACCTACAGTCTCTGTCACAGGTGGGGCAGACGGTGGTTGAAGGGGCGGGTGGGTGGGGTGCTTGGGTTGATGTGCGCTGCTTGCGCTTGGCTTCCGCTTGCTCCCAGCGAAGAAACTCAAGGTGTTCGGTGCCTTCCCGGATGCTTCTCTTCCACTTTGTGCGGTCTTGGGCCAGGGATTCCCAGGTGTCGGTGGGGATGTTGCACTTTTTCAAGGAGGCTTTGAGGGTGTCCTTGAAGCGTTTCCTCTGCCCACCTGGGGCTCTCTTGCCGTGTCGGAGCTCCGAGTAGAGCGCTTGTTTTGGGAGTCTTGTATCGGGCATGCGGACAATGTGACCCGTCCATCGGAGCTGATCGAGCGTGGTCAAAGCTTCGATGCTGGGGATGTTGGCCTGAGCGAGAACACTGACGTTGGTGCGCCTATCCTGCCAATGGATTTGCAGGATCTTGCGGAGGCAGCGTTGGTGGTACCTCTCCAGTGCTTTTAAGTACAACACGCAATCAAGATAGACATAGTAGACACACGACCGTGACAAGCAGCTGGTCCCGATCGGACAGACGGCTGGCGTGTGCGAACAGCTCTTCCCTTCACCGTCTGTGCTAAAAGCTCTCTAGATATCTCTTCTCTCTTTTTAGGGGTGGGCCTAGGGTAGATTATCAAAGATACAGTCAACAACCTTTCCAGCACACAAACAGCAGACAGCGAGTCTGGAAACAAGGTCACCGCCACGGTGCAGAATGTTATAACATCCGCAGGGAACCAAGAACATCAGCAAATTCTAAGCGTCTATCGAGTTATTGTAACACCAGTCTGAAGAGACTTTTCTGTCTCGTTATTTCTTCCAATTCACGATTTCTTACAGGCTCTTTTCTCTAGAAAATAGAAGGCTGAGGGGAGACCTGATAGTGGTCTTAAAAATTATGAAGGGTGTCAATAGGACAGATGTTGAGAAGATGTTTCCATTTTTGGGGGAGTCCAAAACTAGGGACCATAAAAATAAGATAGTCACTAATAAATCCAATCGGGAATTCAGGAGAAACTTCTTTACCCAGAGAGTGGTGAGAATGTGGAACTCGCTACCACAGGGAGTGGTTGAGGAGAATAGCACAGATGCATTTAAGGGGAATCTGGATAAACACATGAGGGAGAAAGGAATAGAAGGTTATGGTGATGGGGTGAGATGAAGTACTACATTGGATTACACAGGATATACGGCACAGAAACAGGCCATTCAGCCCAACCAGTCCATGCCGGCGTTTATGCTCCACTCGAGCCTCCGCATCTAACTCTATCAGCATAACCCTCTATTCCCTTCTCCTCATATGCTTGTCTAGCTTCCCCTTAAATGCATCTGTACTATTCGCTTCAACCACTCCCTGTGGTAGCGAGTTCCACATTCTCACCACTCTCTGGGTGAAAGAAGTTTCTTCTGAAATCCCTATTGGATTTATTAGTGACTATCTGATATTGATGGCTCTGAAGGAGGCCATTGGGCCCGTCATACCTAGTTATGCTCTTCCCCACAAGTGGAAACGTTCTCTCTGTATCCACTCTATCAAAAACTTTCATAATTTTAAAGACCTCTATTAGGTCACCCCTCAGCCTTTTTTCAAGAGAAAAGAGACCCAGCCTGTTCATCCTTTCCTGATAGGTATACCCTCGCAATTTTGGTATCATCCTTGTAAATCTTCTCTGCACCAGTGCCTCTATATCCTTTTTATAACATGGCGACCAGAACTGTACGCAGTACTCCAAGTGTGGTCTAACCAAGGTTCGATACAGGTTTAGCATAACTTCACTACTTTTCAATTCTGTCCCTCTAGAAATAAACCCTAGTGCCTGGTTTGCTTTTTTATGGCCTTGCTAACCTGGGTAGGGTGGGAGGAGGCTCGTGTGGAGCATAAACGGCGGCATAGATCTGATGGATCGAGTGGCCTGTTTCGGTGCTGTAAATTCTATGTAGTTCTGTGCTGAGAATGCGAGACGTGAGCTATGGAAACCGGTGGTTACATAAAAAAAAAACCTTTAAGTTTCACCAGGCATTCACATGCATTTTATCGGATGCTCGTTCCTTTGGAATATACAAACTTTTTAGCTTTTTTAAAATGACCCTAATATCTGAGAACCAAAATTTACCTTCTTTGAAATTCAATGTTTCTTTTTTTCGCTCTCTTTCAGATTTTTGGCATCTGCCTGTCTCAGAACCTGGTCAGCGATATTGAAGCAGTCAGAGCGAGCTGGTGACTGCATGGCCCATTATAGAGTGAACATAGGGGGCGGCATCGAGAACAAGATAACCCAGCAGCCCTCTGAATGCCACTTGCGCGCTGAATCGTAAAATGTTCCGGGATAAGGGTGGGGGAGAGATGCTCGTGATGCTTTGAGAAACCGGTTGTTTCCTTCCATCCCTCCCTCCCCCTTCCCTCCCCCCCTCCCCCCCCACCCACCCTCCAAAAGTGTGACTGTAATTGGAATGTGCGGGATCGATGCTGCAGTCACGAACCGCCCAGAGGAGATTCAAAAACCGAGCATCTTTAGTGCCATTCCGGCTAACCTGGACGTGTCCTATTCTACTTACAGGCCAACTGTGCGGGTAGTGGCGTTGAACACAATTTCAAAGTGAGATAACCGAGAAGGATTTAGACGCCAGCACGCCAGAGATAACCGTCCCTGCATTTGAAAGCACGGAGAAAACACCTCTCTCCCCTTACCCTGCACAGTGGAAAAATTCAGACTTTTTTTCCCCCCCCCCTACTAAAAGATGACTTTGGTCATAGAATTTACAGCACTGAAGGAGGCCATTGGGCCCGTCATACCTGGGCCGGTGCTAGCTCTTCAACGGGAGCTGTCTACTATAATTTCCATTCCCCTGCCCCTTCCCTGTACCTTGTTTTATTTCCCTTCCCACCCCCCCCCCCCCTTCCAGGCGAAAACTTCACAGCATCTTGAAACACAAGACCAGGGAGTTCCTGGTAAGAGAAGAAAAATGAAGGACCTTCCCAGAGTTATTTAGACCGTTGAATTTCACGTGCCTGGGCAATGGGGCAGTAATTCGATCTTGTTCCTTTTAACGTTCTTTGCCAAATATACATACGCTTTTTTTTAAAGTGGGAAAGAAAGGGAGAGTGTGTGTACCTTACCCAGTGGTAATTTCCTTTTTTAAACTTCCTTTCTGTTCTAAAGGAAGGCGATTACCCATCGTGTATATAAATGAAAATCCCAAGTACTCGTCTTATATTTAGGAAAAGTGTCGTCGTCTTTCCTCGATAGGTTTTTTTGTAGAAGCACAAGATTAAGTTGCTGTAGCAACAAAGCAATGTTATTCAGAAGACATGTTTAAGGTTACTTTGTTGAAGCGAAAATCCTATGGTAATATTAAAAAAAAAACCTTTTGAAGTACTGAAACCATTGGGTAAGCAGCATTTCAGAGAAATGCAATAACTTGATCCTTTAACTTGCCGCCTGCTTGACCAGTTTCCTCACCCACTTGCAAGTAATAACAGAGATATAACAGTGGTTCCCCCTTAACAGTGTCAGCTGTGGCTGAGTGGGCAGCACACGCGCCTCTGAGTCAGAAGGTTGTGGGCTCAAGTCCCCACTCCAGGGACTTGAGCACACAAAAAAATCTAAGCTGACACTCCCAGCGCAGTGCTGAGGGAGTGCTGCACTGTCGGAGGTGCCGTCTTTCAGACGAGACGTTAAACCGCGGCCCCGTCTGCTCTCTCAGGTGGACGTAAAAGATCCCGCGGCCACTATTTCGAAGAAGAGCAGGGGGGAGTTCTCCCCGGTGTCCTGGGCCCAATATTTATCCCTCAACCAACATCACTAAAAACAGATGATCTGGACATTGCTGTTTGTGGGAGCTTGCTGTGCGCAAATTGGCTGCCGGGCTTCCCACATGACAACAGTGACTTCAAAAGTACTTCATTGGCGTTTTGAGACGCCCGGCGGTCGTGAATGGCGCGATATAAATGCAAGTCTTTTTTCTTTTTTTGTTTATCTTGCTTTCACCTTGGGTTACACCTCAAGTGCTAAAACTGGGCGAGTTGTAAAAGGATGGGTTGATAAATATTCAGTATTACTTGGTTCTGGAAGACTCTCGTTTTCCTCTTTTACCTCTTGCTAATTCTGCTTGAATCCAGCTTCTGTAGTGGTGATCGGATTTGATGGTTAAGAGCATGTTTAATCAGCTGCCTGCAGTTTGCACTGTGTTGCATGAAAACCTGCCGGAATCTCTCGCTGAAATATGATGACTGGATCCCACCCCCCCCGCCCCTCCTTACTCCATGGAGAGTATTACCTATTCACCCATATTACACTGTGGACACACCTTATCTGTGAACGATGCAGAACAGACGAAGATACTGTTTCATTGCGATGTCACTGCACTGGTTTGTGCACAGTGATGATCTGCTTTTAAATAAAAATAAATACTTTCGTATATTGACAGCCGTGTACTTTCAAAATGCTCACTTTTCACAATCGGTGCAAAGATCGTTCCGATAATTTATTTACCCTGACGAGTCCTCAAATATAATTGCATCTGCAAACGGGAGTGTGCGTTCCTCAATTTAAACCTGTTAGCAAAAAATGCACTTTTTTGACTTTAGCGCTGAAACTTTGAAAAGGAAAACCTCGCGCAATAAAGAGAATAACATTTTTTCCCCCCACAAGTGGGTTCCTGATTTCCTGCACTTATGGGGGGGAAAAAAAAACGTGGATTAATACTAGAGCACGACTTGCAAAGGTCATCGCAGTCCGAACCCTGGGTGTTACCGGCCGCTTCTGAACAGCTCCAAGCTCAATCAATCAAGGAACCCGCCGGGTTTGGCCTGGAGTCTCCAGGAATTAAAGATTAATCTCCTGGACACTGCTGCCAACAAAACCCCGGGAGAAACCAATCATTGCGTTACATTTTTTTTGTGTTTCTTCATTTTCTTCAGTTACTAAAACTGTTGGAAATGTGGGGTGGGGGAGGGGAAATGGTCGTTTGACCAACAGTCAAGATTCATCCAGTCGGCCAACGAGACTCTGTTCTTCTTCCAGTTGGCCGGGGGGAAGGCGGGATGCCCCCAAAGGGTGGACGTGTTGGACGGCCAATGGGGAGTGTGAGGTCGGAAGGGCAGTCAGAGGCCATGTGGCAAAACCTCCTGGAATATGTCCAGGCAGTGTTGGCATCCCTACAGCAAGGGACAACTTCTAGCAGACTAGCGTGGTTTTGGGAACGGGTGCCCACTTTACCGGGTGTTGGGACATCTCGGAATGGTTCTGTCCTCATTAATGTGCAGCAGTAGCTAAATGAATGCAAGTAATGAGCAGCCCATTCAAACCTGAATCTACAGCATGTTTACTGGTGCTCCATCTCCCTATTTTACTACATTCGCTGCCCATGAAATATAACTCTTGGTTTTTTTTTTATTAAAAAAACTCACGGGATCTCCTCTAATGGGTTAATGAGGTGTTGCTGTGATATAGGCCAAAAGGTTTAATCCTCCTCACCAACTGTGTACTGTATGCTTTCGGTGTCAGCCGTGGCTCAGTGGGCAGCACTCTCTCGCCTCCGGGTCAGAAGGTTGTGGGTTCAAGACCCTCTCCAGGGACTTGAGCACATAAATCTAGGCTGACACTGGTGCAGTGCTGAGGGAGTGCTGCACTGTCAGAGGTGCCGTCTTTCGGATGAGACTTAAACTGAGGCCCCGTCTGCCCTCTCAGGTGGACAGATGAGGCACGTCTTAAGGGAAGAGAGAGAGGGGTAGAGAGGTTTAGGGAGGGAATTTCAGAGCTTGGGACCCAGGCAGCTGAAGGCACTTCTGCCAATGGTGGAGCGATTAAAATCAGAAATGCGCAAGAGGCCAGAATCGTACAATTTTATTCTGGGCTGGTACATGAAGAATGACCCTTTTGAGGGAAGTGCCTGATCCCCATAGAACCAATCCCTATTATGAGGCAGCATCTTCATGGGGGTAGGAGAGAGAACTAGAGAAGAACCAGATCACAACAACTCGCTGCGTAAAAGAACATAAATAGGAGCAGGAGTCGGCCATTCGGCCCCTCGAGCCTGCCCCGCCATTCAATAAGATCATGGCTGATCTTCTACCTCATCTCCACTTTCCCCCACATCAATTGATTCCTTTAGTTCCCAAAAATTTATCGATGTCTGTCTTGAATATACTCAACGACTGAGCCTCCACAGCCCTCTGGGGTAGAGAATTCCAAAGATTCACCACCCTCTGAGTGAAGAAATTTCTCCTCATCTCAGTCTTAAATGGCCGACCCCTTATCCTGAGACTGTGACCCCTGGTTCTAGACTCCCCAGCCAGGGGGAAACATCCTCCCAGCATTAACCCCATCAAGCCCCTTAAGAATTTTATATATTTCAATTAGATCACCTCTCATTCTTCTAAACTCTCGGGAATATAGGCCATGTCTACTCAGTCTCTCCTCATAGGACAATCCCCCCATCCCAGGAATCAGCCTGGTGAACCTTCGCTGCACTCCCTCTATGGCAAGTATATCCTTCCTTAGGTAAGGAGACCAGAACTGTACACAATACTCCAGGTGTGGCCTCACCAATGCCCTGTATAGATTTGGTTCTTTTGCCAATTATCCTAAATCTGTGTCCTCTGGTTACCAACCCTCCTGCCAGTGGAAAGAGTTTCTCCTTATTTACTCTATCAAAAAGACTCATGATTTTGATCAGGATATTTTTATCTTGAATATATTTTTGTTTTAAAAGGGTTGCCTGAAGTTGAATTAAATTGAAATTCTTAAGTAGTACATGGAGTGGAAATGTATTGTCCTCTGAGTATAGTTTGTTCAGTTTCAGGATTTAGCGTAAGTTGGTCAGATGCACCACCTAGTGGATACTTTGCCACATTGTCTTTAAGTTCCCAGTAGATGTACAGAAGAACATAAGAAATAGGTTTGAGCAGGAGTCGGCCATTTGGCCCGTAGTCTTGAATCTGCTTCCACTGCCCTTTCAGGCAGCGCAGTCCAGATCACAACAACTCGCTGCGTAAAAGAACATAAGAAATAGGAGCAGGCCATTCGGCCCTTCGAGCCTGCTCCACCATTCAATAAGATCATGGCTGATCTTCGACATCATCGCCACCTTTCCCGCACAAGAACATAAGTACCCAGCCTCAACACTGCAAACTGGACTCTCCCGCAGAATTAAAATCCCGTGAAAGCTATTTCATTGCTGAAATTATAGGGTTCTTAAAAGATAGTCGTTAATAAATCCAACGGGGAATTCAGGAGAAACTTCTTTACCCAGAGAGTGGTGAGAATGTAGAACTCGCTACCACAGGGAGTGGTTGAGGCGAATAGCGTAGATGCATTTAAGGGGAAGCTGATAAACACATGAGGGAGAAAAGAATAGAAGAATGCGCTGATAGGGTGAGATGAAGTAGGGTGGGAGGAGGCTCGTGTGGACCATAAACACCGGCATAGGCCGAGTGGCCTGTTTCTGTGCTGTAGCTTCTATGTAATTCTAGCCTTGCATTATATTCCAGTTGAGAGGATAAGCCTTGTGTTGCTGTGTAACCCGCTGCTGACACTGTGTGTGTGTGAGACTCCCGCGAATCCCGCTAACCTCATGCGCATGAATCTGTCTCCCGTGTGGCACAGAGGGCATTGTGGTCGCCCTCCTTTCTCGTCTTGGGACTTTATCACTGGTTTCTAGAATCCTGCTCCCACCCACATTTTATTCTCGTGTACAAGTTATTTTCACGGATGCAGATTTGAAATAATTGGCAAAAAAAAAAAGCCAGAGGGGGAGATGAGGAGAATTTATTTTTACTCAGCGAGTTGTTGTGATCTGGAACGCGCTGCCTGAAGGGACGGGGGAAGCAGATTCAATAGTAACTTTCAAAAGAGAATTGGATGAAAATTTGCAGGGCTGTGGGGAAATAGCAGGGGGGAGTGGGACTAATTGGAGAGGCTCTTTCAAAGAGCCGGCACAGGCACGATGATGGGCCGAATGGCCTCCTTCTGTGCTGTATCATTCACTAAATCAGAGGGCAAGGCTGAGATATGTGGCAGAGGAGGGGATCCGTGTGCGTGCTTAGGGAAGGATGCAAGTTTTATACAGAATTACCCTCTCAATCTAAGCTTCTGAGGAGCTTTATTGCTTCTGTCTCCTCGATGTAGAAACCCAAGAAAGATGTCTGTAATTTTATTTGGAGTTTGAATGCCACATTAACAAAATAGTAATGGTGCTGCAGCCTATAGCAGCGAATAAGTTTAACAAATCACTGAAGAGCGAGGAGGCCCAGTCACTCTGTTGGTATCAAGAAGGAGTGCTGATCTGAGAGTCTGGGCTTGAGTCCCAGCCTCAACTGGCCTTGCCTTGGCGGCCCTCTAGTGCCCAGGTTCACCGCTGTGTGGCTGGGCTTCTAAGGTGGACTGCAATTTGGTAGCAGCATGTGTTTTTTTTTTAGGAATGATAAACTGAGGTTTGACTCCTCCATTCGACTCCTCTACCCTCCTCCTCCCCTCTCTCTCTCCACCAAGTCCTGCTCCTCCTCCCCTTTTCTATAGCACTATTCCAATCGGCCAATGCGGCATAGACAAGACAGGCCCGAAGGTCACACCATCCTTACTCCTCCACTGAAAGGACGTTGTGTGCGCAAACAGCGGATACACTGAGGGAAGATTACAATAAGCAGAGGTTTCAGAAGCTCACTTCTAGAAGGATTAGAGGGGAGTTGAGGAGAACCTTTTTTTACCCGGAGGGTGGTGGGGGTCTGGAACTCACTGCCTGAAAGGGTGGTAGAGGCAGAAACACTCATCGCATTTAAAAAGTACTTGGATATGCACTTGAAGTGCCGTAACCTACAGGGCCACGGACCAAGAGCTGGAAAGTGGGATTAGGCTGGATAGCTCTTTTTTGGTCGGCACAGACATGATGGGCCGTAAATTTCTATTATTCTCTGACTTCGAACATGAATAGAAAAAGCGATCGAGTGGGGGGTAATTAAAAACTTAGTGAAAATGATTAGTTCTAAATCAACCAGTGTTAAAGACGTTTCACCAATGGACTCTCTCCCCTTGAGAATGTAACATTACAAGGTGCCAATTGGCCTGATTTAAATGCAGAAAGAGGTCAGCAACTTGTTTTTCCAACTTACTTGTTCAACTCTGTTAATCCTATGCACTCGAGTCAGGTTTGGGGCAAAGTATGTCTGCACCCGGCAGTAGACGGAACAGATGTAAGTGTTCGACTGTGATGTCCTTCGGGCTAGAAACTCGTCTGGGGCGGTGGTGCAAAGCGGGTGGTATCGGCTCGGCCGCCCATTATACGCAGCGCCCGATATTCAGCTCTATTGCAGTCAATGGGACTGAATATCAGGCGCTGGGTATAACGGGCGGCCGAGCCGATACCGCCCGCTTTGCACCATAGCCCGAGACGAATTTCTAGGCCTTTATCTCCAAGAGACGAGGGCGTGAATAAACCAGGTGAGTAAAAAAAAAACTACCTTGATGGCTGAAAACTAGATCGGCAATGCATCACCTTGTTCATATTAATAGCAAATGCAACCCTGTTGCCATTTCCCCTGTCCATATGGTCTTCAGAAAAAGGCTAGAACAAGCAAATAACTTGTACATGGTGTTGTGTACACAAGAGATATTGCTGCAAACAAATTAGGAAAAATATCAAATGATATAAATCATGTCTGTCTGGGAAGGGAGGAGTGCTAAATGTAAGGATATAAGTATGCTTTTACATTTTTCTAATACAGAACAAGGACAGAACAGCTAATGTTGCAGAATTGGTTTAAGCAGTTTGCTCCTGTCTTTTCCCCTCAATGACACTGATGACATTGGAGAGGGTGAATTTCAGCACGTGAAGACATTGCACTGTAAGGATAGGCACATATAGATTATTAAATAAATAAGCTGGTTGGATACTATTGGGCTAAAAGGGTTGTTAGGTTAAAACACAGGCTTTTGATCATAGCAGGGGGAAGAGTGTAAGAGAAGGAGATTGCTGCAATAGAAAACAGCAATAGGCTCCTGTTACCATAGAGCATTAACACCAAAGATTTGTGCAACAAAGCTATGGCTTGGGAAAAGGAATGATAGGAAGTAACAGTACGGTGTGACAAGGCTCGTAAAACACCTGGTAGTGTTGCAGCCAGCAGGAACTAGACCATAAAAAGACGCAACGTTTCACTCAGTAGGATCTGTTGCCTACTTTCAAGACCAGGTAACGTGAATAAGCTTGGCTAAGCTGTGGTCGCGATTTCCCCTAGAAGTTCCCTGCACAGATTGTTTTGGACATTTAGGACTAAATGTGTACTATTTGGTATCATGTTTTAAGATTGGTGTTTTGAAAAAAGAATAATGAAGTTAATTCTTGGACATATTACTCTCTCTTAGCTTTTGGAATCTGTTAAAAGGATAAACAAAGGATTATCCCAATGACTAAATAGAAAAATAACTCCTATTGTATTTGTCACGATCTCATTCAGCGCTGTATTTTCTAACATATCGCTGCTGGTTGGTTATTGGGCAAATTTATCAGTTGGAAAATACTGTAATTATTAACGTTTAAAAGTATTTCACTTCTTACAGCATTACCTCACACAGTTAGCATTGTTTTTGTAAAGTCATTGTTGATGCCAAGATACACCTTTTATTTGGAGATTCATGAGTGTTCTCAGAGCTGCCTGTCTTAAATATTAAGCCTAACATACAATGTTCCTGTTAAGCTGCGTGGCCGCGTAGCGGTCTGGAGCTTCCCGCGCAGGCCGCTCGCCAGCTTTTATATGGGAGAAACCACACATGTGCGAAAATTTGAATGGGCCGCGCAGCCACTTAACAGGACCGCGCACCAAAAATAAAATAAAAGAGGGAATGCTACTAAATGCGTTCCAGTTTGAATTGCTAGAGTTTCCTCCTCAAATGTGATCTGTGTGCGTTACGCTACAATTTTGGGAAGGTTGCGTTTAAGGACTGGTCAGTGCAGTTTAAATATTTCTTTTCATGCCAAATATCCTGGACTCTTAACATTTTGACATACCTTTTAACTCCGTAATACAGTCTCACTTAAAATACTGCTTCAGGAGAAGTGGTTGTGTACAGCATTTCACGATAGACGATGGTTAAAACTTTATTTTAATAGTAAAAATATATTTGCTCTGGTTACAATTGACGCAGTGAAGACGTTTTTAAATTTACTTAATAGCCCATTCTAATGAAGTTCCAGCAAAGTGTGGCTTTTTTTTTTTAGATATGTAAAGGTGGAAATGTCCAAAATACACTACTTACTATATGAAAATACTTGGCTTTACAGTATATGCCTGGAACAATTTTAATGCACTTGATTTACATGTAAACTATTACAAATGTCTAATTGAAACTGTTTATATACTGTGTATCATATTGGTTCGACAGGCATGTTTACTATGCCAATCTGAACAATGTTTCACTCTACGTTCTATGTACCATTTTGTTCTCAAAACATGACTTTTTTCGGGGTGGGGGACTGAGAACTGAATAAAAAGTGATTTAAAACTGGTGTCAGTTTTCTTTGACAGAAGCAGCCCTGGTTTCCCCATTCCACAGGATTCTGAGCCAAAACTATTCAATATACCTGGTCTTCCTCATTTTTCCTTTTACATCGCAATTTTACAGCACAGAAACAGATCATTTGGCCCAACTGGTCCATGCCGGTGTTTATGCTCCACACGAGCCTCCTCCCACTCCTCTTCATCAGCATATCCTTCTATTCCTTTCTCCCTCATGTGTTTATCTAGCTACCCCTTAAATGCATCTATGCTATTCGCCTCAACTAATCCATGTGGTAGCGAGTTCCACATTCTCACCACTCTCTGAGTAAAGTTTCTCCTAAATTCATTATTGGATTTATTGATGACTACCTTATATGTTGGCCTCTAGTTTTGGACTCCCCACAATGTTCTCTACGTCTACCCTATTGAACCCCATCATAATTTTAAAGACCTCTATCAGGCCACCCCTCAGTCTTCTCTTTTCAGTCCTTCCTGATAGTTATACCCTCCCAGTTCTGTTATCATCCTTTTCTGTGTCTTGTCTTTTAATGTTCTGTACCAACATTTCTGGAAAAACTTACTACACTTCATAACTTATTTTTGTTACAATTGCATGCTTAGAAGAAATGACTTGGAAAATGTTGGATATCTGGCCTATGCATTTTGTTAAGTATAAATAGTTAAGGTAATCCTGGCTGACAAAAGCATGCAGAAAATCCAAATGTTTAACAAAGAGAATGGTATCAATAAAACATTTTCATAGAAACATAGAAGATAGGAGCAGGAGTAGGCCATTCGGCCCCTCGAGCCTGTTCCGCCATTTAATGAGATCATGGCTGATCATCCAAATTCAGTACCCTGTCCCTGCTTTCTCCCCATATCCCTTGATCCCTTTATCCTTAAGAAATATATCTAACTCCTTCTTGAATATATTCAATGAATTGGCCTCAACTGCCTTCTGTGGTAGAGAATTCCACAGGTTCACCACTCTCTGGGTGAAGAAATTTCTCCTCATCTCAGTCCTAAATGGCTTACCCCTTATCCTTAGACTGTGACCCCTGGTTCTGGACTCCCCGCCATCGGGAACATTCTTCCTGTGTCTAGTCTTGTTAGAATTTTATAAGTTTCAATGAGATCCCCTCTCATTCTTCTAAACTCTGGCGAATATAAGCCTAATCGACCCAATCTCTCTCCATACGTCATTCCTGCCATCCCAGGTATCAGTCTGGTGAATCTTCGCTGCACTCCCTCCATGGCAAGAACATCCTTCCTCAGATAAGGCGACCAAAACTGCACACAATACTCAAAGTGTGGTCTCACCAAGGCCCTATACAACTGCAGCAAGACATCCTTGCTCCTGTACTCGAATCCTCTCGCTATGAAGGCCAACATACCATTTGCCTTCTTAACCACCTGCTGCACCTGCATGCTTACCTTCAGCGACTAGTGCACAAGGACACCCAGGTCTCGTTGCACTTCCCCTTTTCCCAATCTATTGCCGTTCAGATAATAATCTTGTCTTCCCGTTTTTGCCACCAAAAGTGGATAACCTTGCATTGTCAGAGGTGCTGCCTTTTGGATGAGATGTGAAACCAAGGTCCTGTCCAGCTGCCCAGATGGATGTACAAGACCCCATGGTACTATTTGCAGAAGAGTTCTCCTGGTGTCCCAGCCAACAGTTATCCCTCAATCATTACCAGGAGAAGAAGCAGATGAGGCAGCTTCCTCTCGGTCTGCCCTCCCATCCAGCCACTTAGCCCAGGCCTTTTCAAAGGATTGCTGAGGTGCCAGAGAATGGGTAGGCCTGTAAACTTGAGCTTAACCCGAAACTCTGCTGCCCATATCCTAACTCGCACCAAGTCCTGCTCCTGGTCTGGCAGCGCCTCGATTTAAAAATTCTCATCCTCATACTTTCAAATCCCTCCATGGTCTCGCCCCTCCCTATCTCTGTAACCTCCTACGACCCTGCGATCCTCCAATTCTGGCTTCTTGCGCATCCCCGACTTTCATGGCTGCCACCTGTAAGAAATGGGTTAATACTATAATTTCCGGCTTCTACCTGCTAAAGTGAGTTAGGGTTAGAAGGCGGGGAAATGTCAGTTTAATTTCCCTGGAAACGGAAAGCAAGGACAGTGTCTTAGCTGATAAGCATTCGGCTACAAGCGTTCTTTGTTCTGACAGCTGTCCTCCTAGAGATTAACTCCTGCAAGGACACATCTGCAAAAAGCAAGTGATAACTCATCCATCGGAAAATCTTGGGCCCCTGTAACTGTCTCCAGTTGAATGACTTGAACAGACAATTCCGTCAAGGTGAAAGCTTGGGGAGTCATTCTTGTTAAAAACTGATGTCCAGCTAATTGGATGAGGTGATACTTTGAAACATGCGGATTCTCACGTAGCCAGAGTGGAAGAAAGCTACAAAGAGAGGAGGGAGGGAGGAGGTAGAATAAACACTTCAGAATTCAACCAGGCTTGTCCAGCCGTTTCCCCTCGTGCTCTAAAACCTGTGAGGCGATGAATTCTCTGGTAATTTGTTATAACATAGTGCCTTACGTATATGTATAATTATTATTAATAATAGTTATTGTAGATGTGTAACTGTTGGTAGTAATGGTTATCATTGTATGCTTAATTCCTATGAAAGCCAGTAATTGCCGCTGAACCCTATTATCTTGTGGAACTGCTTATAAATTTATAAGAACATCCATTCCTTAACACACCCATTGTGACCGTGCTTTCAGCTGCCCAGGTGCTAAGCACGGGGAACTCCCTCCCTAAACCTCTCTTTGCCTTGAAGATGCTCCTTAAAACCTACCTCTTCAACCAAGCTTTTGATCACTTGTCCCAATATATCTTTATGTGGCTCGGTGTCAAACTTTGTTGATAACACTCCTGTGATGCGTCTTGGGATGTTTTAGAAGATAGGAGCAGAGTAGGCCATTCGGCCCCTCGAGCCTGCTCTGCCATTCAATGAGATCATGGCTGATCATCCAAATTCAGTACCCTGTCCCTGCCTTTTCCCCATATCCCTTAATCCCTTTAGCCTTAAGAAATATATCTAACTCCTTCTTGAATATATTCAATGAATTGGCCTCCACTGCCTTCTGTGGTAGAGAATTCCACAGGTTCACCACTCTCTGGGTGAAGAAATTCCTCCTCATCTCTGTCCTAAATGGCTTACCCCTTATCTTTAGACTGTGACCCCTGGTTCTGGACTCCCCGACCATCGGGAACATCCTTCCTGCATCTAGTCTGTCTAGTCCTGTTAGAATTTTATAAGTTTCAATGAGATCCCCTCTCAGTCTTCTAAACTCCAGCGAGTATAAGCTCAATCGACCCAATCTTTCCTCATACGTCATTCCTGCCATCCCAGGTATCAGCCTGGTGAATCTTCGCTGCACTCCCTCCATGGCAAGAACATCCTTCCTCAGATAAGGCGACCAAAACTGCACACAATACTCAAGGTGTGGTCTCACCAAGGCCCTGTACAACTACAGCAAGACATCCCTGTTCCTGTACTCGAATCCTCTCGCTATGAAGGCCAACATACCATTTGCCTTCTTAACCGCCTGCTGCACCTGCATGCTTACCTTCAGCGACTGGTGCACAAGGACACCCAGGTCTCGTTGCACTTCCCCTTCTCCCAATCTATTGCCATTCAGATAACAATCTGCCTTCCTGTTTTTGACACCAAAGTGGATAACCTCGTTAAAGGCGCTGTCTGTCTAAATGCAAGTTGTTGCTGATGCTCCTGAAACATCTTCTTTCAGGTGAGTACCGATGACTCAGGCGAGTTCCCGACGCCAAAGCCCGGACTGGCTATATCCACTTGGCCTATGATGGGAAGGTGACATAATCTAACTGATCTCCCACTCTTCTGGCTCCCTCCTGCTCTGTGAATCACTTTTTTTTTTATTCGTTCCTAGGATGTGGGCATCGCTGGCAAAGACCCATCCCTAACTGCCCTTGAGAAGGTGGTGGTGAGCCGCCTTCTTGAATCACTGCAGTACAACTGAGTGGCTTTCTAGGCCATTTCAGAGGGCAGTTAAGAGTCAACCACATTGCTGTGGGTCTGGGTCTGGAGTCACATATACGCCAGACCAGGTAAAGACGACAGATTTCCTTCCCTAAAAAGGTAAGGACGGCAGATTTCCTTCCCAAAATGGCATTAGTGAATCAGATGGGATTTTACGACAATCTGGTAGTTTTATGGTCACCGTTACGGATTTATTTAATTAACTGAATTTAAATTCTCCAGCTGCCGTGGTGGGATTTGAACTCACATCTCTGGATCATTGGATTACTAGTCCAGTAACATAACCACGATACTCCCGTACCTGGTAACCGCATCCTCATTGGTGCTAATTCCCCATGGATGTAAACATCTGAGCGACTGAGTAAGAAAACAAGTGATCCACTGTGTGAGTGAGAGGGCTGTGGCAGAGGAACAGATTGGGGTAGGATTTTGCTCCTGGGATACCTGCGAAGCCCTTCACTCAACAGCCTCTTCCACTAAGGGGGCCATTTTGCCAATAGGGGCGCGTTGGAGGCGGGACTGCTGCTTGTCGGGTTTTAGTCCCGCCTCCATTGACTTTTGGCCAACCCACACTATTTTCCCTTGATTGACCTTGTTAAGCCGGCCAATTAAGGGGAAGCCGGTTACAGAGAACGTCAGCATATGACGTTTCATCTTGACAGATGAATTGTCATCGTTTGACAGCTCTGTGAAGCTGTCAAACACTGACATTCTCTGTTGTTTGATGAGTCCTTGTATTCAAGACTCATCAAACCTCTTTTGTGAGCAGAAATTAGATGGTTGTTGCATCGGAGAATGCAGCAGCCATCTGTCATCTCTGCCGGTGAGATGAGAGACTCTCCGCATCCCCAACTGTTGAAGCCTACAGGAATAAACAAAGGTAAGTAAACATTTTTTTTATCACTTTCCACTCACCTGCAGTCTTGTGGGAGAGGTAGCACTCAATGCCACAGCCACCTCCCTCCACGTGACATGTGAGACACCTTTCCGAAGTTGCCTTCCATAGGCATCCCGTATTCTTTCTCTCCTTTGCTGCATGTCATGCAGGATTGCTTGAAGGTTGGTCTAATTGAAATTGTATGCTCTTTTCTGCCACTATGCAATGTCTTGCTCGCTTCTTTGGATGCCTGTTGCTGCAATAGTCAGCCATTTTTGGCTTTTTAAAGACTGCAGTCCTAATTTCCAAGCCCTTCCACTGCATTACTCCCGTGTTACCCAGGAGTTGTGCTACTGAACCGCCACTGGATATTTAAATAAGCTAACCCTGCAATTTATGATGGGGGGGGGGGGGGTTCAGCACTGGGAAGTCTGAAGGCCTGGCGCTGGAGTGCAACACCAGCACAACTGGGACTATGCCGTTTCAGAGCCTGAGTACCATCTGAAATTGCAGCATCTAAGATTATGTTCTATTTTTGAGTAAAAGTCAATAGAGTAGAATTTCTACCATGGTTCACCCAATCTCCCGCTGTAATGTCAGCAGAAGTTTGGATGAAACCCTGGAGAAATGGCGTAAATGGCTGTTTATGCCGTTTCTCTGGGGGTTACGGTCGTTTTTCTGAAGTTAGGGCGTGAGATCGAGAGAGCTCCCGTGGAAATCCTACCCCAACATACCTCATCCTATTGACCCCTGAAGAAAGGGGAAGATGTGGAGAAATTACAGGAGTGGACTAGTTGAGGCACTTGGCGAAGGTGCCAGCAGAGGGAGGGGGGAGGAGGAAGAGGGGAAAGAGACCAAGGTGTGATTTGACGAGCTGGGCCACACCACCACCGTCGTGGCTGTTTGGGCAGGAAAGTATAACCAGGCAAGGAGGCTTCAGTAAAGGGGCAAGGTGTCGCCATGTAGGTGCCAAGTTTCAGTCAAAAGCCATGATGTTACTACAACCGTCCATAACACAGTGATTTACAAGGGCCATGTTCGTGAGTGAAGAGACATTCAGGAGGGAAATGTGAACAACAGGATTCATAATAAGATGGTCAGGCAAAATACTTCCAAAATAACTAACTGGGAGCAAGTGGAATTCATACTGCTCAATTAATCCTGCTCTTAAAACACAGCACATACACAGTTGGGAACTCGAGATTTAATTTATTAATTCTAGGTACCATGATTTTACATCATTAACAGCCAACATCTGGACACCTGGGAAGGACTGATGATGCACGCTAGTTTTTTTTTTTCCTTTTTGTTTTTTTTTTCCTGTGGCTTTTGGAAGCATTAAGAATGGAGCAAGCTTCAACATCTGAATCTAAAGGAAAACCCAGGTTTAATTTCTGCATCCTGCATTGTCTCCAGTCGGCAGCATTATATTGCCGTACGGAATGGGGGGTATCTGTACGGGAGGTGTGCATTTTTCTTTTCTATAAACATTGTCACATTGTTATTTTACTATAACATGCAAGTTCTACCACATTGCTTCAGGCAACAAGGGACATTAAGTGGACATGGAATGACAAATGGCTATTTTTTTTTTAAACCACAGCTTACAGCTGAAGGTACTTGGTCCCAGTTTTTTTTTTGTCAAGACTGGACCAATCTAATGCATGCACAAGAAGTGAGAAGCAAGGGCGCTGCAGGAGCAGTTCACAGCAGACAAAGGTGACCCAGTGACAAGACGCTGAAGACCAGGCAAACGGGCAACAAATCTCAGCTTTCTACAATCAGTCTTTGCTCCGTCACTAATGCCTGCTGGGCTACAAGTTTATTCTCGTGGCGGCGAAGCTTTGACACAACCTCTTTGAACGGCATATTTTGTGCTTCCTTCCTAAGAAGTTCTGAAGACAAAAAACAAAACAAAACAAAAACTTGTTTACAATCCGTGACTACAAACGTGCAAAATAATGCAGTCAAGCATCAGCTACAAAAGTCTGGTTGATGCAAAGTTATGGTTGTAATGGTACGTGCGCTGGTAGCAGCTCCACAAAATCGACGAAACACCATTAATACACACAGCAACTTGACACGATCAGGCTTGCACCATGTATCACTATATCTATCACTACTTGGCAGTCATAGGACATGAATGATGCCAAAACATCCCTCCACACAACCCTTGCACACCGACAATTTAGAAAGCATCAAAAAATAAGTCTGCAATGAGAATAAAGAAAGACTTGCATTTCTACAGCACCTTTCACGACCACTGGACATCCCAAAGCGCTTTACAGCCAATGAAGTACCTTTGTGAAGTGTAGTCACTGTTGTAATGTGGGAAACATGGCAGCCAATTTGCGCACAGCAAGCTCCCACAAACCGCAATGTGATAATGACCAGATAATCTGTTTTAGTGATGCGGATTGAGGGATAAAGGGGAGAGAGAAGCTCCAACCAGACGGTCAGCCACAAGTGAACCCCTGGTGATGACTATATTCTAAACATCATTTGAATGAAGCAGAACGACTATTCTGTTGGAAAAAAAACTCGCTTGGCACACAATTATAAACTTAAATAGTGAACTTAAAAAAAAAAAGCACTCGGGGAAATATTCAATTAACCGTGGAGTCCTACAATTGTTTTGTTTTCACCCAATTTTCTCCAGGCGCATCATAGCAGTGCAATGGGAACGACAAAATTAACACTGGAAACGGGGAGGTAAATGAGAAATCCTCTCAACCAAGAATGGAAAGGAAACATTTATTAAAACATTTTTTTTTTTAGGAAATACTGGCTGTAGAGGATTCCCAGAACAGCCAGGGCCTGAGAAACTGTAAGTCCGAGAGTCCTGAATATTACAGCCGAGAGGTGTAGAAGTAGAAAGACAGGTACATGCACATGCAAAAGTGGAGAACTCTTTAAGAACAATAAAATTAGTAGCAGGAGTAGGCCATATGGCCCCTCGAGCCTGCTCCGCCATTCAGTAAGATCATAGCTGATGATCTACCTCAACTCCAATTCCCTGCCCGATCCCCATATCCCTTGATTCCCTTAGAGTCCAAAAATCTATCTATCGCAGCCTTGCATATACTCAACGACTGAGCATCTACAGCTCTTTGGGGTAGAGAATTCCAAAGATTCACAACCCTGAGTGAAGAAACTCCTCCTCATCGCACTCTTAAAAGGCCGACCCCTAGTTCTAGACTCCCCTGCCAGGGGAAACAACCTCTCAGCATCTACCCTGTCAATTGGAGTACTGTGTGCAATTCTGGTTGCCATATTATAGAAAGGATATGGAGGCAATGAAGAGGGTGCAGAGAAGATTTACAAGGATTGATACCAGAAATGTGAGGGTATACCTATCAGGAAAGGATGAACAGGCTGGGTCTCTTTTCTCTTGAAAAGAGGTGGAGGGGTGACCTAATAGAGGTCTTTAAAATTATGAAAGGTTTTGATAGAGTAGATACAGAGAGCGTTTTCACTTGTGGGGAAGAGCAAAACTCAAGGCCATTAATATAAGATAGTCACCAAGAAATCAAATAGGGAATTCAGAAGAAACTTCTTTACCCAGAGAGTGGTGAGAATGTGGAACTCGCTACCACAGGGAGTGGTTGAAGCGAATAGTATAGATGTATATAAGGGGTGGTTAGATAAACATATGAGGGAGAAGGGAATGGAGGGTTATGCTGATAGATTTAGATGAGGAAAGACAGGAGGAGGCTCGAGTGGAGCATAAACACCAGCATAGACTGGTTGGGCCAAATGGCCTGTTTCTGTGCTGTATATCCTTTGTAATCCCCCTCAGAATCTTACACGTTCCAATGAGATCACCTCTCATTCTTCTAAACTCCAGAGAGTATAGGCCCAATCTACTCAATCTCTCCTCATAGGACAACCTTCTCATCCCAGGGGTGAACCTTCGTTGCACCGCCTCTAAGGCAAGGACGTCCTTTCTCAGATAAGATCAAAACTGTGCACAGTACTCCAGGTCTCACCAAAGCCCTGTACAATTGTAGTAAGACTTCCTTACTCTTGTACTCCAACCCCCTTGCAATCACTGCATTGATGCCTTATTCCATTCCCCATTCTAGTTAACTTTATAATCGTGTCTGTTTAACAAAAATCACATTTTAAAGAGCAGAATTTTGTCGAACTATTTTGTTCAGAAGTAACCATTGATACCACTGCTGGGGTGGGTACTTGCTTAGCAGTTAAGAGAGACCCATTAGGAAAATCAGCAATAATTATTAGTACAAATGCAGCCAAAATCTCTGGGATGAATCAGCATCAACCATGCCGTCTCCCCCACAAACCCTTGCATAGCCAGTACCCAATTATTATTTTTAAATTCATTCACGGGATGTGGACGTCACCAGCATTTATTGCACACCCCTAATTGCCCTCGAGAAGGTGGTGGTGAGCCGCCTTCTTGAATACAACATTTCAGAGTTAAGAGTCAACCATATTGCTGTGGGTCTGGAGTCACAGACTGGGGTAAGGACGGCAGATTTCCTTCGAGATGGGTTTTTAACCACGATCCAGTAGTTTCATGGTCACCATTACTGACACTAGCTTTTTAATTCCAGATTTATTTCATGATTTGAATTTAAATTCCCCAGCTGCCAATCAGGTTGGATTTGAAGTCATGTCTCCGGATCATTAGTCCAGGCCTCTGGATTACTAGTCCAGTAACACAACCACTATGCTACCGTACCCCATTTAATGATGTCATCAACACCACTGGCATTCAAATGATTGAGCAAAAAGGGATGCTAATCACACTTTGATGTAATTGTATCATTTTTTCTCCCCCCCCCCCAAAAGGAGCCACAGTTGGAGAGAGTCGGTCTTTAAACAATGTGTTAATATCGCTACGGGGGAGCTGGGTTAAAAGAGTTGCTGAATCTAACTGTGAGAGGAATTTAATAAAGATCTTTAGAGATGCTCCAGCAACCCTGTAATTTTAACTGAACATTGTAATTCAGCTCTGTCACACTAACTCCTCCAAGGCAGGTTCCATCAATATTACTGACATTCACTGCTTTCTACCCCCGCACTTTTTAAAAATAATTTTCAACTGTTTTGATTATTAATGGGGATACTGATGGGGACTCCAGGCCTAATAAGCCTCCGGATTCAGGAATAAACAAAGTGATTACAAATGTTTAGCACTTTATTGACAACATCTGGCCAATCTAAACTTGGAATGCATGACAAGGAAATTACTAGTGACATATAGAGAAACCAGACTAGTCTGCTATTACTTTAGCTTCAGCAGGCATTCACATCAAGTACAAGAAATCTGATCAACGTAGCTGCTACAAAGGCACTGAAGGACCGCTAAAGACACGGAGTTTAGCTAGCCAGCAGCAAGCTGACCTGTCAGCCAGAAGGAGTCGTGGGTTTTAATGGCTCTAATCGTGCAGGCAAAATCTAGTACACTGGCACCGAGACACCCAAAGGTCCTATTGGCTTGTTCTCACTAGCTTTGGAAGACCCTTTAGCCTATTGCTGCCAAATTAAAAATGTTTTTGCTGCACTGCAATGTTTATTCAGCAGCAGCAAGAGTGAACAGGCTGGGGCTCTTTTCTCTAGAAAAAAGACTGAGGGGTGACCTGATAGAGGTCTTCAAGATTATGAAAGGGGTTCGATAGGGTAGACGTAGAGAAGGCGTTTCCACTTGCGGGCAAGACCAGAACTAGGGGTCATCAATATAAGATAGTCGCTAATAAATCCAATAGGGAATTCAGGAGAAACTTCTTTACCCAGAGAGTGGTGAGAATGTGGAAATCGCTACCACAGGGAGTGGTTGAGGCAATGGCAAAGATGCATTTAAGGGGAAGCTATATAAGCACATGAGGGAGAATGGAATAGAAGGAAATGCTGATAGGGTGAGATAAACATGGGTGGGAGGAGGCTCGTGTGGAGCATAAACACCGGCACGGACCAGTTGGGCCGAATGGCCTGTTTCTGTGCTGTAAATACTTTTGCATCAACTGCACTATTCTGATTTGTAGACAAGGTTATGTATTTAACAGGGATTGCTTGTGTCCACTAGCCTCACCTGATCCCATTATGGTACAAATCATTATCATTGAGTTGTACTTGATTTCGGGTGCACTGACATCATCAGAAAGCAATTTGTGTAGAATTTGCACAAGTTTAGCATTCTCCAGATCCTGTTCAGCTGTACCTAGCAGGGGAGAAAACAAAAAGGTATGTCAAAACTGAGTTTTTAGAAACAAAATGTAAGTTTTTAAACCGTATCATTTCCATTGGCCACAACAGATTGACTCACTGTCCATGAAGCTGCTTCTCTTCACACACACACACACACACACACTAAAATAAATCTCACGCTAAACATTGCCTTTGCAAACATACTGCGACCAAGGAACAGGACATCATGGCTGTCCTTGTGGTCACAAACACAACGACAGACGCAAGGTGCGATGCTTTGCTGCGGAGGGAACACATCAGATCTTTCGACACTGCTGTGTGCCTCATCACCCTGAAGCGAGATAAATCTGGCTCATGTATATTACTAACTTCTGATGTATTCTAAAATGAATTTATATTTATTCTGAAATCATGGTAATTGTACCGAACTGAAAACATGTTGAGAATCTGCTTGGGGTATATGCATCCGAAGTGAACCCAAGCCTGTAATGTCCTTGCTACTTTGTTGTTAGCGTTCAATCGGATCTGCCTGTGAATAAATATAGTGCTCAAATTGGTCTATATTTTTAAAACTACCGTCCAGAAACACCACAGGCATAACAGACATCAGAAACAATAAACTGACATCGGCAAAGCAGCTGCAACTGATTTTCTCAAGCTATAATATTCAAATCCTTCAATGACGTACTCAGTCGATCTCAGAGTGAAGATATTTATCACTGGCCTCAACGTTTCCTCTACTGAATACTAGGTGTCACGATGCCTCTGCTGTCGTGGTTTGGTATTTCCTTTGTAAATGCATCTATCATTAGATGCGGGAGAAATAAAAAAAAAAGCTGATAACTACAGAATCTGTACAACTACAATATAACAGATCAGAAAGCAATGAGGTATGTTGGTGCACTAATGTGCTGTACGTCAGCACTTCCCTCACATTGCGAGTTATTGTTCTCACTCATGCTGTCAGGGGAAGCGCTGAGCAGAGTATCACACCAGGATCGGAACAGTCTTTTTTTGGTTTATAGGCAGAGAGTATTAATTATTTCTAAAGATGCAATACCGTAATTATCAGCAGGCATTTCCTCTTGACGGTACTTCATTTTAGTTTAAAATAAAATCCTATTTCAGCTTTTGTTCCTTTCCGTATAAAATTAAACATCAGCAGATACTACTGTATCTACTGAAGCAACTCATTGGAAAAGCTAATTCAAAACATAATTTAAAAAAAAACCCTCCCTTCCTCTCCAACACATGCTTGGGCAAGTCCAAACCGGCAATGGCTATCGCCAGGTAGATCGTCCGAGTAGCCACAATTCACGCACAGAGTCTAAACATTAAAGCTCAGTTAAGCTATTACACCAAAGGGGCACCGCAGGCCAGTTTGATCTTGCTCTCCCCCTACACATGCACTATTTCAGAAAGGGAGATTGGGATAGCTATTGAAAATCCTTGCAGATATTCACTCTCCCTAAATCAACTGTGGTGGTGCCAACGTGGCAGAGGTCAGCTCGCTCAGTATAAGGAGGGAATTGATTTTGGATCATAGCTCAGTTGCACATCATAGTGTCTTCATTAACTAAACCATTGCAGTAGTTGAGCCCTATGTTAAATAAAGAAAATCGGCATGAAATACTTAACCCTCTTGGCACTCTGTATCAAGACAGAGGACTGACATATCAAAACACAGACTATAGGTGTCCCTGAGTTTTTGTTAACGAAGTCTATATTGCACAGCAATGTTCCCCCTAATTTTGTTTTGGGTGTGCGGCCCAGTCAGTTTTGCGCATGTGCGAAATTTAACATTGGAAAAACCTGCCCCAGGCTGCGCGGGACCATCAGAGAGCTGCGCGGCCGCACAGCTTAGAGGGAACGTTGTTGCATAGCAGAGTAGTTAGGTGATGATCCTTACACCACTTGCTTCTGTGTTTCAATCTGGCCTAAGAAAATGAAATGGTTCTCGTATCAGTCAAATAATTCTGAGCGGTATAAACTGAGTATCAAGTGGAAATGTGCTTAAATTTAACATCAGTTTATTCAGCGTGGTATTAAAGATAATTTGCAAAGTACTATACTTTCTCCTACAAGGACGCTCTGCTGATCTTGTGTCATAAATACACCAGTAAACACACAGTTGCGTTCCAAAAATGACGCATGAGTTTTCCTTTTCATGATTTGTACAAAAGGATCACGATGAAGGGTTGAAAACAGAAGAGATGTTGAGATGTTAAAAAAAAAACATTCTGTGAATAATACGTATATATTGATTTCTCCAGAATGTTTTGTTACATAGTAGGAAGTACTGAGGCAAAAGTTTGTACGTGGGCTGGTTGCCACAATAATGAATGAGGTGGCTGGGTCGCTGTAAAAATCTCAAGGCAAAGACGTTGCTTCTTTTCTTCTTTTAATTCAGAATATGTCAGATCACACTGGAACACAATGGATGTGAAATTTGAAGCTATGCTTTTTTTTTTAAAGTTGAGAAACCTAGTTGATGAGCCGAGGCCCATAACGCAAGACAGCATCAAGGTTGAAAAGAGTAGGCAAGATAAATTACTAATTCCAGAAACCTCAAATTTGTACTCGAACCTGCAGAGCTTTTGCACGTCTAGGATTAAAATTTCCTTGGAAATGGCATTCTGAAAATTTATTCCCTTGCTTTGAGGGCTGTCTCCCTTACCCAGCCACATGCGAAGAGGTCCTACCTGTCCGGGAAAGGGTGGCTACAATCTCCCAACGGCAAATCTGCCAGTGTTGGGGAGACAGGGACAGTGAATGACTGGTGGGTGCAAGGGACAGCTGGTTTTTAGTCCTCTGCTATCCATTTCGTATTGTTTTCTCTCTGCCTCAAAAAGATGAACATCGTACCTTACGATTCGTGCAGGTGAACTGGGAGGAATTGATTTACATTTCTTTCCAAGGTCGTCGCTACACAATTGCAAAAAATTGTGTGCCCGAGAAGTAGATTTCTAATAATTTCATCTGCAAATCTAGAGCGAAAGCCGAAAGTATTCATTACTGCGCAGCACAATTCTTTGCACTGGGATTGAAAATTTGGGACAATTAAATGGACTAGAATGGACTAGCCTTGCCTAGTGTTCACTGGGATTCAGAAACCATGTTTCAGTGACAATTACAGTCAAAAGCAATGATATTAAAAGAAGGGCTGTCATCATAGGCCCTCTTATTTAGAAAGTGGTGTTCAATGCACTAACATGTTTGTGTTCCCACAAAACGTAATGAAAGTTGCAACAAACTGCCCCAAAAGGGGCCCTACAATTTTATATGTTCACCACTCACCAAGTTCCAGGGCAGCAATCAGTCCCAGAGCAACAAGAGCTTCATTCTGCATTATAACATGTTCGCTCGTTGCCATAGTGACCAAATGCTTAACACCACCACTTTGAACAATGGTCTTGACAACATCCTTATGAAGCAGGGAAGACAGGAAAGGAAACAGCAGTTAGTATTTTGAAGAGCAAATGAACACGAGTACACTGAATTCAAATCCTAGCAAAGTACTAAAACAAAAAACAAAGTTTAAAGAGCCTCCATATCACTAGCGAGGAGAAATGAGTGATTAACGTTTATGGTTTACTGGCTTTACTACTTTAGCCACTTTCCAAATAATTAGCTTTGGCAGAGCACTGCTGATTGGATTTTGTTGCTTTTCATGGAATAGGTTTTCCATTTAACCATTCTACAGCCATGTTTTTTTTTGTCACAGTTGTTCATTCTGGTTCCCATACACATTGGCCCGTTTATTCAGTACTGTCACATACCAGATGTGCAGATTCCCAAGTTTACCACTCAGGGATGCTACTTTTAGGAAGCAGCGTTCCTGAAAACATACCTTTGACTTGCTGTGCCTGATAAGTGCGGAGAGCAGCCTGTTTGATTCACCCATGACGCCTGCGTGATCTTTTGCATCACACCATTCTACCAAACGCTCCACCAGTTTAATGTTCTTCCCCAGCTTATCAGCTGCTTCAGCTACAGCGGGAAACACACAAAAAAGAAATCAGAGAATTCGAGCATGTGGAAGAGTGCTTCAGGAAACGGTTCCTCCACAAATCACTACCAGTTTCTAAGCTGTTGTTACATCGCATCACAAACCACATTCAGCACTTGAACTTATGTGGGTGGATTTAGTGAAACTGCTCTGCTTATACTGGCGCATAACTTAATCAAAATGTATACTCCATTTCTCTTTTTAAATGACAACACATGCGCACAATAGGTGCGGCATTTACATAACTCGCAGAATTCATTTTATTTTTCCCATAGCCAGGTAGCGTGGGAAGAGAGTGGTTGGGTGGAAGTGACAAACTAGAGGAGGATTGCACTAGAAATCTGGACTGCTATTATGGATGCACAGACTCATACCCCTGATTTGGTGTGTGGTTAACACTGGCATCAGTTCAGAAGATTCAAAAGAGCAAATGGAGATGGGTTTTCGGAATAACTCAAACCCTTATCTGGCATCATAAATGACCATCACTGCCCATACAACAAAAACCTGCTTTTATATAGCGCCTTGAATAGGGAGGTCCATCATTGATATGACACTGCTTACTTGTGTTTTGAAACAAATGGGAAGACCCCACTGGCAATGTTCCTTGTAATTTTTTTCTTTCGTATTGGCTGCGCGGCTGCGCATGTGCAGTATCTTCCAGCAGCAACAGCTTGTCGCGGGACCTCCCGATTGATGCGCAGCCGCGCACCTTAGGGAGAACATTGCCCACTGGTCAGTTAGCTGAAATAAACATTTCAGGCCATCAATAAAGATGGTCTTCTTTGTCACTATACTACATGTGAATTAGCTACTCTGGGCGAATTGAATCACGAAAGGTATATTGTCTACACAGAGTTAAGGGGGAGCATTTCACAGAAAAGGACCCTCTCTCAGATAGTGTGCGTTTTTGCAGCAGCGTCACCAGGGTGTAAGCGTGACAAATTTACAAAGGCAGCGTCCATTTATAAATGTGGACTTAGGAATTTCTAATGGGAATAAAGAAAGGAATATGCAATTAAAATGGGGACTGAATTAAGTCCAATTAATCCCATCCTGAAACTCTGCTTCACCTGACTTCCCATGTGCGATTACAGAAACTGACTAGTAGGTCTATAATTATGCAGACCATTGACAATTAGAGCCCTGCAGGAATTTCATATTATGAAATCACATTATGAAGTTCATTCTGATCACGAATGCAGTCTTCATCAGTTCATTTTAATAATCCTAGAGCTCCATCCGGGAACAGAAAGAACTTGTAATGTGAGGTTTGTAACATTAGGGCTGTTGAGGTTTGACTATACGCAAGAATTGTCATTCACTGCTGCAAATTCCTCTTGCCCACCGACTCCTGAAAGTAGCAGCTTATACTGGAGAGTGGTTGCACATGCACCAGTAACCCTCCGGGACCTCATGCAGGAGGCAATAGATGGTCATCAGCAGGCTATGTGACCACATGTGGGCACTATTTAAGTCTGATACTGCCGTCGCCTGATGCCCACACACACTTTTCAGCAGAATTTGCCGCAAGGACCCTTGGTGAATTCCTCCTCCCCAGCACAAAGACGCTTTCGGCAACTGTAGAGTCCCCACTGTCACTAAGGGGAGGCTAGACAAGCATATGAGGGAGAAGAGAATAGAGGGTCATGCTGATAGATTTATAGATGAGGAAAAACCGGAGGAGGCTCGTGTGGAGCATAAACGCTGGCATGGACTGGTTGGGCCGAATGGCCTGTTTCTGTGCCGTATATCCTATGTAACCCTGGCTGAAATCAGCTACCTAAGCGCTGACCAGAGAGTTTGCTTCACTTAAATATTAAAAAAAAGCAAGTTACTCAATTTCTTTTCGGGTCACCCCTCCATGTCCTGGACCAGGACAACAGGCAGGCAATCTGCTCTCAGCTCCCTGAGAATTCTGCAACCAGTTGCAAGCAGGTATGAGAGCAGGAAAGAGACACTTGCTGGCCAATTTGCTTTCTCTCCCTACGAGATGGCTCATCTCCACTCCAGGCATCTTCAGAATAGCTATTTGCCAGGTGAAAACTTTTACATTCTGCCATTTTAAGATGCAAACCACAGACCTGTCTGGCAGGTTTTTATAACGAGCAATAACAAACATTTTACACAAAACCATGATACCTTGTGCATCAATTAACATGCGCAGCGTTCCAAGTAGTTTGAATTGGACAGGTGGCATCTCAGACTTCAGAAATTTCAGCACTTCCTCTGCAACTCCTGCGGACAGCATCTTAGCTTTATTTAATACTGGGAAAAAAAAAGGAATTCAAGCGAATGTGATTTTCATATGTTACTTGACCAGGACAGTAAGCAGGCAGCAACAGTGGAAAATAAAGAAAGACTTGAGAACTATAATGGCCCAAAAATTCGTGAGGGAGCCTTCGTGCGAGGGTAAGGCCTCCCCGCGATCTCTCACTGCGCGCTGGCTTTTTCAGTCCGAGCTCGCACGAACTTGATGTTCTGGACAGCAGCTGTGCAGGGCTTCCGTATCCCACAGGCGTAGTGCGAGCTGTGGGATCACGTGACTCAGTTAGAGCCAATGGCAGCACACCATCTTTCATTCATAGCTTTCACATAAGTGCTGTGAAAGCTATGAATCTATACCCCCCCAAAAGAACAGCTTAACCTCAATTAAATTTAAAAAAAAACATCACATTAATAAAATAAGTATAGTTAAATAAATTAACCATTTTAAACAAAAAATTAAATTTTTGAAAAAATTTAAAATCTTTTAAAAAGTTATAAAAATAAACTTACCTGTCTTTAAAGTCTCTAAAAAAATATACCTGTTAAAAAAAATTCAAAATAATACTTAATTAACTACTTACCTTGTTAAAAGAGGGTCTTACGCCTCCTTTCTTTATGTCTAAAATGTTCCATGCTTACCTGCGCGTTCAAAGCACTAAGTGCACTGCGTGCGCGCAGCCTGTAGCGCGCACGCGGTTCACCTAGGAACCGCCCCCTTTTGAATTCACCAAGTGCCGGTTTTCAGCGCATGCGCAGTGCATGCAGAAAACTGGCAATTGGAGACAGAATACGCGAGAGTACACAGTGCGTACTCTCGCGTAGCGGCACTAATTTTTGGGCCAATATATAACATTTTTGTGTCTTTGTGTTTGCGTTATGATCATTTCATCACACTTGGCTTTTCATTTTAAGCTGAAAAGTATATTTCTACTTCTATAAACCTAACGTTAAAGTAGGTGAGCCTGTATAGCTATATCTAATTGGGCTGCTCACTTTCCATTCCTTCCCCAATCCCGGTCTGCAGCCCTGGATTTACGTCTTCTACGTGCAACTTGCCATCCCCCTATAGCCCTGGCCAAATCCCCAGCCCATTAGTGACATCTACAAAACTGTCTTCTCTATCTCGGAGTGCCTTTTTAGATTCTGAGGCCTCAGCCCCTCAAAAGCTTGGCATTAGGCAGGTTATTCTTCCCAGAGCTATCCGACAACTCGTACCTAACAGATCTGAGGACCCATGAGTCAGTGAGAGACATTGACAGATGTTTACGTACTGAGGCTACACGTAAACGATATACATGTCCATATACTTAAACGTAGAAGGTCTATTGGGAGTATAAAAATGATCTCAGCGCTGGGCCTCAACCGCTAAAAGCCCAGGATCCCCTCCCCCAGTCACATCTCAGAATCCCCCACTGTAGTACCGCTACGTCCTGGGACCAGTACTGCCACAGTCCAGGAACCATTGGTGAGCCAAACTCTGCATTCCACCCACCTCCCACCCAATTCTACCAAATCCTAGGTTTTCCTTTCCCAGTAGTATCAAATCCCAGGACCACTGTCGCAGTACCTCTAAACCCATGACCCACCCTCTGATACCAAAGTCCAGGCCCCAGGCGCTTCTTAACCCCACAACCTTTACATGCATTTATGTAACACACACACAAAATACATATTTTCATTCTAAAGTATTCTCAAGTTATTACTGATCTGCTACAAGGTGTGACTAAGAAAGCTCATTTGAAAGTGGCACTGGATTTGGTCATGATAATGAGGGACATAGTTGTATTTATTGACTTAATCTGCACTTTTTGAAGAGCTCTCCTATTTACAGTGAACAGGGGAAAAAACATTTACTGCTAACCGTGCTACAATGCCAAACCCAATGATCCACTATGAGCTCTGCTAACTTTTTCGGGTCCCTCTTTGGGCTCAGATACCTGGAGTTTGGTTTAAATTAAAAAACGTGGTAAAACTGAAATATAAAGATCTCAAGAAGTGTGAAGAGGGGCCTGAAAACAAATCAGTGGTACTCTAAGCAGGTGTGTGATGGAAGTGCAAAGAAATAGAGAGGGATGACTCTCAGGAAAAGGGGCTCTCTGGAACCGGTGCACTTATAATGATCCTCATTAAAAGCAAATTATATCAAAATGTTATTCCTTCATTAAGGAAGGAATTGCATTGGTCCAGTTTCATAGTTCATTGGACTCCATGTCCGTGTTAAAATGCAGGTTCACATCCATGATACCCTACAAAGTAAGTTTAGAATTGCAATCAAAGTATCAATGAGGCTACAGGCCACACCAAATTTCCTTAGCCCCATGGGTGAGAAGTGGGCCTGGGGAAAGAGATAGAGAGACAGAATCGTCCTAGATCACTGTCATGTACCCTCATTAAAAAACACCAACTATTACACTACATTAGGATTCAGTATCCTCCTTACACAGGCAAAAAAAAAAATATATATATTTTTTTACTTGCATTAAATTCATTACTGGTTACGAAACATAAATAGTACTGAAGATGTCAAGGATTAAACCTGAAACTCAAACTGGCCTAGGCTGTCAGACGTAAACTATGCAGCCTGGAATTACTGGGTGTGCAATATTTCTGACAGTTGATTAAATTACTGGAATCAATTCAGTAAGCTCTGCTTTCTGTATATTAAAAGCTATACATCAGAATCCTGTTCTGTTGAGTCCCAGTAGAATGAAATGTGATTAGAACAAGCAGTTACTCATTGGTGCTCATTTGTTTTTAAAAACCAGATCTACATTGTGATCTTCCCCTGCCGACATGTATCCGAGTGAAACAAGTTTCAATAAACAGGCAACAATTCCGAAGTGAATCCCATTGTTACAGCTTTTTACTCTTGCCCAAAATGAACGGATGGATAGAAAGAAAACCTACTTGCTCCCCCAGTCCATTTATAGATTTCTTTTTACCCTGTTCAGTTCTTTTTTAAGGGAGCGATGACAGTTATTTTTTTTAAAGTAGAATGCCAGCAGCTAGCGAGGTGGTGGGCAATGTCAGCAAGCATGGGCCAAGGAGGAGAATTTAGGTAGTCGGGACCTAGATCCAGAGGTTAGCCAATAGAGCAAGTGGTGAGCTGCATGAAGACGAGGGCTTGGAAGGAGAGCAAAAACAAGCTGAGAGAGAAGCTGTAGAGTAGAAGCAGAGTCCAGAGGAGGTCTAGGAAGAACGAGGGCAGGGGAGGCAGCACATGGATGGCCTCTTATTTTGGGCACAAATAAATCCATGAATTCTTCACATTAAGCATAGATAAAAATTGACAGTGCAGGGAGCGGAAGCCAGAAGTGGTGGCTAGTGATGGCAGAGTTTGGGTTTCTTCTTGCTTTTCAGGATAATACTAGGGTAATGGGCGGACTTGGCCCCAGGCAGAATAGCAGTACTACATGAGGTGGTCAAAATAGATATTGAATGGACAACCAGGCTGATCGGTACCCCAGCAGGCTGCTCGGGCAGTCTGGCTTGTTAAGAGAAAAAGTTGTGAGGGCGTTCACTGAGGCAATGAGATTAGAAATGCCGGAGGATAGTCAAGAGACCTCTTGTTTAAGTCAACTAAGACAAATCACTGAAGTACGAAAGCATAGCGTGTTCCTTACTTTGCATCACTACGCCTAATGAAGTTGCACTGATTGAACCAAGTGAATCCGATCCTAACTATTAGTTTGTATATTCAATTTACAGTGGAATAAAACGGCTTAATGATTCAAACCAAGCTTCGCCTCAGCTAGTGCTAACTTGGTCCACCTTTGGAGAAGAAATTGAAGAAATACATGTGTGAAAGACGCGAGGAGCCTCCTTCAATAGAGTGATCATCAATATGCTTTCTAGAACAGAGGAGAAACACATGTGGGGGCACATGCAGAATCACAGCAAGACCCCTCGTTGTATGTACTGGATTCTGTTACAGCCCTGGACCATTTCATCTTGTAACTAGATATGAGATGGGAATGGTACTCTACAGATCGTAGAGGACCTGGGTATACTTATAGGAGTGACGGGTTATATTGAACCTATGGGAATATCTACTGCAGACCTGATGTTTGTAACAGTGTGTCACAAACAGGACTGATATGCCTCAGGACTAACAGTTACTTTTTACTGGGTTATTTCACACTGGAAGTTGCACAGGTAGTATACCATCTGCTCCGGTTTTCTCCAACAGGGAGATAAAACACCACACTGTTAGACAGTATTATTCAAGTTAAAACTACAAGTAGGATTTATTTGCAAGCATTAAGTTTATACAGAAGGAAAAGAGAGTGAGACTAATGGTGCAAATCTACTAATAAAAACAAAGATTGGGTTCAGTCTACCAGAATTTCAAATCATTCTCTAGAAAATGTTTGTTACATTGCCCAATAAACGCAATATAAAAACAAAGCTTGGTGCACGTATTTTTTTTCTAGAATTTAACAATTAGAAAAACTTACCAGGAATAGCCAGATTTCGGAGTGCACTAAGTGCAGCATGCTGCACTGTCACATTCCCCTCTTCTACGTGTCGATCCAGTAAATCTAACAACTTCTGCACAATTCCGGTTTCCACCATGTGGATACAGTTTCCATCTGGGGGTGGGAGAAAAAAAACATGTCATCACAGAAATTTATGGCACAGAGGAGGCTATTCGACCCACTGGGCTGGATTTTTACCAGCCCTGAGGAGGCGGGTCTGCTGGGAAAATGGGAAAAATTGGGAGCGGGTCCCAACCCCGCTCCGAACCATTTTCCTGGGAGGCGGGACCCCGACTCGCGCAGGGACCCATTTCCTCGCGGCGGGAAGGGGATTAGAGCCAATTCACTGCCTGTTAACAGGTAGTTAAAGAGGCTTTTCACCATTTTACGCCTGCTGATGCGGGTTTCCCGATGTCGGGAAACCCCGCCAGGGTCAGCGAAGCGAGCAGTGGGTCTGTGGGGGTGAGAGGTGAGTGATGGGTGCAAGTGTGAACAGGTAAGTATGAGAGGTGAGTGTAAAGTGTTGGAAAAAGTTTACTTACCTTTGCTTCTTTCTACAGGCTTTAACCTTTGAGGATCTGGAGGTGCCTCATCTCAACGGCAGAGATGACAGAATGGCTGCTGCATTCTCAGATGCAGCAGCCATCTGCTTTCTGTTGAGGAGAGAGGTCTTAGTGAGCCTGTGTGCAAGGGCTCACCCTAGAACAGAGACTGTCAGTGTTTGACAGCTTCTCAAAGCTGTCAAACGCTGACAATTCATCTGTCAAAATGGTTTCGACAGATGAAGCGTCATACGCTGATGTCATCTGTCACCGGCTTTTCCTTAATCGGCTGGGCGGGCTTAACAAGGCCAATCAAGGGAAAATAGCATGGGTTGGTCAGACGTCGCTGGGGGCGGGACTGAAACCCGGAAACCGGAAGTCCCGCCTCCAGCACGTCTCCATTGAGAAAATCCAGCCCATTGTGTCTGTGCTGGCCGAAAAAGAGCTATCCAGCCTAATCCCACTTTCCAGCTCTTGGTTCAGGGCCTTGTAGGTTACAGCACTTCAAGTGAATATCCAAGTACTTTTTAAATGTGATGAGGGTTTCTGCCTCTACCACCCTTTCAGGCAGTGATTTCCAGAACCCCACCACCCTCTGGGTGAAAAAATTTCTCCTCAACTCCCCTCTAATCCTTCTACCAATTACTTTAAATCTATGCCCCTTGTTTTTAACCTCTCTGCTAGGGGAAATAGGTCCTTCCTATCCACTCTATCTAGGCCCCTCATAATTTTATACACCTCAATTAAGTCTCCCCTCAGCCTCCTCTGTTCCAAAGAGAACAACCCTAGCCTATCCAATCTTTCCTCATAGCTAAAATTCTCCAGTCCTGGCAACATCCTTGTAAATCTCCTCTGTACCCTCTCTGGTGCAATCACATCTTTCCTGTAATGTGGTGATCAGAACTGTACACAGTATTCTAGCTGTGGCCTAACTAGTGTTTTATACAGTTCAAGCATAACCTCCCTGCTCTTATATTCTATGCCTCGACTAGTAAAGGAAAGTATCCTGTATGCCTTCTTAACCACCTTATCTACCTGTCCTGCTACCTTCAGGGATCTGTGGACATGCACTCCAAGGTCCTTCTGTTCCTCTACACTTCTCAGTATCCTACCATTTATTGTGTTTTCCCTTGCCTCGTTAGTTAGCCCTCCCCAAATGCATTTACTTCCCCGGATTGAATTCCATTTGCCACTTTGGCATGTTATGTTTTTGAAAGTTGTACCGAACCAGTTTCTCCAGTCCAGGTAGTAATGGGGAAAAAAAAAGTCAAAAAGCAGGATTAGCAATGACAACTGTATTTGCTGTGGTGGTCATGGTGAAGTGTTTACAAATGACATCTCACACCAACTGTTGGATGCGATGCCATTAATAAGTGGCTGCTGGCCAATGACACAGAGCTTACTTCCAAGTGGAAAATAAAATGGGGCACAGACCACACGAAGGGAAAAAAGATGCAACTGATAAAAAGGTAATTAATTGACTATGTCGGTGTCGATTAGAATGGTTTTGAATTAACACTGAAGCTTTTTTTTTTCCAAATGGCAGTGATGTGACCCATATCAGAAAGACATTTGGGACTGCTACTTAGTATTACAGAGGTTCACCATTTTTAGGCCATCATCAATGATTAATGAATAGCACAATCTTAAAGATCAGCACAAAGATAGAGAATATTATTACTTTAGATTTACCTCAGAACTCAGCGATATTATTGGACTGAATTAACCAAAAGGCTTAGGAAAAAATGTTTCTGATTGATTGGACTTTCTGCCTGCAGAAAATAATGATGATCTCTGCTGCAGTGATTTCCTGTTCCTGGAGATAAATGCTATTGAATATTTTAAATTTGTTACAGCCAGCTGAAAATGGAATGCTGTTGGTAAAAGGGAAGATGAGAAGGCCCATGTCAAATTTTAAATAAAAAGGGTTTACAATATCCGTGGATTACTGTGAATTCAAAATGCCGCAGTGATGTGCTGCTGAGAACATGTCTCATGAAAAATATCTCATCAACAACTTTTATTTGGTGCTTTACAGAGGGGGGAGAAAAAATATAAAGATAAAAGGAATCAAGCAACCGTCATGCTGCAAGAGTTAGGGCGGGGGAAGGTGACTGAAAACTTTGTCGAAAAGAAGGATTTTGAGAAGGTTTTTAAAAGTGAAGAGAGGGGTTTATGGAAAGAAGTCCAGAGATTAGGGCTGAGGCAGATGATGGCTATGCCACCAACAGTGGGGATAATGCACAAAAGACCGGAGTTAGAAGGCCGAAAGGTGCTTGGCCAGACACAAGATGGGATCGGGTTGCAGAGAGAGGATGGGGTGAAACCATGGAGGGAACTGAAGACAAAAGGACAAGAATTTTAAATTCAATGCAGTGGGGGACACCGAGCCAATGTAGACTAACAAGGACGGGAGTGATGGGCGAGTGGAACTTACTGCAGGACAGGATATGGGAATTTCGGCATTTCCTCAACCAATTTTTTTCTTTTCTTTAAAAGTAAAAAAAAGTAAAAGCAAAAAAACATTGCAGCTGGCATACATGCCGTCATAAAAACTTGAGGACCGCAAGCTTGCACAAGTGCATAACTGCTCAGCAAAGCACAAACCTCCAAGAGCATCAATGGTACATCTTTGTATAACATTATCCTATCCGCCAGTGGAAATGAGTTACATATCACAAACTTCAATTAAAAAAAATATACAAGAGCATGCTGCAAGAGAAAAAACATGCAACAAGGACAGATGTCTCTCAAAATTGTTCTTGGTCCGAAGAGACAACAGATTTCCCTACCTAAAGCACGTTCTACCTACCAGGGCCTAACAAGTGGTTGTTAACTCTGCATTTAGTTTCGGTAGCAGCTATTGTGCTACAGACATGGAAGTTTGATTTAATTGGTAGCAACTCTTATGGTACTGCTCCAGTCAACAATGTAGAGGAGAGGACTGATGAGAGTTACATTTCTTTGATGTTGGACTGAGGCATTCAGTGGGCTAACCTCACCAAGCTCACTAGTCTGAATTGCTTTGCACTATACTGACCATTTTGGTGCAAGAGAAGGCTTGTGTGGCAGCACGACACGCAGGCTACAATGTGCGCCTGTTGCTGACAGTGACAAGTAATATCGAAGAATCTCTCTCTTCCACTAGCTTTTCTGGCATGTTCTGCCTTTTGCTTGCTGCGGTATAGATCAGCAGCAATTATTAGGTCAAGGAGCGGAACATAAACTAACTAAAGATAGTTTGGAGCCCTTAATGAATAGAGTTGGGTGGACAACATTGCAGTTCATCTTCATCAAGTTATTGTTCTCAGCGCTTAAGGCAAGACTCCATCTGTCTGCCCACTGTGTAATTCAGTATATGAGTGATGCAGCTGCTATTCTACTTTCAGAAGGAGAGTTAACCCTTATGTAAAAAAAAAGAGTACGGAACCTCACTGAAATGTAATCCAGAACACTTCTATCTATTTTTATTCACCACCATCTGTACGATAGGATTTTGCTTCTCGCCCATTATCTAATAATCAAAGATTTTATGTATCAAATGTTATACACCTTTTTCTATTTGCATAATCAAACTTCAGTTTTCCAGTTTATTTTAAACTTTCCATTTTGTGACCTTTTAAATTACATAGAATCTACAGCACAGGAACAGGCCTTTCGGCCCAACTGGTCTATGTCGGTGTTTATGCTCCACACAAGTCTCCTCCCACTTTACTTAATCTCACCCTATCAACATATCCTTCTATTCCTTTCTCCCTCATGTACTCGTGAATTCCTTAGTTTTTCCCCTTCCCCCACAAGTGGAAACATCTTCTCTACGTCTACCCTATCGAACCCTTTCATCATTTTAAAGACCTATCAGGTCACCCCTCAGCCTTCCCTTTTCTAGAGAAAGGAGCCCCAGCCTGTTCAATCTTTCCTGATTGTTTTAACCTCAGTTCTGTGGGTACAACTAGCAAATCAATGCTGTGTAAAAATTCTAAACTCACTCAGTTATGGACACAATATCCCTTTTGTTGTTCTACATATGATGCACTGCAAAGTCCTAAGAAAACATTCACAACCTATCCATATAAAAACGTTGGTCAAAGATAGTAACTGCTGCCAGTTACAGCTGTGAGTGGAGAGTGAAATGGGGCTCTTATGTATATTTAGGCACGTCTATATAATCTGGGAGATTTAAAGAAGAATGACTTTCATTTTAGATAGCACCTTTAAGATAGAAAATGGAGCTATTTTGTTAAGATAGGATCCAGCATGGTGGAACTATTGCTTAGGAACAGTTTTAAACAAGTCCCGCCTGCAATTCTAAGCAATGATCGATCCTCTCAGACCAAGATTAGAGGTTGCCCCAGGATCTGTCTGATAATACATCAATAATAGTGTCAAGCTTGACTCAGCGGCAACATTTTCACCTCCGAGTCAGAGGTCATAGGTTCAAGTCCCACGCCAGGATTTGAGCACATAATCTAAGCTGGATATAAAGGATCCCACGGCACTATTCAAAGAACAGGGGAGTTCTCCTGGTGTCCTGCCAACATTTATCCCTCAACCAACACCATTAAAAAACAGATGAGCTGGCAATTTATCTCACTGCTGTTTGAGGAACCATGATGTTTGGCTACTACATTTGCCTATATAACAACAGTGACTACACATCAAAAGTAATTCATTGGCCATAAAGTGCTTAGGGGACGTGAGGACATGAAAGGCACTATAGAAAAGCAAGTTCCTTTCCTTTAAATAGAGAGGCCGAAACAAATAGTTTTGCTGAAAGCTACAGTTAATCAATAAAGTTGAACTGAAAGTTGGAAAATCACTGAAGGTTTAACACCAATTTTAATAGGAAACTCACCGTTTCGTGCAAAGTTTGCAATGGCCAGTGCTCCGGCGAGTTGCAGCTGATGGTTACTTGAAGGAAGCCACGACAGTACTTTTTGAAAGACACTGCCTTTACCCGCATCAAACAGCTTCTGCATAGATTCATCTGCAAGACAGGAAGAAACCTCGACATAAGAAAATGTAACTTCCATATATTATCAATCTATCCTCTGAAATAATTCTAGCATGGTGTTAACTCCTGTGGGATTCCAAATTTTTTTTTGGGGGGAGGGGGGCGTGAGAAAGAGAAAGAGAGAACGACAGATAGTCAAGACAGGGAGCGAGACAGTCAGTGCAAGTTCTTTCTTTTTTTCTTTATTGATTGGAACATAGGATCAGGTGCAGGCCATTCAGCTCCTTGAGCCTGTTCCGCCATTCAATTAGATCATGGCTGATCTGTATCTTAACTCCATCTACCCGCCTTGGTTCCTTATCCCTTAATACCCTTACCTAACAAAAATCTATCCATCTCAGTTTTGTAATTTTCAACTGACCTCCAGCCTCAACAGCTTTTTGGGGGAAGAGAGTTCCAGATTTCCACTCCCCTTGTGTGAAGAAGTGCTTCCTGACATCACCCCATTGTTAAAGATGTACCAGAATGGCCGGGAGTTATTGCCTTTCAGCTTTTCTTACTTTGCATTTTGAAAGCATCTGTCCTTTCCTGGGTGGTTCCAAACAGTGGCATGATTGATGGACAACACAGTGCGGGGAATCATGGGCACCAAGCTATATTCCCCCACTCTGCATTGCAGAACCATAAGCCTCGATATTTTCTAGGGCGATGTTTCGGAGGGGGCGGGGGGGGGGGGGGGGGGGGGGGGAAACTTGGAGATGTGGCTTTCCCCCGAAGGCCGTGGAGTTTTAACTCCAGGGCATGCTTGGATTTTTTCCCCAGGTTCCCCGGCTAACAGCCAGCCTGACTGACAGGCTTGGCTACAGCCTAGGTTTAGTGGCGGGGGTTGGGTCAGTTATCGCGAAGGTGGGGGGCAAGGTTTTTTACGGGGTTGACTTGTTGGACTTAGAGGAAACACTCCTGCTCCACAAGCAGTGCTGTGAAGGCATTTACCTTATGGATCCAGCCCTTTTAGTCTCTTACCTGCCGGGTTTCCCGGCCGACAGCGATTAAAAATAGAAACCTTGTTAAAATGGAGGCATGCAGCCTCCTTAACAGGTTTCAACCACCGACCTGCCTCCCGAGAGCGGATTGATTGCCCGTCCCTTGTCTCGCCTCCGTTTAAAACCAAAGTGGGCGGGTTTGAGGTGGGTTGGGTTTGTGTTTGAAATTTTTCATATTTTAACTTCCCACCTGACCCAAATCCACCTGTTTTTGGGGGTTTAAATTACCCCCATGATGTTCCAACATGCTATGCCACTGTGCTATCCCTACAAAAACAGACTCTTTAGGAGAACACAAATAATGCTTCAGACCACTTTAAAAGGACACTATCCATGACAGCGATTCAATAATTTATTTTAAAAGGCTGAAATGTTTTAATATTTATGGATCTTCCACTTTTTCCATTTACATTAGGCATTTTTCTTTTATTCGTTCATGGGATGTGGGTGTCGCTGGCAATGCCAGCATTTATTGTCCATCCCTAATTGCCCTTGAGAAGGTGGTGGTCATCTTGAACCACTGCAGTCCGTGTGATGAAGGTACTCCAACAGTGCTGTTAGGGAGGGAGTTCCAGGATTTTGACCCAGCGACGATGAAGGAACGGTAATATACTTCCAAGTGTGACTTGAAGGGGAACTTGGAGGTGGTGGTGTTCCCATGCGCCTGCTGCCCTTGTCCTTCGAGGTGGAAGAGGTCGCGGGTTTGGGAGGTGCTGCCGAAGAAGCCTTGGCGAGTTGCTGCAGTGCATCTTGTAGATGATACACACTGCAGCCACGGTGGAGGGAGTGAATGTGTAAAGTGGTGGATGGGGTGCCAATCAAGTGGGCTGCTTTGTCCTGGATGGTGTTGATCTTAAGTGTTGTTGGAGCTGCACTCATCCAGGCAAGTGGAGAGTATTCCATCACACTCCTTACTTGTGCCCTGTGGATGGTGGAAAGGCTTTGGGGAGTCAGTAGGTGAGACACTCGCCGCAGAATACCTAGCCTCTGACCTGCTCTTGTTGCCACAGTATTTATGTGGCTGGTCCAGTTACGTTTCTGGTCAATGGTGACCCCCAGGATGTTGATGGTGGGGGATTCGGTAATGGTAATGCTGTTGAATGTCAAGGGGTGGTGGTTAGACTCTCTTGTTGGATAGTCATTGCCTGGCACTTCTGTGACGCGAACGTTACCTGCCACTTATTAGCCCAAGCCTTAACATCGTCCAGGTCGGGCATGGGCTGCTTCATTATCTGAGGAGTTGTGAATGGTGCTGAACACTGTGCAGTCATCAGCGAACATCCCCATTTCTGACCTTATGCTGGAGGGAAGGTCATTGATGAAGCAGCTGAAGATGGTTGGGCCTAGGACACTGCCCTGAAGAACTTCTGCAGCGATATCCTGGGGCTGTGATGATTGACCTACAACCACCACAACCATCTTCCTTTGTGCTAGGTATGACTCCAGCCAGTGGAGAGTTCCCCCCCCCCCCGCCCCCCACTTCCCATTGACTTCAGTTTTACTAGGGCTCCTTGATGCCACACTTGGTCAAATGCTGCCTTGATGTCAAGGGCAGTCTAGGTATTAGTGCAATTTAGACATCTCAATACTATTTACATAAGCTATAATTATTCCAATCCCCACCATCTCATCCTGGCTACAACTTCTGTTGAAGTGCATCGAGATTGCATTTACAGTTGATTAAAAAGTGTTACGCATTTTTTAAAACTTTTTTTTCTCCAGGCTTTTGAAACTGATCAAATCAAATACGTGGGGAAAAAATGTAAGTAGTAATTTCCCAGCCATTATTCCACTGATTCAGCCTTTTAGTTTTGTACATGCATCCGTTAAAAAGTTAACCCAAAAGGAATTACAGTATTTCCATTTTCCACATGACTTTTAACTGCTGCGTAAAGTTTAAAAGTTGAATTACAAAAATAACTATTCAGGTCATTACTTGTCTTTGTTTTTGCAGCAACACTGCTTGAAAATAGACTAGTGATTGGAGACGGTGCATTTTAACTAGATGTAAATGTCGGATTAGCGTATTTTGACATACTGCGCTGTAAGCAGATTAAAATCCCACCTTGTGTCAAATTATAGATTGTGGAAATATGGATATATTTTGCTAGCAAATTATCCACTTCATATCTCAGGATTTTTACTATTTTCTAGTACTTCATATATTGTCCTTTTCATGCAATAATTGAAGTCAAGAACAAAAAGGACTTATTTCCCTTAGCAGAGAGGTCAATAACCAGGGGGCGTGGATTTAAAGTAATTGGTAGAAGGATTAGAGGGGATTTGAGGAGAAATGATTTTGATGGGGCGTCTGGAACTCACTGCCTGAAAGGCTGGTAGAGGCAGAAACCCCCATCGCATTTAAAAAATACTTGGATATGCACTTCAAGTGCTGTAACCTACAAGGCTGCGGACCAAGAACTGGAAAGTGGGATTAGGCTGGATAGTTCTTTTTCGGCCGGCAGGGACACGATGGACCAAATGGCCTCCTTCTGTGCTGTACATTTCTATGATTCTATACATGCCATACAAATAGCCCCACTATTGTCTGGGTCAATTCCCAAATAAATATTTCCCCAACCAAACAAACAATACAAAAAACATTTACAATAGGTTCTTCAGTTTATGAGAGAGGTGAATCAAGACCTTCTGCCTTCTCCTCCACCCAAAAAAAGGTACTGAAATCAAGGTTATTTAACAGTAGCAACTCACTGCTTTACTCGGTATTGACAAACTGTGAGATGACTTCAAATGTTTATAATAAACTGATGAATCAAACTCACCACCCAAAAGCAGCAACACCATGAGATCAGAAGCTGTTTTAAGCTCAGAGATATCATCTTCTTTATTACTGTCCACAGTCTCTTGGACAAGCTCCAGCAGACAGTCTACTAACCCTGCATCAACCAGCTGTAGCTTGATGACATCTGAAACATAAAGCAGAGAAACACATGTTAGTTTATAGCTCTGGATAGCAGGGATTTCAAACCTCATTTGATACTTTCTAGACCCTCTTCATTCTTGGGCCACAAAACCATCTTCAGCTAAAGGGTACTTGTCATTGCTTGCTTCTAAATATAGAACAGAAAACTTCTGGTTAATAACTACAAATACAAGCTTCACTTCAATATAGCAACCTTTAAGATTCAATCACAGCATCAAAGCAAGTGTTAGTGGCAATACAAACAATGCTACCCCATTACCATTAATTTCTGTGTCTCCAAAATCAGGGTTCAAAGTTATTTTTTTCCACTTACTAGGGCAATACCACCCACTGCCATCGCAGCCTTAACAATGGACATGAGGTCTTATTGCAAATTCCCAGGAGAGCCACTAAGTGTCTCAGCACCTGCAAGAGAGAAAAATGAATAGCTGAATGTCTTTAAGCGACAGAGGTTTCGAAATAGAAAGGAGGACATTAAGATTAAAGTTGAAATAACTAATTAAGACATGAGAACTTTGTTTCAATCAAATGGCTATTACTGAAACTGGCAGATCACTGAAAATCACTTCCATTTCACTATATATTTCAACTTTCGGAGGCACGCTTCGAGACTTCGAGTGGAAGAGATTTGCCAAAAAGGTTAATGTAGTTTGATATAGTATCTACTGGCTTTAGAAACCCCTGGTAGAGTCCACGGCATGTACCAGAACGTCAGTGAAAAGGAAGCAATTTTTTATGATCTCCACCCAGGTTTCAGCAACAGTGATGTGACTGAGATGAAGTTCTAGCTATATCTTCTTGCATGCTATTTCAACTTTAATCTCTCGTCTGCCTTCACTTCCATTTAGAACACCCGTCACGTAAAGCCCTTCAGCCATTTACTTTCTGCTTCTTTTCCAGATGAGTTGACACTAAGCATTTCTACTGAAAACAAGACACATGAAGCAATATTTTGGTGATAGCTGAGGGCAGCTTCCTAAGCCATGTAAGTAAAGTTGCTTTTAAAAAAAAATGGTCCGAGTGCTGTATATCTTACCATTAAAATTCCCTTTAATGTTAGATAATGTGCCACGTTTAATTTTACCTTTTCCAGAAATAAGCCAGACTTATTACATCTGCACTAATGTCAGTATGGATCAGTTCACAGATCACAAGATACAATGATGGATGAGGTAGGTCATTTAGCCCATCCAATGCAATCTATCCAGGAAGATTCTCAAGTCCCCCCCCACAACTGCAGCATCTAACTGTTTCTTAAATGCTTCTAGGGTTTTCACCTCCAGTACTCCACCTGGAAGTATGAATTTCCTGATATTGGTCCTAAATTTACCTTTTACTAGTTTGAACCTGTGACTCTTTATCCTACTCTCAATTTAAAAGTAATATTCTTTTCGATTCCATTAACTGTCTTGTATATCTCTGTAAGGTTACTTCTCAGACATCTCCTATCTAGGCTGAAAAACCCAAGCCTGTTCAGTCTTTTCCTCATAACTCACACCTTTGACACTAGTGATCAGCTTTGTGGTGCTTTGGCACAGCCTCCAGTCCTTGAATGTCTCTCTTCTGCCTTGGCAATCAAAACTGGACGCAGTTTTCAAGGTGCGGCCTGATTTATATCAAGGTGATTGATATTATTTTGGTTATCTCCGTTTGGGGAGGGCATCTTGCTCATGTATTCCCTAGTCAATACTTGGAGGAAGTAATCATTCAGAATATTTAGCATTTTGTGCTCGTCCTGTTTCAAGTCTAGTTGCATCTTTTATGGTTATAACCTCTCATCTGACTGCCCTCTCGCTGTCTCAAGGTTATAAATCATAGAATGGTTACAGCACGGAAGAAGGCCATTCGGCCCGTCGAGCCCGTGCCGGCTCTCTGCAAGAGCACTTCAGCCAGTCCCACTCCCCTGCCCTTTCCCCGTAGCCCTGCAAATTTCTTTCCTTCAGATACTTATCCAACTCCCTTTTGAAAGCCGTGATTGAGTCTGCCTCCACCACCCTCTCAGGCAGTGCATTCCAGATCTTAACCACTCGCTGCGTAAAAAAGTTTTTTCTTACGTCGCCTTTGGTTCTTTTGCCAATCACCTTAAATCTGTGTCCTCTGGTTCTCGACTCTTCTGCCAATGGGAACAGTTTCTCTCTACCTACTCTGTCCAGACCCCTCATGATTTTGAACACCTCTCATCAAATCTCCTCTCAACCTTCTCTGCTCCAAGGAGAACAACCCCAGCTTCTCCAGCCTATCAACATAACTGAAGTCCCTCATTCCTGGAATCATTCTCTACATCCTCTCTAAGGCCTTCACATCCTTCCTAAAGTGTGGTGCCCAGAATTGGTTCATCATAATTTCCACACTTTTGTACTCTATACCTCTACTTATGAAGCCCAGGATCCCATAAGCCTTTTTAACTGCATTCTCAACCTGCACCTTCAATGATTTGTGCAAACATACCCCGCAGGTCTCTCTGTTCGTGCACCCCCTTCAGGATTGTACCATTTAGTTTATATGTCCTCTCCTCATTCTTTCTACCAAAATGTATCACTTCACACTTTTCTGCGTTAAATTTCATCTGCCACGTGTCCACCCATTTCACCAGTCTGTCTATGCCCTCTTGAAGTCTATCACTCTCCTCCTCACTGCTCACTATACTTCCAAGTTTTGTGTCATCTGCAAATTTTGAAATTGTGCCTGTACACTCACGTCCAAGTCATTAATACATATCAAGAAAAGCAGTGGTCCTAGAACCGACCACTGGGGAACACCACTGTATACCTTAATCTAGGACTTGACACTGCAGTGCAGTACTGATGCAGTGCTGCATTGTCTAAAGTGCTGCTCTGTGGATGAGACATTAAACTAAGACTATTTCTACCCATTCCAGTGGTTCAGCAGGGAGTTCTCCTGGTATCCTGGCCAATATTCTACCTTCAATCACCACTTCCACCAAAAACGTATTAATTGATCATTCAACTCATTACTATTTGTGCTATGTGAAAAATGGCTGCTGCAAATTTATGTTATGGAGGCTGAGGTATGAAATGAGTACTTTGCATCTGTCTTCACCAAGGAAGAAGATGCTGCCAAAACTTTTTTACGCAGGTTAGTATCTGGAATGCACTGCCTGAAAGGGTGGTGGAGGCAGACTCAATTGTGGCTTTCAAAAGGGAATTGGCTAAGTACCTGAAGGAAAAAAAATTGCAGGGCTACGGGGAAAGGGCGAGGGGAGTGGGACTAGCTGAAGTGCTCTTGCAGAGAGCCGGCACGGGCTCGACGGGCTGAATGGCCTCCTTCTGTGCTGTAACCATTCTATGATTCGAATTGCATAAGGTCGTTCATTCCACGTGAAGCCTAGGGCATGCTTCTGAGAGATATGATTCGGTGTGACAAGCGACTTCATTCTTTTCTGATGAGGCAAAAAGAGAGCTTTTTGTGGTTTGATTTGTATGCAAAAACTTGGAACCAAATAAAATTCTTCTAAGTCATGCTTTTAGTTTTAAATGGAAGCTGTAAATATATCCTCTAATTTTCATTGACACAAACACTAAGTCCCAGGCTTACAAAACTTGGATTGCATTACTGCTATGCTAATAGACTTTAATGCACTTTTTGCATTCATTTTCTCCAATAACTGAAAAACTGTCAGCCGACAACTCTGATGAACCACAGATTTAAAAAAAAAAAAATCCAAATCAACAAATTAGGATGGGCAGCTACACTGGACACATTTTGGAAATCGGCTACGAGCCACTGAAGTGCTGATGAATTTCTTGTTTATTCAAAGACTCGGATGAAACTGCACATTAAATTCTCCTATAGAGCCTCAACTGAAGTAGTCAGCACAGCTGTCAACTTTACTGCAGATTAACAGAGTCTTTGGTACAAGTATCTGTGTTTAACTATTTTGCAAAAAAATGAACTAATTTCTTCTTTTTCTTCAGATTTGCATTCGTAAATTAGTTACAGTGCATGGATACTATAAAGATTTGCATTTATAATAGCACTTTGGCATGTCTTAAACATTTCAAAGCATTTCACATACAATGAATTGTATGACTTAGGTAGGCAAACAGGGCAGCCATTTTGTGCACAGCAAAATCCCAGAAACAGCGATCAGATGAATGACCAATTAATCTATCTTTGCTGGCATAACATACTGCATTTGCTGTTCATTTGTGCAATCTCCTGTACATCGGAGAGACGGAACACAGATTAAGTGAAAGCTTCGCTTGCATCTCTGTTCAGTTTGCAAGTGATGCTCCGATCTCCCCGTCGCTCGCCACAAACTGTCCCTCACACACCCGCTCTGACCTCTCCATCTTTGATCTTCTAGGCTGTTCCAATGAAGCTCAAAGTAAGCTTCAGGAACTGTATCTCTTTTTTCTGCCGCGCACTCTAATATCCTCTGGTCTCAACACTGACGTTAGTAACTTCAGACCTTAGCTATACCCTCCATTTTCTCCACAGCAGTGGGGTTCTTGTGGTGTAGAATCATAGAATCTTACAGCACAGAAGGAGGCCATTCGGTCCATTGTGCCTGTGCCGGCTCTTTGAAAGTGCTCTCCAATTAGCGCCACTGACCGGTTCTTTCCCCAGAGCCCACCAAATTTCCCCCCCTTCAAGTATTTATCCACGTGGAGGAGAGTTATTGCTGCCTTTGGTGGGGGAAAGAGGACGAGTTGACATAGGGGTGGAAACCCTTCATCAAAGCAAAGAGCTGGTAGGGGTGCAAGCCGGTATTGTGTGCCTGTTTCTGTTTCTTCTTGCAACGGACAGATGTACTGATTCACTTACATTGTCTGTTTCAATTTCAGATCTGCCAAATTTGCAGCTTGTTTTTTTCTCTTTCTCCTGTTTCTGATTTTCTCCATTCTGTTTGAGTGGACCTCTCCAGTATCTTCCTTCATCCATCTGCCCAGTCCTTTGTGCTTTTTCTATCTCTGCATCATCTCATTGATGATTTTTATATTATCTAACAGCCTTCTATTAAGCAGTTTGCAGGTCATTAACGCATGAACTTCCCCTCTGTGACTGGTGCGTCTTAATTTTCTCCCCATTTCTCTCTCACTAAAATGCTTGTTTATTTTTCAGGCTACAGTTCTAATGAAAGGTGCACACCCGGAATGTCGTAACTTGTCTTTTCTCTGTACATATGCTGAATAACTCTGCTATTTCCATTTTTTTATGTTGTAATTTCTGTTCTTGGCAGTGCTGCTTGAGGGAGGAAATTGGAGAGGAGCGAGTTGTCTGTGTTCTGGCCAATTCTTGCCATGGGACCTTTAACATCCAGTTGAACCCCTGAACAGGCAGAAGAACTGACATGACAAAGCTACTCATGCCTCCTGCAATAAACCAGATCAGTCAGCATGGGTATCTTCCATTTCATTTGTTCAATGATTTTCATTAAAATATAAGTTGCTTTATTCAGAAATTTCCCTAAAAACCTTCTTTCCAGTATGGCACTGACAGTTTTCTAATTATGTAGGCGTGATTTACCAGATCTGAAGGATAAGGTAAATCCATGTAAATTCCTGTTAAACATAGAAGATAGGAGCAGGAGTAGGCCATTCGGCCCCTCGAGCCTGCTCCGCCATTCGATGAGATCATGGCTGATCATCCAAACTCAGTAGCCTGTACCTGCCTTCTCCCCATATCCCTTGATACCTTTAGCTTAAGAAATATATCTAACTCATTCTTGAATATATTTAATGACTTGGCCTCAACTACCTTCTGTGGTAGAGAATTCCACAGGTTCACCACTCTCTGGGTGAAGAAATTCTTCCTCATTTCTGTCTTAAATGGCTTACCCCTTATCCTTAGATTATGACCCCTGGTTCTGGACTCCCCGACCATCGGGAACATTCTTCCTGCATCTGGTTTGTCCAGACCTGTCAGAATTTTATATGTTTCGATGAGATCCCCTCTCATTCTTCTATACCCCAGCGAGTATAAGCCCAATTGACCCAATCTCTCCTCATATGTCATTCCTGCCATCCCAGGTATCAGCCTTGTGAATCTTCGCTGAACTCCTTCCATGGCAAGAACATCCTTCCTCAGATAAGGCGACCAAAACTGCACACAGTACTCAAGGTGTGGTCGCACCAAGGCCCTGTACAACTGCAGCAGGACATCCCTGTTCCTATACTCAAACCCTTTTGCTACGAAGGCCAACATACCATTTGCCTTCTTCACCGCCTGCTGCACCTGCATGCTTACCTTCAGCGACTGGTGCACAAGGACACCCAGGTCTCGTTGCACTTCCCCTTCTCCCAATCTATTGCCATTCAGATAATAGTCTGCCTTTCTGTTTTTGACACCAAAGTGGATAACCTCGCATTTATCCACGTTATATTGCATCTGCCACGCTTCTGCCCACTCACCCAACCTGTCCAAATCATCCTGGAGTTTCTCAGTATCCCCCTCGCAGCACACACTCCCACCCAGCTTTGTGTCATCTGCAAACTTGGAGATATTACATTTAGTTCCCTTATCTAGATCATTAATGTATATTGTGAATAGCTGGGGTCCAAGGACCGATCCCTGCGGTACCCCACTAGTCACTGCTTGCCACTCGGAAAAAGACCCATTAATTCCTACTCTCTGCTTTCTGTCCGCCAACCAGTTCTCTATCCAAGTCAATACCTTGCCCCCAATCCCATGTGCCTTAACTTTACACGCCAATCTCTTATGCGGGACCTTTTGAAAGTCCAAATACACCACATCTACTGGTTCTCCCTTATCTATTTTCCCAGTTACATCCTCAAAAAATTCCAGTAGATTAGTCAAGCACGATTTACCTTTTGTAAATCCATGTTGACTTTGTCCGATCCTGTCACTGTTTTCCAAGTGCTCTGCTATTACATCCTTTATAATGGACTCTAGCATTTTCCCCACTACCGATGTCAGGCTTACCGGTCTGTAATTCCCCGCTTTCTCTCTACCACCCTTTTTGAATCGTGGGGTAACATTAGCTACCCTCCAATCCATGGGTACAGTTCCAGATTCCATCGAATGTTGGAAGATGATCAGCAATGCATTTACTATTTCTAGGGCCACTTCCTTAAGTACCCTAGGATGTAGATTATCAGGCCCTGGGGATTTATCGGCCTTCAATCCCGTCAATTTCTCTAACACCATTTCCCTGCAAATACTGATTTCTTTTAGTTCCTCCCTTTCATCAGACCGTATGTTCTCCAACATCTCTGGGAGGTTGATTTCAGAAGGCTCTTCCAAACATACATCTTTTTCATTAGGAAACTGGTAGTTTAAAAAAAAAACTGCAAAATAGTTGCTAGGATGGATAAAGGTCCGTAAGCATCATGTGACTGGACTGATGATGCCCATGGGATTTAAAAAAAATATCAAGACACTCCATGGTTTAGTGAATAAATGTGAGACACACTCTGATGCTTAGACTAGAAAAATCCTGGGTTTGAACCCTGGTTTTGAGTTGGCTGATCTCAATTAACATACAAAATATATTTACATTTTTCAATAATGTTCTATTTACAAATGATCATCTTGGTCACATATTTAACTTCTCATATAATTGCACCAAGAATCACAGTTAAGTGGCACAAATTGGAAATTAAGTCCTGACCCTTATAAAGGCAGATGTTAACAGTGTCGACCAGTTACATTGCAAAGTTGGGTTGAGAAGGTCTAAGGAGTTGAATAGGCTGGGAGAGGTGATCACAAACAGAGGCCAAAAGTACTTGATACCACAGAATCACCAAATCCTAAGTCTTGGAAGTGAAGCTTAGAAGCCAATTACCTCGAATGTCACATTTGTATTTGAGGATACTCCTCAAAGTGAATAAATGCTGGAGATAAACCAGTTCAACAAATCAGCAAAAACATACTAGGAGACGGCAATTTCCAAACGAACTCAAATAAGCACAAGTGCATGTCATCCACAATTAAACCAACTTCTGTACCTAAAAATGATACAGTAATTTGACTAACAGCGCTTTTACATTGTGCCTCAGTAGACTTGGTCTCAAAAGAGTTATATCAAAATGACCCCTCAGCATAGCTTTCCCATTTTTACATTTGAAGTCTACTGCTGGCCAATTGCTTCCATGGAACAGGCTGCGCTGATAGCAGATTCGGTGACCCATGAAGTAGTGGGTCTCCACTGTTTCTTGAACAACTTAGCCATGAGACTTACACTGGGGAGTGCCTTGGACAGCAAGAAGCCAATATGCTGGAAATAACAGCACCAACAACAACTTGTATTTATATAGCGCCTTTAACGTAGTAAAACGTCCCAAGGCGTTGCACAGGAGTATTTTAAGACAAAAAAACCCCGCAGTAATACAAGTGTCTTTAGTTACAAAAAGGTGGTTGTTAAATAACTTACATACGAATTAATGTTTATTCTTTTAAAAAATGTGCCAACAATAATGGTCTCTCATGAATTGAAAGAATACTCACCATGTTCTGCCAATGGAGCCAAGACTTCAAAAATCATCTCTTTCTTCTCGTGTTCAGTTTGCTTTTTGAAGAGTTTTACAAGTTCATCTGCAACCTTAGTTGATGCAAATTGCTCTTTGCTGGACTCTATTAAATTAAAATTTATAAATATAATGAAAAAAGATGGCAATGAAAAAATTACATTAAAAGGAGCATCAGAGCAACAAGCTTGCTAGTCATGTAGTGCTGATTACTATTCACCCTGCGTTAATAATGAAAAATAAAGATGGTAAAAGTCTGATAAATTTCATGCGATTGACTGATTTTAAGCAATTTCTCTCTAATTATGCATCTAAACCACAGTACAAGAGCAGCACCACTCTGCAACTGATGGACCAGTGCCTGCACTTTAAAATTGTCAACAAAATAAAAGCCCATGTCTGCATGTTTTTACAAGTCTGCAGTTCTCCCTAGATTTCCCCTAAAATGATGGAAGTAAAATTATGCAAATTGCAGAAAAGGGCATTTTGGAAGATCGAAAAGACAATCCGAGGCCAAATGTGAACACTTCGCTGCAAAACACAAGTTTTCAGCAGTCACAAACCTCCAAGAGTCTCCAAGATGTATCCTAGCTTACCTATCTCTGCTAGGTTACCAAATGCAACCAAGCACATTTCTGTCAGTGCTGTATGCTGGGAATGTATGCCCAACAACTGAACCAAAGTGGGAATGACCCCCATATTTATCAGCTGGGCCTGCAGGGTATCTGTAAAACAAAAAAGAGTAAACAAAGTTAAAATGTAATTCTTAAAGGCCGAAAGCAATCTTACACACAAGATCTACCCCTTGACATAATATACAATCAACAGTTAGAAAAGAAAAAAGATTGCAAAACACATATTGCCTGAAAGTAATGCACTGAAAAGAGAGATTATGTTGCCTGGAATGGTTAAAGACTTGATGAATCCAAGCAATAAAACCATACTGGATTTATCAGTCCTAATATGCTGGTACATCAGCAGACAGGGTATGTGGAGGAGTTTGTAAATGTATGTACACAGCCAAAACAGATGATGCAAACTCGAAGGTGTTAGACCCAGCATCTAATTGTATGAAAAGTTGGTTTATTCAAAGTGAAGGTAAATCTACAGAGAATGATAAATGCTGCATCCCATTTGCTCCATGTTACATTCTGGGAGAGATATCAACATTTGAGGGCCAATTTTAAAAAGATTCTATGATTCTATCTATGATTTTTGAAGTATTACTTACCATTTTTTTTTAAATCGCAAAATTGCTGTACGGCAACAACTTATTAAAACATATTAAAAGGGAGCTTGTGTACTTTTTCATAAACAGGTAGTGCAACAAAATTTAGCATTTCAAAATCTCAACATTCCCATGCCATGCTTTGTAATAAATAGGTTGTGTACGGCAACGGAATCAAAAAGCCGCCTATTTTCGAATTTCTTTCGCTGAATTCAAATATCCAACTTGTCTACTTCAACACTGTTGTTCCAGAGTGCAATCTACGCCCAAGCTCCTCCCTTCCTCCCATTTCAATCATTTTAAATTTTGCAAACTGCAACCTGTTTCAACAGCCCAGGGCGTAAAAGGCACCACACAGTATAGTTCTAAACTACGCAACCCAGAGGGTCGCAGGTTCCATTCCCTGGGCAATAGCCAAGGCACTACAACTAGTCTTAGTGCTCCTGTGGTTGCGGTGGTAGGGGAAGAAATCGCTATCCATTGACCTCCTCCTGGAAAGTTGTGTGTGTGGATGTCAGTGAAAACAGTGTTAGGCTTAGCTTTGATGCCCTCCTCAAATAATCTGCTAACTCATGGTCAGGTCTACACAAAAAAATGGCCACTTGGTTAAGATCACACACCATCCTGACTTGGAAATATATCACCATTCCTTCATCGTTGCTGGGTCAAAATCCTGGAACTCTTTAGGGAAGAGTGACCATAATATGATAGAATTTTATATTGAGTTTGAAAGTGATTTAGTTAAATCCGAACTAGGGTCTTAAATCTAAACAAAGCAAGTTGAGCAGCGAGTTGGCTAAGGTATATTGGGAAACTACATTAAAAGGTATGACAGTAGACAAGCAATGGCTAGCATTTAAAGAATTAATTCATAATTTACAACAAATATACATTCCTTTAAGACACAAAAAACCCACAGGAAAAGTGGTCCAACTGTGGCTAACAAGAGAAGTTAAAGATAGTATTAGATCAAAGGAAGAGACTTATAATGTTGCCAAAAAGAGCAGTAAGCCTGAGGATTGGGAGGATTTTAGAATTCAGCAAAGGAGGACCATGAAATTGATAAAGAAAGGGAAAATAGAATGAGAGTAAACTAGCGAGAGACATAAAAAGACTGAAAAAGCTTCTATAGGTATGTAAAAAGGAAAAGATTAGCAAAAGTAAATGTGGGTCCCTTACAGGCTGAGACAGGAGAAATTATAATGGGGAATAAGGAAATGGCAGAGAAATTAAACAAATACTTTGGCCGCTATTTTCTCATTGGTGGCGGGTTGGGTGCGGGTCAGGTGGTCGGCGAGTTCCTGTCCCGCCGCCGCTTTCAGCCGGTCAAAAATTTCAATTTTGCCCTAATTGGGCTATTGAGTCCCTGCGTGCGCGCTACCCTGGCCAATTAGTGGTTTTGGGTCTGCTGCTCGCCTCTGCTGACGTCTGTCAGCTAGCTGCATTTAAGGGGGCCATGCAGCCTTGTTTCATTCTCTCATTATTTGATGCTGGATTTCGTGCTACCAACTGCTGCCACGGCTGCTTCAAGGGCCAAGGCCTCACCCCGCTTTGATGATGACTCCCTCCATGCTCTTGTGGAGGGAGTCAGAGGGCGCAAGGAGGTACTCTTCCCATCCTCTGACGGAGGAAGCTTCCACAGCAAAGCAAAGCAGCCTGGCTGCAAATTGCAAAGGAGGTCAGCTCCAGATCGTTGTGCACTCGATCCTGGGTGCAGTGCAGGAAAAGGTTCAATGACCTGGTACGCTCAGGAAAAGAGAGTATAACATCACACTTACCCTCAATCTGCTCCCCATCTCCTCTCATCACCAGCACCCTGCACATCCCACTTTACCCTTACATCCCTTGCACCCTTAACCATCCCTCTCTCTCTATGTACACAATCACTTCACTATTCGACTATGCTGCCCTCACACTCGCTATCACTGTTATGCAATGCCAACAACTAACAACGCACAGGGAGGGCCCTTGGTATTGGCACCTCACTCCATCTTTGTCTCCTTCTAAGCATCTATGTTATGGATTCTCTACACTCACTCCATCATTCTCACTCAAACTCCACTTGTGTCCCTCATTGCAGGAAAAGAGAGCCCACAATAAGAGGGAGAGGGCTATGACAGGAGGAGGGCCACCTTCCATTTCCAATCTGACCAATGCCGAGGAGGCGGCACTCGAAATCATCGGAGGTGACGAGGATCTGGAAGTGGGGGACGGTTAGACGGGCGCAGCAGAGCAAGCTGGTGACAGAATAGATTTGCATCTCTCTCATTTACATTGCATGAGTGACTGATATGGCATCTGATGCTCAAACAGATTGACTTATGATCATCTGCACAATTCGATGTGCATGCTACGTTAATATCACATATCTAACTCATGCCTTTACTCCCCCACAGGACCATCGACAGCCCCCCTTCCTACTGTCCAGGAGGAAGAGCCTGAGCCTGAAGACTCCTCAGAGGAACCTGCAACCTCTAAGGGCGCAGCGTCAGCAGAATTAAGTGCACCCAGCGCAGATACGCACACTTCGGTGGGACCTTCGCGAGATAGAGTAGTGTTGTCACCTGGTGTATCACAGCTCACAAGTGAGCATCAGCAGATGGTGGAGATAGGGACAGTAGTGGAGAGTCCTCGTCGGATGCCGCAGGGCGTTCCCAGCTCTACACAGCTGCATGTGGACCCTGTGTCTCTGGGGTCATCCAGAAAGAGAGCGGTGCTGGAACTCCAGGAACAAGTGCAGGAGTCTCTGGCAGGTTTTGCATCCAGGGTTACTGCGAGTGTGGAGAGGATGGAGGAGTCCATGTCTAACATGAGCAGTTCCTTTGTGGAGGCAATGGCGCATGAACGTACCACCACGGAAAGGATGGCTACATTCATAGAGGAAATAAGTCGCCAGAGTCAGGAAAACATGGTGAATGTTCAGAATAGACTGACATCTCTGGAGGAGCGATGGGCAGCTATTGAGCAGAGAAATCAGAGCTTCATGGAAGTCCTTTTGAGGAGGACTGCCAGTGCAGATTCGGGTCCTCATGGCCTCCCTGATGTGCAGCAAGGTGCTGTCCAGCCACTTGCTAACACTGAAGTGGGGCTGAACCATGAGAGGGATGTTGGTGGCAGGCAATAAGGAAGTGTGGGCTCCTCTCCAAGCGCTCACACTCCCATGCCACTGCATAGCCCTCGGTCAGAGCCCCACCAGAGTCCTCACCCAACTGAGATGGGCGTCTCAGCCCCTGCACAGCCGCAGGAGGAGCAGACTGTTGCCGAGCCCTCACAGGCTCGCAAACCCAGAGGACACCCGCCAAAGGTGTTGAAGCAGGAGCAGCATGAAAGTGAGCAAGGTACCGCACATCTGCTGAAGCCACAGGGGAAGCACCACGTAGAAGCACGCATAAGAGGAAGATAAAGCACAATTAGTCACAAGGGTAGTCACTTGGGTGTTCTGTTCTGTTGTCTTTTGTTTTCTTTAATATTTGGCATTGTCATCCTTTTGTGAATGTATTAAACAAAAGTGATGGCAAACAGTTGAAGGTCTGGCCTATGAGTTCTGGAAATGGAAGTTACACATTGAGGGCTCAGGGCGACTTGCATTTGTAATGATGGTGGTGAGAGTGATAGGAACCCACAGGTTCTTGTACATTGTGTATGGTGTGATAAGAAGGTGCCAGCCACATGTGTTTGATTCATCTACCTAAGCGAATCTGGCAAAGATTAGTGCATCCCTTGCATCATAGGCAGCAATGTGCTCGCGTGCTGCTGGAGCTGGCTCATCCGCCTCCGCAAGGTCTTCCTCCTCCTCCTCATCTGAGGAGGCTATGTGCTGAGCCACTTGTTCCTCAGGCAGCTGCAAGCCACGATGCTGTGCGATGTTGTGCAGTGCACAGTAGACCATGATGATTCTGGAGACCCTGGCTGCTGAGTACTGTAGGGCTCTACCTGATCTGTCAAGGCATCTGAATCGCATTTTGAGCAAGCCGATGGTTTGCTCGATGATGGATCTGGTCGAAATGTGGCTGGCATTGTAGCGCTCCTCTGCTTCATTCGATGGCCTCCTCAATGGCGTCACTAGCCACGTCTTCAGGGGATAGCCCTTGTCTCCAAGCAGCTATCCGGAAAGTTGTCTTGGCGGATTGAAGAGCGGAGGCACACTAGACTGCCGTAGGATGAACGAGTCATGGCAACTGCCAGGGTACTTTGCACAAACATGCATAATGTCCTTCCTGTGGTTACACACCAGCTGGACATTAAGGGAGTGGAAGCCCTTGCGGTTGACAGAAACAGCTGGGTTGTGATGGTGTGCCCTAATGGCCACATGTGTGCCGTCTATGACGCCCTGCACCCTTGGCAAGCCTGCCATATTTGCAAAGCCAACCGCAAGCGCGGTTACACTTGCTTGATCCGTGGAGAAGTGGATGTAGTTGCGCACCTTTGCAAAGAGGGCATCGGTAACCTGCGTGATGCAAGTGTGTGCGGCCGACTGGGAGATGCCGCTGATGAGCCCTGGAAGGACCCTGAAGCAAAAAAATTGAGTGCGGTGGTGACTTTGACAGGCTCCTCTGGGCTCCAGGTGTTGGTGCAGCATTGCGCAGATGTCAGCGACTACCTCTCGCGAAAGTCTCAGCCTCCTTTGGCATTGCTGCTCAGTCATGTTGAGGAAGGTCATTCTAGGCCTGTAAACCCTGTGTTGGGGGTATTTCCTGCGGCGACGTGCAGCTCTGCGCTGACGCCCTCCGCCCTGTGCAGCATCAGGTGGGTGAGGAGGAGGTTGGTGCTCCTGTTGTTGCTGCTGCTGTTGTGCCTGGTTCTGCTGCTGCCGCGGCTGCTCTTTCTCCGAATCTGAGGACCAGGATGACAGGGTATAAATGGTTCCCATGCTGCTGGTAGATATCTCAGTTGAGGAAGCGCTCAGTCAATGTGGGGAGAGGGTTTTCCCAGGAGGTCACAGTGGAGATGGATCTCAGCTTCACCACTTACAAGATCAGTAGACCTGCAAAAAGATTTCCAAGACCTCAAAAAACAAAGTTCTGTCATCTGTAAGTGAGCCTTGTTGAGAGCTCCGTTTTTATGCTGGAGCTGCAGCTGTCAAGAAGTCAGCCACTTGGTGAACCCGCTACAATCAGCTGGCGTGGTTTGGGAACGGTGTGGAACACGCAGAAAAATCGAACACCGCTGTGAAAATAGGCTTATGCAGGCAGTTAACAAGCTGTTAACTGCCTTAAGGGCCTGTCCCGCCGCTTGGTGGCGGGACTGATCGGGAGTCTGGGAGCCTGCATTTGGGAAAGTTGCGCGGAGGCGGGTTGACGGCGGGATCGGACTCCGCCATCAATATTTGCGATTTTACCCTCTGACCCGTCTCCATAACCGCCCTCTGAGTGCCTTTGTGTCTGTCTTCATGGAAGAAGATGCAAAAAACCTCCCGGAAATAGTGGAGAACCAAGGGTCTAGCAAGAATGAGGAACTGAAAGAAATTAGTATTAGTAAAAAAATATTAATGGGACTGAAAGCCGATAAATCTCCTGGACCTGATGGCCTACATCCTAGAGTTTTGAAAGAGGTGGATATAGAGACAGTGAATGCATTTGTTGTCATCTTCCAAAATTCCATAGATTCTAGAACGGTTCCCGCAGATTGGAGGGTAGCAAATATAGCCCCACTATTTAAGAAAGGAGGGAGAGAGAAAACGGGGAACTACAGACCAGTTAGCCTGACATCAATAGTAGGGAAAATGCTAGAATCTATTATTAAGGACGTGGTAACAGGGCACTTAGAAAATAATAATAGGATTGGGCAGAGCCAACACGGATTTATGAAAGGGAAATCATGTTTGACAAATCTGTTAAGAGTTTTTTGAGGTTGCAACTAGCAGAATAGATAAGGGGGAACCAGTGGATGTGGTGTATTTGGATTTTCAGAAGGCATTCGATAAGGTGCCACACAAGAGGTTATTAAACAAAATTAGGGCTCATGGGATTGGGGGTAATATACTAGCATGGATTGAGGATTGGTTAACGGACAGAAAACAGAGAGTAGGAATAAATGGGTCATTTTCGGGTTGGCAGGCTGTAACTAGTGGGGTACCGCAAGTGCTTGGGCCTCAGCTATTCACAATCTAGATCAATGATTTGGATGAGGGGACCAAATGTAATATATCCAAGTTTGCTGATGATACAAAGCTAGGTGGGAATATAAATTGAGGAGGATGCAAAGAGTCTTCAAGGGGATATAGACAGGCTAAGTGAGTGGGCAAGAACATGGCAAATGGAATATAATGTGGAGAAATGTGAAGTTATCCACTTTGGTAGGAAAAATAGAAAAGCAGAGTATTTTTTAAATGGTGAGAGATTGGGAAATGTTGGTGTTCAGAGGGATCTGGGTGTCCTTGTACACAAATCACTGAAAGTTAACATGCAGGTACAGCAAGCAATTAGGAAAGCAAATGGTATGTTGGCCTTTAATACAAGAGGATTTGAGTATAAGAGTAAAGACATCTTACTGCAATTATACAGGGCCCTGGTGAGAACACACCTGGAGTATTGTGTACAGTTTTGGTCTCCTTACCTAAGGAAGGATATACTTGCCCTAGAGGGAGTGCAACAAAGGTTCACCAGACTGGTTCCTGGGATGGAGGATTGTCATATGAGGAGATATTGAGTAGACTAGGCCTATATTCTCTAGAGTTTAGAAGAATGAGAGGTGATCTCATTGAAACATACAAAAGTTTTTACAGGGCCTGACAGGGTAGATGCAGGGAGGATGTTTCCCCTGGCTGGGGAGTCTAGAACCAGGGGTCACAGTCTCAGAATAAGGGGTCGGCCATTTAGGACTGAGATGAGGAGAAATTTCTTCATTCAGAGGGTGGTGAATCTTTGGAATTCTGTATATTGAAGACAGAGATCGCTAGATTTTTGGATGTTAAGGGAATCAAGGTATATGGGGATAGTGCAGGAAAGTGGAGTTGAAGTAGAAGAGCAGCTATGATCTTATTGAATGGCAGAGCAGGCTCGATGGTCCGAATGGCCTACTCCTGCTCCTATTTCTTATGTAACTCCCTCCGTAACAGCACTATGGGAGTACTTTCACCATACGGACTGCAGCAGTTCAAGAAGGTGGCTCACCACCACCTTTTCAAGGGCTATTAGGGATGGGCAACAAATGCTGGCCTTGCCAGCGACGCCCACATCCCAGGAACGAATAAAAAAATTGTGAAAGGCCTGCCGCGATCAGCACATGTGGAATTGTACTCTGACAAGAGTCACCACCTTCAGGAAAAAAGTACACAGGGTGCAATTTCCTGATCCTGTCCAAGCCCTGTTGCAGGACGATGCATGCGCGTGGCACTTATTATTGCGCTAGTGAACTTAGTAACAAATTGTGGAAAATAGGTTAAAAAAATAAAACTGTTGCATCTTAAATAGAAAATGTAACACCATTAAACCGGTTACACGAGTGGGCTTGTCATATTTTTATGATTTATACGCCTGGCTGTGTAATTTGGCAGGTCCATTATTTTGCCAACTAACTGCCGTGACTAAACCACTTAGGTAAGACTGATTTTAATATAAGTTATGAAAACAGCCCCAAGTCATTATGAAATCATTTCACTTCATATACAAATCTTACATTTTCTCATTCGCAGAGGGTGTTTATATTTACAAGTACTGGCACCTATTTACACTGTAGGGTATCGGTGTTTGTTTAATCTCACATATATGCAATCAGATTTTATGCTATGACATCCACAGTAAAGTTACAATATCTGTATTCAGTACTCACATCATTTGATTATCCAGCGTTTCTCATTACTAACAGGCAGCACTGGGTGTCAACTGCACTACAGAATATCAACACAGAAGAGTGCAAAAGGATGCCAGACAGGTGAACATGAGTTTCAATCCAGTTATTCTTTATACTTACATATGCCCAATATGAATGTGTCCTCAGGCCAAAGTCAGTGCAACTATAAATGTGCCTGTGACAGTAGCAGTGACAATATGATCCCATTTACACTGGTCACTTCACATTCCACTCTCATAGTGATCCAACATGACAAGCAGGTTATAGGACTCAGTTAAAAACACAAGATAGGGGGTTTCTGTCATCTGTATTGATGGTCTCTAAACTGGAGGCCATGCTGATGCTACTACTACAACAGACTAAATGCAAGCCTCCAATTCATTTAGTTATATATAATCATTGTTTTTGTGAAGTGCTACTTTCAATTGTTACTGAACAGAGAATCACAGGATAAATTCCTCAGAGTCAATGAGTACAGAGGAAACTCAGCTAGCTATGCACTTGAATGGTGGAAAGGCTACCTTGATGTGTTAGATGCCAAGGTTTCCTACAAACATGCAAACTTACAAAACTAATGGCAAACTACTGCACTTGTTTGTAAATCACTCCATTTTGTAAAAAATAGCTTTATAAAATCGTGAAGTCAATTAATTCTGAAATGACAAATAAATTTTATTGATTAATTGTTTGAAGGGCTGAAAATAGACTGTGCGATATTAATAATAAGTGAATTAATATATTTGCATGGAATTTCTCTAGTTTTAACGAAGGTTCATGTTTTTGTTAAAATAGTGAACAGAGGAATTTCATACAAACACATTAAAGCAATCAGTATCACTTAGCCAGATTTCAAAGTAGAGAATGACTGCAAGTTAAAAAAAAGCTTTTTTTTTAAAAACAAAAGGATTCTTAGGGTGAAACTTTAAAATTGGAGAAATGTGCAGAACTACAGGGCAGGCTTCTAGATGAATGTTACATGTACGGGTAGCTGTAGGAAATGTTGCATAAATGTACTTTACATACACATTTTGAGAAAGCAAACACTCCTGCAAGCACTTGCAATTAATTTTAAATTCTGTATCTGGGTAGAGAGCTATGTGTGCATGTGTGGAGCTTTCTCCTAGCTGCAGTCAGGCAGTGTAAACATGGTGCTGCTGCCTGTGAATTGACACTATAGCTACTGAGTTGAGTTGGGTAAGACAGCATAACTGCAGCCAAGACCCAGACAGAATGTGGGAGGACAAGTCCAATTACTAAGCCGAGATCTGCAACTGACAGCTCTTTAAAGATGATCCCTACAAAGATCTCAAGCCAGGAACAGAAAAGCAGGAATACTGTAAAATTCTAGGTTACAAGAGACAAAAAAAGTATGCATATTTCTTGAATATTTTGGTTTAATTGCTAAAAAAATTATGACATCATTGTGGTGTTAGCCAAGAGGAAGCCTACATATGAAAGGAGCTGAATTAAAATTTTGAGGATGTTAATGACCATCTTCTGATGTTTAACTCAGTCACTGAATTTCTTAATTTACAATGGGATATTAACAAATTAATTAAAGTATTGTTTTAGATTGTCCTCAAAATATCAAATGGATTTTTCAGGTTAAACCAGTAGAACTTGAATCACTCAGACATAGGTTTCCAAGGACCTTATCTACAGTAATATAAACCACTTTCATCTAGCACATCTATTACATTGAGAAGTGTCACTTAGAGGCATCTCAAATGCAAAGCTTATGTCACACGTGCAACTATTTGGTTCAAACAAGTTCATAAAAGAACAAATCATAATTTAACAGACAGGGCACCCATCAATGAACAAGTAGCATCCTAAATGTATTAAAAAAGGAAGTCAGCCATTTCTACCTGCTTTTCCCCTGACTTTGATGGCCTAGCCTCTTTCTAAGAGGCGTAGCTGGAAATCTTCAAGCAACTGCTTAGCTACAAACTTTCCTTAGCAACAGCAGTTAGCTTCGATAAACGTTGAATCCTTATTTACGGCAATAGGACTTTTAGATCCCCTGAAAGATCCACTTTTGCTTTGTAAAAGAATGGCAGGGTGCTACCATAACTGATGAAATACTGCATTTATCTGTACAACGCCCATTACAAGAAAACTGCATTCAACCCATGAGACCCATTCATCTGGAGTCCCTGCATGATCATTCTATCCCCTTTTAGGAACATTACGTTCCTCCCTACCTTCTCTGGAAAAAAAGTTACACCCTCAATTCCCCTCTCTGCAAATATAAATCCAGCTCTTTTACGGATGTCAACTGATCCTGAATCAGTCACTTTTTTCCCCAAAGCATCTGTTCCCCATGTATACTAATCCTGTGAAGAGGGAAAAAGGGTTGTATCTAATCTCTAATCGTGCTTGAGGCTTGTCAATTTTGTACTTCTGTCCTTTAATACTTTGCTTATAATCCAAGTTGAACAGCTGGCGTATTTTAACCTTAACTTTCATGATTTTAAGATCTTTGAAGTGTCACTTCAGTCATCTTATCTCCAGTGATAAAGGTTTGGTCATTTGCGCCTTTCCACTTAGTCCCACACGGCCTGGAATAATTCTGGTTACTTCTCTGAACTCTTAATGCACCTATATCCTTTTTTGAAGTAAGGTGACCAAAATTGTAAGCCATATTCCAGAAATGGCCTCATCACTAATCTATAAAATGTCACTACAATTTGATCTGACTTGTAATCTCCTCCATAATGCATCCCAGCACCGAATCTGCCTTGTGACTACTTCACATTGACCAGATGCTGTACTCGTGGCACTGAATTCGGATTACCTTGAAACCATTTCCACACAGCAGCTAGAAAAGTGAGCTCTTTCTCCCCTGTCATAATCTGCGCAATTTCACTGTAACCTTCTTCCATTGATAAAATTGACCAGTAAATTTAAGCCAAAAATAATCTATCCTGAAAAGGTTGGATAGTTTTAATATAATTGTAGGGACTTGAATGCAACTTTACAGGGCCTAATTCCTTTCATTGGGTAGCTAACCCCAAATACAGGAAACTCTTTATTAACCGGCACCGACGGGACCGGCGTGGTGCCGGTTAATCAAAAAGTCCGGATAATGGAGAGTTATATCTCCCAACGTACGAGAGCCCCGTACACATTGACATGCGCCTGCATTCGGAGCTCCGTCTCCCCGGGGACCGCCAGCTGACCATCTGTCGTGTCCGCTGCCTACCCGGGCTGCACATTCCCCTCCCAATCTACACGCTCCGATACAAGGCAAACGCCTCGGGGTTTTTTTTAAAGTTAATTTTAAACGAGAGATGAAGGAAAACCCCGGTTACCTACTCAAGAATTTTGCCGGTTAAGAGAGATTTCCGGATATTTGGGTGCCGGTTAATAAAGAGTTTCCTGTACAACGTATTAGTTTGTGAACTGAAACCTTTCGCAACACACACCTACAATAACTCGAACTAGCAATCCAATCTACAAAATCAGGTTAATCTATCACAGAAAATTTAACACTCACTTAATCAAGGTGTTACTAAAGTTGACCAAAGTGCAGCCAACCTATAAAAATGACTACTAACTTCTGATCAACTGATGGGCAAGATTAAACCCTACTAACCCTAGCCGCTGCACTGGTCATATGAGTCAGAAATAAGCCTTTCATCTGGGTTAGAAAGCAGTTGCAAAGGTAAAACAAAAAATCATAATGCCACATAAATTCACAAGCATCTTTTTTGATTTACTAAAGTACATTGTAATATGCACACACCCGGCAATTCCAGAGGTTATAGTCTACCCAGCGAAAAACATTAGGAAACGTTTTCCTGCCCTTATTTTGCTCTTTATTCCTTAAGGGTCGGAGGGGTAATGTACTAAAATGGAACCAAGTATCAGTCACTGAAATTCACAATAAATAAGTAAGGCTGATGAAGAGATGGCATTGAAAAATATTCTTTTGATTATTCAGTAGTCGCTAATTGGAAATCAGCACATGAAACGGTCTTCAAATATAATGCACTGCAATAGTATCACCGACACTGCAAGATGATGAAGCAGATAGAAAAAGAAAGATTAACCGTCTTGACACTGTGCAGAAAACCTCTTGACTGTTCAAAATGGAATAATTTCAAGGGGCACTAATTAGATATGGTTTGCAATCCATAAGCGAGAAGTTTTTTTCCCCTCCTCTTTTCCCTCTACATGATGGGGTTACTTTAAACAAACAAATGCAATTTTTAAAAAAGTTAAAATTAAATTGGTCTTTCCTTTGAACAATAAGCGCCAACATTGGCGATAAGATATTGTTGTTTATCCAGTCAAGGATCTTATTGTAGTGATAAAAAGCAAGAGATTACAAAAATAAGGTGCAAAAGGTAGGGAAATAGAGGACAAGACAAAACATTCATGTCAAAGATCAATGGTTTTATATGGAATAGTTTTGTGTTTTTTTTAAAAAAACGATCAAGTTACACTAACTATTGAATATAAATTATGTTTGCTTTAAGATGTTATGTACATATGCAAACTATAAACATTTTTCTTTTCAGTTTACCATTATCATTGCTATAGTTCAACAGGAAGCCACAAAAGACAGTCAAGAGCTTCTGATTGGCCGCATCAATATTACTGCATAGTGTCTGTAAGTGGTCAACTACTATCTGTGCGCCACCAGATAGCTCAACTGCACTCCTGCCCTCATCTGCAAAACAAAGAATTAAATTAAAAAATCTACAACGTAAATATAAATTCAAACAAGACATTGTGAAAAGAAATTAAATGCTTTAAAAATAAAAAAAGTAAGCACTATTCATAAAATAATTGTAATAAGAAAGTCACATGACCTATAAAACATATTCAAATAGAATAAAATTAATACAATCTTGGCACTAAATAAGTCTTAAAGGAGATATGGAAGCAACAGTCTTCAATAATGATTTTCACTGGGACTCCAGAGCACTTAAACTAGTTTACTGCTGAACATTTATAGGAATTTTTCAGAGCACATTGGTTATAAAGAGTCAAAATAAATAGCTTGTTAATAGTTTTTACCTCTCCCCATTGTTGCGCACCTCCGAGGTGTTTTGAGAGGGCAAAACATAACAATGCAAGGTCTATTTAAAGTGAAATGCTATACTATCCTACAGCTGCATTACTCAATGGTCGAACTGTCAGAAGACTAAACTTACTACAAATTAAAGTAGCAAAATAGAACATAAAATCGGCATCCTTCAAGGGAATCAAAGCACTTATGTTGAAGACTATGAATGAATTGCAATCTTTTGACTTGTACAAACTAATTTTCTTTTCTTCAGAAACAGACACTAGAATTAAAATGGACTAGAACATCACTGAAATGAACAAGGCAACAACAAGAACTTCTTGAAAACTTACATGTGAACAAATGCTGGAAAAAACAGAATTAAATACAAGTGGACTTTACTCTGTCTTAGTTTCACAAATGCTGTTGATACTGCCTAATGTCAACTGCACTGTCAGCTACCCATCACAGCAAACGAAAATCTTAGCAACATCAACAATGCTGCCTCATCCTTTGAGTACAACAGGTAATTTATCTATTCTCAACATTTTCAAAATAGGGTTTTCACAGCTCAAACTTTTAGTTTTGTGCTACAGAGTGTTCTGTCTAATGGGTATTTAAAGAGACATCATTAAGAAGCAATCTGTGTCCATAACTATTCATTTTTTGGATAATCTTTTCTCGCAACTTCTCACAGAAGGAGCTGCTATAGCTATCCCGGTTAGGCTGGAGAAGTCCTTAGCAAGGCACTGAACCAGAAATGGTATTCATTGAAAAAAAATTAAAGAAAGGTTCTCTCAAAGGTGTCTTGCATTCAAGTCAAAGTTCCAGGTTGTAAGATTTAATTAGTGTTTCATATATAAAACATTTAGGTCAAAACTTAAAATCACACTAAACCTGAAAGCTGTAAGTACACCAAACGTTTGGCTCAAATAAATAAAATAAAATGTGGTTTAAAGTGTTTTCCATTCTTGATAAAATATACAAAATAGATTTACTCTATCTATATTGTGGTCACTGAACGTGGTAATGGTTTTGTGCACTGCATTCCTTGCCATTGAGTACTAATTAAAACTATGTTTTTTTTTTAAAATAGAGAGATATATTAGGGAGTACTTTATACACAAAGTATTTCTGCAGCTTTTCTCCTTTATATTCTAGACCAAAATAATCCTGTCAACTTTGAGAGCGAAAGAGAGAGAGAGAGTCCAGAAAGTACATTCTATTAGTAGTAATATACAAAAACATTTATAATAAAGCATTTTAGTCAATCTTTTTAATTAACTGTGGTCAAAGTAAAAAATAATTCTACCATTTTCAATGGCAGTCCTGTACACTTAACATTTCATGACAATTATCCAACTTTCTGGTTAAGAAAATACCTACCTTATAAGGACTTTTTCATTTTCAAATCAGAGGCATAGAATTACATAGCAGTTACAGCACAGAAATAGGCCATTCGCCCCAACAGAGCTATGCTCCACACGAGCCTCCTCCCACCTTACATCATCTCACCCTATCAACATATCACACTGTTGGAGAGAGGCCTTGCCTTTATGCAATTCTGCAGGGAAGAATCACATGGGACAATGCTCATGCATTCTTCACTTTTACTTCATGCACTGAGGTTTCAATTTGTTTTGTCTCACCACCCTAGAAGATTATGAGCATCTCTTGTCCTAACCTTTTGCAGGGACCAAAGAGGATAGTCAAATATAAGTGCAGAGTTTTGAGCTTGCCTTTTATTTAAAGAATCAACATCATAAAAGGTAGGCAATCTTTCTTTAATTACTAGACTTTCACACATTGCTCGGTACTGACCAAGTAGTGAAATCAGGACAAGGCAGCCGGGGTGGGGTGGGGCGAAAGAGGCCACAGACTCCCATCACCAGGACTGACCTACTAAAGCAAACAGCTGCACTAAATTCAAATTCTAACATTTGGTGAAAGGTGTGCAGATTGGTCCAGGTCACAATTTTGCAGGTACTTTAAACCAAGTTCAATGAAAAATTAGCTGTGGAGGGTGATCTGGTCGAATGCCTCTTTGCTGAGTCCAAAATTCCCTTCCCAGAGATATGTGAAGGAAGTGCTCGAGTTGACATTTACCAATCAGTTTGGAAATTGATTTCCTTTGGGCTTGTGCCACGAAGAGCTGACAAGGCCACTAGGAGATCTTAGTACCATCAGCATAAGTACCCTGCAAATAGCAATAGCATGGAAACAGCATTCCAATTCAGATGGACGTGCTGGGTGACAGAATTAAGGTATAATCTCCTGGTGCAAATGAAATTGGGACATAGCCCACCTTACATCATCTCACCCTATCTCACTGGGGTATCGAGAAGTGGGTCGCTCAGACACAACCAGCAAATGCTGCAGTGACTCCAGTTGCAGGGATGAGGCCAGTGATAATCAGGGTAACAAACTGAGGAATTGATTGTTTAAAACCCTCTAGACATGAGCCTCTGCCACTGAAAAAAACGAGTCTACTCTCTTGGTGTGCACATTCAGGGCACCTGAACATCCCCAAGGACTCAAAGGAGTAGAAAAAGGGCATCCCTGAAGTACTTGGGAGAGTGGAATAAGAATTTTTTTTGACTTTTTAGAGAGGACATACTCTCTCCAGTACTGCTTGTCTCTAAAAGGACTCCTAAGGCTCCAAATCCTCACACTGTTGGACCTGTTCCTAGAAAGTTCTCTGAAGGCAATGGACACAGTCCCAAAGGGTCCATGGAGAACCCCAAGGAAATTGTGCTGGCTACCATGACATGCTTTAACAGATATTTGAAAGAGTGATTATGACCATCTGCAACTGTGAAGGCCCAGCTGCACATTGTATGATGTCTGAAGGCATAAGACATCCTTTAAAAGTTAAGTAAAATTTTGATGAATTTTCAGCCAGAAAATGCAGGTGCCAATCGTCTGCAGAGGAAAATAAGCTAATAAAACATGCAAGAAAACATAAGGCTAGAAATGTTTTCCCAAGTTGAAGCAAGACAAACTGAAATCTTGGGGGTTGAAATGTGTAGTGCAGCGCAGGATAGTCTACAACACTGGGACGTTATCCATATTAACTTTCCCTGCAAAACACACAGAGGTGTGGCCTTTCTCCAACAGTGCACGGAGGATGTTAAAATCAAAAAATGTACTCGACTAACAAGCTAGGTAAAATTTGTCATGATTGTTAAAGGGATGGATTTAATGGTGCTGGAGGTTGAAGTTTAGACTATGTCTTGTACTTTTAAACTGCTACAAGAAATGGCTCCATTCTGTTCCTCTTTGCACCAAGGCATTTTTGACAATTTACCACCTCATTATATTTTAGTCACCTCCCTAGGTTATTCAAATAAGGCATATTTCCCTGACCGTCTATATTTATCAAGCCATTACATATGTAACAGTACTGAATACATTTTTGAGCAAATGGATGTTAATATCTTCAGAGGTAGTGCATATATCCTAAGCATCCTGCATCTGTTGACTGAAAAAGCATTTGATATTTTAACATGAAAACAAGCTGGAAATAACAGGTTAAAACAGAACATTTCACAAAATTTATCTATAAGATAACAGCTACATATCTGCCAAAACAGTACCATTTTGTACGATATTCTAATATTTTTGGGAATTTGCAAAGTCTTCATAGGCCTGCATACATAGTGGAATCCTATTACATAGGATGGATTGGGATAAATGAATCATCAATAAATCCCTACATTAACCAAACTGGCCATAAACATTCATAACTTTGTAAGAATAAATCAAGACTGCAAAAAATGATTTACCTCAGAATTACAGACTTGTAGACAAAAGGTGAGGTGCATTGTCAATTTCACATGGAATAGAGGTTATGGTCTAATAGACAGACACGGTAGTTTAAGTGCAATTACTTAGGGACATTTAAACTTTGTATTTTAGCAGCTGTAGCAAAATTCAAAACACTAGGTATGCAAAACATGTATGTTGCCAATTCCACGACTGTATTCCTGCCAACATGTTCACAATGCCCTTGATTTTCAGGCAGAGTCATTAGTCTGATCACTTGATTGGTTGTTTGATTCATCATGTTATATTCAGGAATATTCACCAATCATATCATTTTGCCTATATATCAGCATGTTGTCCTAAACCACTGTCCACCGTAAAATGCAGGGATAAGGATCACAAAGCTTTGAGGCTAAATACATCATCGCACACTGGGAAAGAGGGAGAGGGGTGGAAGAGGGGCGGGAGGGAAGGTAATCAAAACATAAATGAGCGGCACACAGATTATACAAAGGATTAAAACATTTATTTCGCTCAACATCCATTAGTCTGAAAACTGGTGCATCAATAAAACCAACAGTGCTTCTGTACCCAACCCTACAGATTTCACTTCTTAATTGTGTTAACCATGATTCAACAGTAGCAACACTGAAAGGAGCTTATGCATCTTGTATTAGCAATTCAATGCAAGAGCAAACAGGCTACTGAGAAACAAAATTACCACAAGGCTCTGATAATAACACCCAAGAATATTAATACACCAGTCCTGGAACACATTCAGACTGCTTGTGGTAGGTGTCTTTCATTAAAAACAGAATGTCTTCAAAAAATAGTACTGTATGAAGTTATTAAAACTAAATTTTGATCACACCTAAAGCTAATGTGTATATTAATTTTACAAGGACGTAAAAACCTCCTGGCACATTTATGCACATGCTGCTAAATATGGTTTGTTTTTAAAATATTGAGGGATAATGACTCGATGATTCATAGGTTATATTTTTGGCAGTAAAGTATTAGTGCCATTAGCTGTCTGCTAGTAAAAAGGATTTGTTAAGAGTCCTAAATATGGTCATGAATATTACAATACCATCTTCATTCTGGACTTACGGCTGTCATAGCAAATGTTCCCCAGGGCACGTCCCGTTTGAAGAAGCACTTCTTGATCTCTGTTGTTCAACAGCTGAACCAAAGGTGGAATCAATGCTGTGTCCACACATGGGTTTCGCATGAATTCTGTAAACAGTATGGACATCAAGTCAAGCTATTGCTCAAAACGAGCCGATTGCAGTACAGTACTGAGTTCTTAATTGGACATTTGATGATGTGGAATTCACTTCTAGGTTTCAAGGCAATTGCTTATAGTGAAACGTGAGCGCATAATCTTCTAAACCTACCTTTGCCACTTCAAATTAGTTCTGACTTGGGACAGAAACTGTAAATCACATTTCAACATTTTCACTGAAAATACTTGCCAGGAAGTTATACTGCCATTTCAAATACAAAAATGAGTACACACGTGGGAGTCTACAACGTTCACTTATGGACAACCCTATATTTATATGGAAGTAATAATGGAAAAACCTGCCTGACCTGCAGCCATTTTGTTTAACAGAAGGAATAGCTGAATGGGACAATCCAAAGCAAGCTTCTTCTGCACGTGCTTTTGCAAAATGGCTTCATTAAAATTGCATTCCAAATATAATTGATCTCAGGAATGCATCACTAGACATATTTATTTTAATCAACCAAAACGGGCAGTGCACGATCCTGTCTGAGGTGAAATTTAATAAAAAATATTTTCTTTCCCTCTTTTTCCTTTAAGTCCACCTTATGTACTATTTCTTGGCCAAAGGAGCAGGCAATCTGATCCTAAAGCAACTCTTAATACAGCTACTGAGTAGTACAAACATGGACAACTTTTCCATGCTTTCCTCTAGGGGCCTCCACAACAACCAACACAACCCTTACCCACTACAACTTGCAGTTATATAGCACTTTTAATATAGTAAACATCCCAATGTGTTTCCAAGACAGAAACTGATTGTAAACAGCAGAATTAGATGGTGAGCAAAGGCATGATCAAAGAGGTTTTGAGGAAATTGTTGAAGGTGGAAAGAGAGCTAGAAATACACAAGGGTTTTAGAGACAGCGTTGGGAGTGTAGAGCTCAGCCGGCTCAAGGATCAGTCAGTAATGGTGGCATCGGTAGAGGCCAGGGAAGAGATGCAAATAAGGCCAGAGTTAAAAGAGTGGGGAGCACGTATTAGCATATATGACTGGATGAGGTGGCATAGTGGAGCGTAGCCATGGAGGGATCTGTAAACTAGGATCAAGATTGAATTTGTTATGTTGGGGGCAACCAATGGAGGTTGGTGACAAGAACAATAGGGAAGCAGGACATAGTGCAACATTGGACAGGGGCAATGGATATTTTCACAAGTTAAGAGTTCATGCAAGGTGCAGCATGGCAGGCTGGTAAGGAAAGTTTTTTTTTTATTCGTTTCTGGGATGTGGGCGTCGCTGGCAAGGCCAGCATTTATTGCCCATCCCTAATTGCCCTTGAGAAGGTGGTGGTGAGCCGCCTTCTTGAACCGCTGCAGTCCGTGTGGTGAAGGTACTCCCACAGTGCTGTTAGGGAGGGAGTTCCAGGATTTTGACCCAGCGACGATGAAGGATCGGCGATATACTTCTAAGTCAGGATGGTGTGCGACTTGGAGGGGAACTTGGAGGTGGTGGTGTTCCCATGTGCCTGCTGCCCTTGTCCTTCTAGGTGGAAGAGGTCGCGGGTTTGGGAGGTGCTGCCGAAGAAGCCTTGGCGAGTTGCTGCAGTGCATCTTGTAGATGGTACACACTGCTGCCACGGTGCGCCGGTGGTGGAGGGAGTGAATGTTTAAGGTGGTGGATGGGGTACCATCCAGGATAAAGCAGCGTTGAGCTTGGAGGTGACAAAGCCTGCATGATAGCATCATTGGCAGTGATGATGAAGTAAAATGGAATCCAGTTCTGTTGCAGAGCTGGAAATAGACAGTCTTGGTGAAAGTCAGGATATGGCGTTTGAAGCTTAAACAGTGTCAAACAGCAGACCAAAGCTCTGCAATGTTAACCTCAGCCTAAGCAAGCAGCTGGAGAGGGGGAGAGAGTCGGGGGTGGGGCGTGACTAGCATTTGGAGGTTTTTTGGCAGGAGCTGAACAGCATAGCTTTGGTCTTGATGTTAAGCTGGTGAAAATTCTGTCTCATTCGCAATGAAGCTAGTGGTAGTTGTGGAGTGGAATGTGGTGGTGGAGAGCTGGATGTTGTCAGCATACATATAGAAGCTGACCCCATGTCTACAGATGAGGTCACAGGAGGGAGGGGAGAGGAGAGAAGAGAAGAGGAGAGATACAACTTTGGGGCATTCCTGTGGTAGTAGGGGAAGCCATTGCAGAAGATGAGCTGGCTATGTTGGGACACCAGGTAGAAGTGGAATAGAGCGAGGGCACCACATGGACAAAGGAGCTGAATTCCAGAGGTGAGGTGAGAGTGACTGCCCTTGACATCAAGGCAGCATTTGACAGAGTCTGGCATCAAGGAGCCCTAGTAAAACTGAAGTCAATGGGAATCAGGGGGAAAACGCTCCACTGGCTGGAGTCATACCTAGCACAAAGGAAGATGGTTGTAGTGGTTGAAGGTGAATCATCACAGCCCCAGGACATCGTTGCAGAAGTTCCTCAGGACAGTGTCCTAGGCCCAACCATCTTCAGCTGCTTCATCAATGACCTTCCCTCCAACATAAGGTCAGAAATGGGGATGTTCGCTGATGACTGCAGTGTTCAGCGCCATTCACAACTCCACAGATAATGAAGCAGTCCATGCCCGCATGCAACAAGACCTGGACGACATTCAGCACACAATGCGACATCTGGTCCTCGCTTCAGCCAGTATATCCTCCCGCAAACCCAGGTAACAAGTAATGCTAAATGTTGAAATGTGTATTAAGCTTCTCCAGCACAATATTTGTACCAAAATTTAGCCCAGGTTTATTAACATTCTTCTAGTAAATTAGGAAAGGGGATAGAAACATATATCCACAGTCGCTTAAATAAACAAAATGAGTCAGTTTGTAGTAGTTAGAACACCAACTGGAAAGGTCTGCATAATCTCAAAATATTTACTGGAACCTTAAAGCATAATCCTGCGAATTCCAAAGGGTTAATGTTGTTCGGACCCGTTGCTATCCCACTTCTGATGTTCAATGCATAAATCAACTCAACTGGGAACCTTGGCACGTACAGCAGCAATGTTTCAGAAGATCACAATGTCACCCAGGTCTGACAGTGCAAATTGATCGTGTTCCACCCACACTTATTTGGTATGTGCGAGTTTTAAAAAAAAAAAATCTGAATGCTGTATGAAGGCGCATACGACATAGATCACAGAGCAGGAAAACAACAAACATAATAAAGAGAACTCAGAAGCTCTAAAGGAGAGATCCAAAGTCAGGTCAAACTAGAAGGGAAAAATGTGAAATAAAAAAAGAGTAAAAACCAATGACCAACAAATTAAATAAATTTTACTACACAACTAACGATGTAGGATTAGAAACAGAACTAAAGAAAAAGTGATATGACTCAACGTTTAATGATTTTGAAGGCTACTTTTTTTTAAAAAAAAGCATTGATACAAGCACTGGAGCACACAAGCTGAAAATGTACTTACCACTACAACAGCTTTAGCATGATGCTAATCAAACTTATGGTTTGACTTAACAACAGAAAATGCTGGAAATACTCAGCAGGCCAGGCAGCATCCGTGGAGAGAGAAACAGTGTTAACGTTTTAGGTCTGTGACCCTTCATCAGAACTGGAAAAAGCTGGAGATGTAACAGATATTAAGCAGGTGCAGAGACAGGGGGGGGGGCGGGGGGAGGAAGGAATTGAAGGAACATCCTGCCTCTTACATAAGCACAGTATGTTCCTTCAATTCCTTCCTCCCCCCCCTCCCCCTCCCGTCTCTGCACCTGCTTAATATCTGTTACATCTCCAGCTTTTTCCAGTTCTGATGAAGGGTCCCAGACCTGAAACGTTAACTCTGTTTCTCTCTCCACGGATGCTGCCTGGCCTGCTGAGTATTTCCAGCATTTTCTGTTGTTATTTCAGATTTCCAGCATCCGCAGTATTTTGCTATTGTATATGGTTTGACAGCTTGACAAAGCTCTTAAAGATGTACTAAATCCACCCCCCCCCCCCAACCCCACAACCAAAAAGAGATTCTGATCTGTCTTTTCAGACACAAGATCACCGACTGTGGATGGCAAACTAAAATCGCACCGTATAACCACTCCAAGAAAGCTGAAATGCATTAGAAACCAGCTTTAGGCTTTCTTTCACCAAATCGATTTTGCTTAAGTAAATTACATGTACACAATTAACCCATCAAATAATCACAGATCACCGTGAGTTATCAGTAATACACAACTGGGGGTCAATGTTTTGGGTTCACTCCTTCTCGCAAATGTAAAAAAAATACAAATGAACTTTAAAAGCAAAGGAAAACAAAACAATGGCACGTCATGAGCGTCTGATAACATAGTACATCCATGTCTAAATGTGACATTTATTACATTTGTTGAGTTGCCATAGCTTGTACTGTACCGTCAATACAAATGTCAGAAAATAGTCACTGCAGTAATCTTTTACAATCAACTATAATGAAGAACTGCTTTAAATATGCTTGGGCTTTTCATTAAGATGGACAAGTCATGTCATAATGGTACAATAAATGATATTATAAAATATATATTGAAAATGTTTACTGCACACATTTCCTGTCTGGAAGAACTAACTTCCCGTCACCTTATCCCCATTAAAAATTCCTATTTCCACATTTATATTGCACACTGCCTGTGTAAACTCATTACCCTCCCACCAGTGGTGGCTTTTAGCACCTGCGCTTTGCATCTCCTACTTCCGCAGCCTTTACTGCAGAGATAGCCCTATGCTCCAACTAACTGTATTTCCTTGCTTGCCAAATTGCCATAAGTTTTGCTATTTAACTAAAAAAAATCCAAGTATTATATAAAACATTGACAAAATGTATGACTTTTAAAATCGGAACTGGATCACATCTGCATACCCTCGTCCAATTATCTTCTGCCCTCTAACCCTAATAACTTAACTTGAAGACTACACTTAGACTGGACGCTCCGGGTGTACCGCCACGCGAGATCGACTGCTACAGCACATAATTATTCTAGTTAAAGACCTTCAAAAATAAAATGATCTCGTTATCAATGATAAATTGCAGATTTATTATTTTGTTGCATGAGATACTGAAGCCAGCCAACAAAACATTCACTGAAATATGAAATCTTACAACTATGAATGGCTGCTGTTCTTAAAAACAAAATAAAACAAAATATACTGACAGATGAGGTGCAAAACTGAAGATGTTCCAGCAGAGAAAGTTCTTGTGGAAAACCTCACCATTTTTGGCTATTTCTGCTATGATGTTTGCTACTTTTGCTGCACAGGAACAATGTGGAGACAGCAGACGTGGGAAAACCTGAAGGATTCCACTCTCCTGGACCTTTACGCTGGTTTCTGCATCTGCAACAAACACAGCAATAATAAATTAAAGCAAGCCCAATCAAAGTCATAGCAAACATGGGTGTTCTTACCCATGGCAAACAACAATCAGTGAATTGGCTGGGTTATGAATTTTGCATGTGTGAAGCTTTTGACCTGTTGGGAAACAAGATTACAAATCATACATCTATACATGGCCGTTTCAGGTAATTTCTAAATCAGCTGTGCCTTTTTTGAAAAGAATTATATGTAACCAGTATACAATATCCATTAACAGTTATGTTGACCAGTTGAATTCTTTGGGTGCCTTTAATGTAGAACAATTTCCCAAGGTGCTTCACAGAGCTGTGAGGAAGACATGGATGCCAAATCAAAAGGAGATATTAGGATGCAAAAGCAAAATACTGCGGATGCTGGAAATCTGAAATAAAAACAAAGTGCTGGAAATACTCAACAGGTCAGGCAGCATCTGTGGAAAGAGAAAGAGAGTTAACGTTTCAGGTCGGTGACCAGTTCTGACGAAAGGGACACCGTAGATTAGTTGGGAGTTTCCAAGGACAGAAAGGTCAAGAGTGGTATTTGTGAGGAGGGGGATGATGACTGTGGCTTAGAAAGGGAGGGAGCCCGTGCTTGAGGAGAGAAAATCATTTACAATGTCAGCTTGCATTGGCCAGGAAGTGAAGTTGGGTGGTCAGTGTTTTGGGATTGGGATTGGAATTGAGGGAACAAGAGGTGTGCTCGGGGTGGGCATATGGGAGAGAAACTAGACAGAAGGGGATTCAGCGCTTCGGGGGTTGGTGAGTAAGTAAAGGAGGCAGCTAAAAGGATGGTCTCTATTTTGGTGAAAAAGAAATCCATCAGCTCCTTGCACTTGCTAGAGGTGAGGGTGGAGTGGACAGGGGAGAAGCATTTAAAGGAGGCTGCGTGTTGTGGAGAGAAGTCAAGGATCTACCATTGCTCTCCAGAATGATCCTACATTAGTGGGCAGTTTTGGTAGAGGAGGGGCTCAGTAGGGCTTGATGTGGGCGAGCCAGATTCGGCGATGGATGGCTATGCCAGGTGTGAGCGAGATACGCTCATGTTTGTGCCCCATGGACTTTAGGGTGCAAAGAAACTTGGAGAAATGACTGGATAGAAGACTGTGAGGGTTTGCTGGTGACAAGGACAAAAGGTAGAGATGAGGAAGTGGTTGAGCAAAATCAACAGCTGTAGAGTTATTGTGGCTAATTAGAGGGCCAAAGGCTAACTACATGTTGGCTTCAGGTTGTTGCAATAGATTTTGTATGGATTTCTAGAGCAAGCTGCCTGGTAAATTGGGTCAGATTTCAAGTGGAACTGTGGTTCTTTCACATCAATACTGGTGCTGGATTAGTAGTATCAAAAAAAATATTAAAAAAGAAAGTTTGACATATGCTTAGCAGTAGGATCACAATCTTTGTGATTCTACCATCAGCAAAGCTACCCAAGATATATGACTCCTTTCAAACTAATGTTCTTCACAAAACCTGCTTCACTGTAATCTAATTTTCAGATATTACTATTTCTGATTCAAATTCCAATGTAAGAAAAAGCAAATTACAAATCAAGGGGTCATTTGGGATTTATAGATGACTTCAGTAGTAACCCTTTCCTTCCCAGTCTAAATTTAAGAGCTAATGGACAATAGTGATTAAGCGCAGTTAAAAATTCTCAAATTACAGTTCCGTTTTTCTTCAGTACATAACGACCATTTCACTAGGATTTAAATTTGATATTGTGAATGAAAAAGCTATGAAAATTCCCACTGAAAATTAACAAGACAGAGAGTCATAACGGCACAGAAGGAGGCCATTCGGCCCATTGAGTCCGTGCGGCTCTGTGTAGAGCAATCCAGTCAGTCCCATTCTCCCGCTCTATCCCCGTAGCCCTGCAAGTTTATTTCCCTCAAGTGCTATCCAGTCTCCCCGTGAAAACATTTGAGTGTCTCCGCTTCCACCACTTCCGTCGGCAGCGAGTTCCAGGTCCTCACCACTCGCTGCGTAAAAAAGTTTTTCCTCACATCCCCCCTGTATCTCTTGCCCAAAACCTTAAATCTGTGTCCCCTAGTCCTTGCACCATCATCAACTAGTGGGAACAGCCTTTCCCCGTCTAGCCTATCCAAACCCGACATAATCTTGTACACCTCTATCAAATCACCCCTCAACCTCCTTTGCTCTAACGAATCCAGCTTCTCCAACCTGTCCTTGTAGCTTAGATCCCCCATCCCCGGAACCATTCTGGTAAATCTCCTCTGCACCCTCTCAAGGGTCTGCACCTCCTTCCTAAAGTGTGGTGACCAGAACTGGACGCAATACTCCAGTTGTGGCCTAACCAGCGCTTTATAAAGGTTCAGCATAACTTCTCTAGTTTTGTACTCAATACCTCTATTTATGAAGCCCAAGATCCCATATGCTTTGCTCTTACTGTTATAATAAATTCACTGAAAATTTTTTTGTAAAAACCGCAAGGTATAAATCCCACAGAAATCAAGGCATAGTTTGCTGGTAGTAGTCTGGGGTGATAAGTGTATGAACTGAATCGTTTAAACTGAAGCTCTCTACTTATTGAATCTGAGAGAAATGATTAACAGATTAGTCTTGATCTGGAATTAAATTTGCACATTGGCAACTCACTGTCTTTCAACGACTACTCCTAAGAGCACTTCAGATACAAATCCTACATCCATTTCTGATTAGTTTTGAATTTTTTTTCTTCAATCCTCTAGCTATTTCTGTACCATGAAAAAGAAAATCCTTTTTAAACTGTCCCATTTGAGCCTCATCCCATCAAAGTATTGTTCTGGTCATGCTCCAATCTGTTTGCTTCTTTTACCATCTCTTGCGTTACACATCAGAACTGCAAATCAGTCAATCTTTGGCCCAGTAGGGTCACCCAGAATATAATTTATATTCAGGATTCCAATAAAAGGACTATAGCCTCTATTATTAAACAGATTGATGGGCTGGCCTCGAAATCTTTTGGAGCAGAGGAAAGAGGAGATGGGGAAAAGGGGATCTATTAGTTTTAGCAAACACAAAAGCAGAGTAAAAGTACATCTTCCTCTTCCACAGCCAAACATAACTCAGCACTCGGAGTTCACGGTAATCTCTCCATTTTCTTGCAAATTCTCAGCAGACCGTGCACCAACCAGGGCTGGAGGAGTGTGTGATTTCCTCTTTGACCTCCGGCAAATCAAGTTGGCATCCAAGATACATATGGGAAGGGACCCGAAAGGGAACCCTCCTCTGATTTTGCCCACTCACTTGAAGGCCTCTGTTCAGCTCCCCAGTGCAGTGCAATTGAGATTGACAATGTAAGGAAGTGGGATGTGGAAAACCACATCTATGTCCCATTCCTCAGTAGCATAATACATTGAAATCCTCAATACAAAACGCACTCATACCCAACACTAGGAAGCAGGCTGGAATCCATGCCTTGTGGAAAAACTAGAAACTTGTATGTGGAACTTTAGTTCCGACTTTTCATGCATCGCTTGCAGCATTGGGGTGGGGAAAGGACAAGAGAAAACGACTATTCGCAGTGGGCAATCTTGAAGGAACTAAAATATCATTCATAATTGTACAAAGATCTTGGGAGGTGGTTTGCAAAAGAGAAAAGCAAAGGTGATGCATACATTCATGCTAGCTGGTTTCTCTCAGTGGCAATCAGCCTTTAACAGGTTGCACTGGATTACCCTAACCCTAAAATTGACTCGATTGTATTTGTCCCCCCAAAAATTACAGGAATTGTAGATGGTTTCTACAAATGTGAAATGTAGTCTTTCTTTCTAATGTATGAGGGCACCCCATAACCTAAAATATCTTGCGTTCCAAGCTAGCCACCATGTAAATTACAATTTTTTTCTTCTTCTCCCAGCCTCTTGAAGGCACGAGACCCACTGGGGTATGATTCCGTGGGTGCTGACTGCATGGTACATTGCTCAAGTGGCCATTCTTCTTGTGTGAACGTAGATATCAAATCTCATTAGACTATTTAACCTTGGGTACATCACAGCAGGGCCTGAACCTATCCTTAGCCAAAGTCTACCTGTGCACTTTCTACTAAGGATCAGTGCATTGTGATCCAGACCAGGAACCCTGATCCTCCTAGGCAAGCAGTGCCAAGGTGGGCTACAGAACCTCCACTGCCATCCTGGCTGATATGAGCCAATGCAGTTCATACTGTAGATTGAACTTGGGATTTTGTCAGCCGTGGCTCAGTTGGTAGCACCCTCGCCACTGAGCCAGAAGGTTGTGGGTTCAAGTCCCACTCCAGAGGCTTGAGCACAAAATTCTAGGCTGACACTCCAGTGCAGTACTGAGCTGCACTGTTAGAGGTGCCGTCTTTCAGATGCGACATTAAACTGAGGCCCCGTCTGCCCTCTCAGGTGGACGCAAAAGATCCCATAGCACTATTTCAAAGAAGAGCAGGGGAGTTATCCTCGGTGTCCTGACCAATATTTATTCCTCAATCCACATCACTAAAGCAGATTATCTGGTCGTGATCACATTGCTGTTTGTGGGAGCTTGCTGTTTCCTACATTACAACAGTGACTACGCTTCAAAAAAGTAGTTAATTGGCTGTAAAGTGCTTTGGGAGTTTTTTTCCCCCTGGTTTGAATAGCTCAGTACCACACTGGGCAGTGCAGTTATCCATTAAACCACCAAACAACCTCGCATATAATTCACGTGATCTGGTCAAGGGTGAAAGAACAAACTTGCACTTATAGTGCTTTTCACATCTCGGGATGTCCCAAAGTGCTTCACATCCGATTAACTACTTTTTGAAGTGAAGTGTAGTCACTTATGTAAGCAAATGCAGCAGGCAATATGTGCTCAGCGAAGGATCCACAAACAGCAATGAGAGAAATGACCAGTTAAGCTGTTTTTGGAAGAGTTGGTTCAGGGATGAATCCTGGCCAGGACACCGGGAAAATGCCCTATTCTTCAAAAAGGGCTTTCATTTATGTCACCCTCAGCAGCAACAAAAACTTGCATCTATTATAACACCGTTACCATAGAAAAACTTCATAAGGATCATATATACAAAAAAAACAATGCTGAACTAAAGAAGGGGGCATTAGGGTCAAGCTTTGGTCAGAGGTTGAGTTTTAAGAAGGGCATTAAAGGACAATAGGGATCTGGAGAGGCGAAGGGGGTTTAGGGAGGTAACTCCATAATGAGGCCTCAGCAGCTGAAAGCATGGCCAGCAACTTGGGGCGAAGGGAGAGAGGGGATGCACAAGAGGAGAGAGTCAGAGGAATTAAAAGATCGGGGGGTGGGGGGGGGGTGGTTGTACGACTGGAGCCACGAAGGGATTTAAACACTGGGGTGAGAATTTTAGATCTGAGGCATTTGGGGAACCAGTGACGACAAAGTGATGGGTGATGGGACTTCCTCTTGTCTATTTTCAGTCTAGAGACCTCATGTTTGTGCCACTTCCAGACTCAGCTATTCCAATACAAAAGCAAAATACTACGGATGCTGGAAATCTGAAATAAAAACAGAAAATGCTGGAAATACTCAGGTCAGGCAGCATCGACCTGAAATGTTAACTCTTTCTCTCCCCCATCGATACTGCCTGTCCTGCTGAGCATTTCTGCTTTGATTTCAGCTATTCCAATGTTTGCCTGGGCAGCCTTCCATACTTCACGCTCATTCAAAGCTCCACTGCATGAATCGTATCCCACACCAATTCACTGGTGTGTATAATTAGAATGCCAGAACAGGCAGGATGGATCGATAACCTGTGCCTGAATCTCTCACCAGGAAGTAACAGTGCAGCCTTCCAGGAAAGATATTTCAGATCACAGGTGCCAAAAGGTTCAGAAGGAAAATACATTATTCTGTCCAATACCAATTTTGGTGCGGAGTGGTTTACATGGGTTCAACTTCCAAACTTTATCATGAAGAGACACAAAGGGTGTCATAAAAAATTGGAAGCAACAACTTGCATTTATATAGCACCTTTAAACATAGTAAAACATCCCACCGTGTAATCAGACAAAAATAAATTGACACAGGGAAGAGACATTAGGGCAGGATATGTATAGGAAGGGAATTCCAAAGCTTAGGGCCTATGCAGCTGAAGGCATGGCTTCCAATGAGAAGGAAGTTGAAAATCCACAACAGACCAGAATTGGAGCAATGCAGAGTTCTCAGAGGATTGTGGAGCTGGAAGAGGTTACAGAGATAGGGAGGGGCGAGGCCATGGAGAGATTTGAAAACAAGGATGAGAGTTTTAAAATCAAGGCTTTTGGGATCTGGGAGCCAATGTAGGTTAGCGAGCATATGGGTGAATGGGATTTGGTGCGAGTTAAGATACGGGCAACAGAGTTTTGGATGAGCTCAAGTTTATGGGAGATGGAAGCTGGGAGGCCGCCAGGAGAGCATTGGAATGGTTGAGTCAGGAGGTAACAAAAGCATGGATGAGGGCTGAGGCATGGGTAGAGATGGCCGATATTATGAAGATGGAAGGCGGCAGTCTTAGTGATGAAAAGGATGTGGGATATGATCAGCTCAGGGTCAAATAGAACAGCAAGATTGCCAACAGTGTGGTTCAGCCGGAGACAGTTGCCAGGGAGGGGAATGGAATCGATGACTAGGGAACAGAGATTGCGATGGGGCACAAGATAATGGCTTTGGTCTTCCCAATATTTAATTGGAGGAAATTTCTGCTCATCCTGTAGTGGAGGGGTCGAGAGAGGTGGTGGGAAGATAGAGCTGGGTGCAGTTGATGTACATGTGGGCCCTGATGTCTTGTTTTCGTCAAGGGGCAGCATGTAGCTGAGAAATAGGGTGGGGGGCAAGGATAGATCTTTGGTGAACTCCAGAGGTAATGACACAGGCACAAGAGGAGAAGCCTTTGCAGGAGATTCTCTGGATAGATAAGAATGGAACCAGGTGAGGGCAGTCCCACTCAGCTGGACAAGAGGATAAACGGAGGAGGATGGTGGTACGATCAACTGTGGCCAAGGCTGCAGACAGGTGAAGAAGTTTTATGACCACAAAGGGTTCAGAATCACTGGAACCCTGATCTATTTTCCCGCCTCCAACTGTGGCACTTGTAACACGACCTAACTGAATCAGCCAACTCAATTAACAACCAGCAATTGAACCTGGGCCATTTTTGGTCTGTTTGGACAACTATTCACTGATGTATCCAGCTGCATCCTTGCAGGGGTGTTATTGGAGTATTCCTCTAAAGGAGACCTTGAATATGCTCGGTTGCTTTCAGCCATCAAAGTACTTATGGCCTAGACGCAGTAGGAAACACTAATGTTGGAAGATGACAATTATTAATGGAGCCTGAGTGCTAGGGGTTGAGCGTCAAGTGAGATTTTAAAAATCAACAAAATGTGCACATGTACCCAGTAAGATAGTTATGGAAGAGCTGCAATTGCTATACATGGAGAATGGGAGACAGGCTAATTCTGTTAAAAGCATCAGTTTTTAAAAAAAAAAAGGGGGGGGGGGGGGGGAATAGTTGAGCTTTATTGCAAATGCTGAAGGAACCATCTTAAAAGAAAAACTATTAGTCTGTAAGATGCACTTCAAAAGATCACAGATAAAACCAAGAACTTCAACCTTGGAACTGCACAACTTTCAAGCACACGAGGGGCAAACAAAAATGGCAACAGCATACATTTTATAATAAGCCTTCTCGGAATAACCTTTCAGCTATTCAATTTTAGGATTGCTGTGCGGTGTATTTCAATAGGTATTTTCAGAGTATTATTTGTTATAAAGTAGCACACTGTTCAGTGTGGTTTGTCGTGGTTAGCTCCCAAACATTACTGTACCACTTAAAGATGCCGTTGTTGCTTTAAAATGAAATTAAGAGAATGAAAGCCTTTACAGAGTGGGCATTAAGAGCCAAGTCTAATAAATTTAAATTTAATGTACACATTATAAAGCTGCTCTCCAGCTCCAGTTTTTCAAAAAAAATGCAACCTAATGTAATGCCTATATTTCAATTTCTACTCATTTTATTAAAACTGCAAATGTGTAATTAAGCACTTTGCTGGACATAAGGAGTTGATCATGCCAGCAAAGCATCGTTTTTGCAGGGCTGTCTGGTCTTTCTAAACATCCAATCTTCTTGCTTTTGTGAATTCTTAGTCGCTCCCTCCCAATGATTGCGAGCTGCAAAATGCTTCCTTCAGGCAGCTAACCGCTGATCTCTAATGCAATAGATCAACATAACGGTGCCCTTTGGTTTGGAAAGAAAAGAAAAAGTTCTTCATTTGGCATATTAATCTCTTTTCTGCTCCTTGGTAAACATTATACTGAAAAGGTGAGTAAATTTCATGGAATGAACCACTAAGCCCAACACTCCTTGGTCAGGTGCAGCACAGATTAGTCACAGTAAAGCACCACTTACTGCTTCCAATACTAATCTACAAAAAAAACTGCTCAGTTTCCTCACACCAGCCATTCTTGTGCTGAGGAAAAACAGACAATCTGTACGGATTTGTGGGTAGTTCAATGTCCAAGTTATTTCATTTAGAGCATTTACGATGAAATTTCATCCGAATAGTCTAAATTGAATTGAAAGCAAGTAGCCAAGAGCAGTGCTCGAATCCACTATGCTATCAATCTCTTCGGTTTCATTTCTGTGTCTTTCTCCAAATTCTGCAACTTTTATTCCCTTCCATTTACTTTATTTGACAAAATAAAAAAACATTTAACCACAATGCAATTCCATCATGCTAATGGTTAAAAAAAAAAACTTATTTGTGCAGCACCTTTCATGTCCTCAGGATGCCCCAGAGCACTTCACAGCCAATTTAATTAGTTTCTGAAGTGTAGTCACTGTTTGTGGGGGCAAACATTACAGCCAATTTGTGCAAGGTCTCACAAAGAGCTACAAGATGAAAGACCAATTAGTCTGCGTTGGTGGTGTATGTGGAGGACAAATTCTGGCCAGGACACGAAGAACTCCCTGCTCTTCGAAAAGGTGCCATGGGATTTTTAAAAAATGGTCTTGGTTTAATGTCTAATCTGAAAGATGGCCCCTGACACTGTAGCATCTTCTAGACTAGCCAGCCTACAGTATGTGGTCAAGAAACCTGGAATGGGAATTGAGCTCACAACCTTCTGACGCAGTGCTACCATTTAGCCAACCAGATTAAAATTAAGTACATGTTTCACTTGTATTATCTTACCGATTAAAAACTGATGTGGTCACAGCAGTCTCTCAAACGAGTATAGGTAGTTTATAGATGTTATTGTATAGAGCATTTTAATTTTCATAGAATCACATCCAAAGCCACAATTTAGAACAAAAATGAAAGTGGTGCCAACGTGTTCTTCTCAGCAGGCCAGGCAGCATCCGTGGAGAGAGAAAGAGAGTTAACGTTTCAGGTCGATGACCTTTCGTCAGAACTGTGAAGAGCCGGAAATCAAATAGATTTAAGGCCAGAGTAAAGCTGGGAAAAGGGGGAGGGGATAAAAGAACAAAGGGGGAGATGAAGAGACATTAAGAGATATGCAAGGCTAGAGGTGGTGTTAATGTGACAGATTAAGGCTGAAAGTGGTGTGAAATCCACTGGCAGAATGAAGGACAGCTGCCAGCTTCTAGGAGGAAAAAAAAGGTGGGGGGGCAAATAAAAGGATGGAAAAAATAAAATATAAATGTGATTGGAGCTGAGGTTATGATCTAAAATTGTTGAACTCGATATTGAGTCCAGAGGGCTGTAGCGTGCCTAAACAAAAGATGAGGTGCTGTTCCTCGAGCTTACGCTGCGCTTCCGTGGAACAGTGTAATAGGCCGAGGACGGTGAGGTCAGAGTGGGAGTGAAGCGGTGAATTAAAGTGACAGGCCACCGGGAGCTCGGGGTCCCCCTTACGGACTGAACGGAGGTGTTCCGCAAAGCGGTCACCCAATCTGCGTTTGGTCTCCCCAATGTAGAGGAGACCACATCGTGAGCAGCGAATACAGTATACTAAATTGCAGGAAGTACAAGTAAATCGGTGTTTCACCTGGAAGGGGTGTTTGGGGCCCTGGACAGTGGGAAGAGGGGAGGTGTAAGGGCATGTGTTGCATCTCCTGCGCGTGCACGGGAAGGTGCCGGGCGAAGGGGAAGGGGTGCTGGGGGTGGTAGAGGAGTGGACTAGGGTGTCGCGGAGGGAGCGGTCCCTGCGGAATGCTGAAAGGGGAGGTGAGGGGAAGATGTGTTTGGTGGTGGGATCACGCTGGAGGTGGCGGAAATGGCGGAGGATGATCCGTTGAATGTGGAGGCTGGTGGGGTGAAAGGTGAGGACAAGGGGAACCCTATCGTGGTTCCGGGGAGGGAGGGGCAGGGGTGAGGGCAGAAGTGCGGGAGATAGAACGGACACGGTCGAGGGCCGTGTCGACCACGGTAGAGGGGAATCCTCGGTTGAGGAAAAAGGAAGACATGTTCTTTGAGGAAGTAACATATAGAGTGGATAAAGGGGAACCAGTGGACGTAGTGTATTTAGACTTCCAAAAGGCATTTGACAAGGTGCCACACAAAAGATTATTGCTTAAGGTAAAAAATCACGGGATTGGGGGTAATATTCTGGCATGGATAGAGGATTGGCTATCTAACAGAAAGCAAAGAGTTGGGATAAATGGTTCATTCTCAGACTGGCAATCAGTAACTAGTGGTGTTCCACAGGGGTCAGTGCTGGGTCCCCAACTCTTCACAATCTATATTAACGATTTGGAGGAAGGGACCAAGTGTAACATATCAAAATTTGCAGATGATACAAAGATGGGAGGGAAAGTAGTGAGTGAGGAGGACATAAAAAACCTGCAAGGGGACATAGACAGGCTAAGTAAGTGGGCAGAGATTTGGCAGATGGAATACAACACTGGAAAGTGAGAGGTGATGCACTTTGGCAGGAAAAATCCTAGAGCAATTTATTATCTTAATGGCAAGAAACTGGAGAGTACTGAAGTGCAAAGGGATCTGGGGGTCCTGGTGCACGAAACTCAAAAGGTTAGTATGCAGGTGCAGCAAGTGATTAAGAAGGCAAATGGAATGTTGGCTTTCATTGCTAGGGGGATAGAATATAAAATAGGGAGGTATTGCTTCAGTTGTACAAGGTATTGGTGAGACCGCACCTGGAATACTGCATACAGTTTTGGTGTCCTTACTTAAGGAAAGACATCCTTGCTCTCGAGGCAGTGCAAAAAAGGTTCACTCGGTTAATCCCGGGGATGAGGGGGTGGTCATATGAGGAGAGGTTGGGTAGATTGGGACTCTACTCATTGGAGTTCAGAAGAATGAGAGGCGATCTTATTGAAACATATAAGATTGTGAAGGGGTTGGATCGGGTGGATGCGGGGAGGATGTTCCCGATGACGGGTGAGACGAGAACTAGGGGACATAGTCTTAGAATAAGGGGCTGCTCTTTCAAAACTGAGATGAGGAGGAACTACTTCACTCAGAGGGTGGTAGGTCCATGGAATATGCTGCCACAAAAAGCTGTAGAAGCTACAACATTAATTAAATTTAAAACAGAAATAGACAGTTTCCTAGAAGTAAAGGGCATTAAGGGTTACGGGGAGCGGGCAGGAATTTGGACATGAGTCTAGGTTCGGATCGGTCATGGCCCTGTGGGTAGTGGAGCGGGCCCAGGGACTGTGTAGCCTGATTCTGCTCCTATTTCGTGTGTGCAATTCTGTTAGATGCAGGAGATGGTTCTGTGATAGATAGTAGATTGGCGGTTAGGATCAGATCAGCCATGATCTTATTGAATGGCGGAGCAGGCTCGAGGGGCCGATTGGCCTACTCCTGCTCCTATTTCTTATGTTCTTATGTTCTTATGTCGGAAGCACTGGTATGGAAGGTGGCATCATCAGAGCAGATGCGGCGGAGACGGAGAAACTGGGAGAATGGAATAGAGTCCTTACAGGAGGCGGGGTGGGAGGAAGTGTAGTCCAGGTAGCTGTGGGAGTCAGTGGGCTTGTAGTGAATGGCTGTCCTTCATTCTGCCAGTGGATTTCACACTTCTTTCAGCCTTAATCTGTCACATTAACACCACCTCTAGCCTTGCATATCTCTTAATGTCTCTTCATCTCCCCCTTTGTTCTTTTATCCCCTCCCCCTTTTCCCAGCTTTACTCTGGCCTTAAATCTATTTGATTTCCGGCTCTTCACAGTTCTGACGAAAGGTCATCGACCTGAAACGTTAACTCTCTTTCTCTCTCCACGGATGCTGCCTGGCCTGCTGAGTTTTTCCAGCGTTTTCTGTTGTTATTTCAGATTTCCAGCATCCACAGTATTTTGCTATCGTGCCAACGTGTTCTTGTTGCTTCACCAAACTTGACACACGCAGTCTAGATATTACACTCATCATTCTTGTCTTCACTTTCCAAATGCAAGCGTTGATGAGTGCACAAGTCAGGCATGTCAAGAGGGTGAACAATTCATCTCAATCTCTGCATGTTATTCCCAAACAGATATTTCGCTTGTGCTCAGTGCCATGGACTAGTCCCCAAGCGGACCCTTCCTCTTTATGAACCGGTGTGGTCTCATCCTCAATGGCTAGCAACATTGCACTGCCAGGGTCGAAGAGAACATCTAAGGTCAATAATTTGGTCACTGGAAAGGACACGAGATAGCTTGTATTCTCCTAGTCTTCAGAATTATCACTGTCAGACTGTATGGCTTGGACAACACAACAGGTTCCACTAGATTACATTTAACTTACAACTTCTTGGTTCAAAAATCAAGGCAAAAATGCTTCATTAATTCTTCCTGATAACACTGAACTTGGACCAGTGTGTGAAATGGAGTTCACCAATGGAGCCGGTGTGCTCAGCTCTACACTAACTACAAACAGTAGAACTGAATTATTGAACTGGCCATAGCATGGAGCTGTCAATCAACAATCAAAAGGTACATTGTTACCAGGCTGGTTGCCATACCTGCCAACAGCATACTTGCCTCCTCCGTTGGTTTATAAATAGGTTTGGATCAAAGCGTCAAAGGCCACGGCTTTCCTCTGATTATCTCTGCATATTCTAGCATTAAATATTTTGTTGTATAGTTGAATCCAGCCAGCTTTCACAATAGGTGGTTAAGGCACCTGAAAAGAGTCTTTAAAATCCATCCAGCTATGCAAATGTCAATTCTTTCCCAACAGAGAAAACACAAGTCTGCTGTAATCAGCTTAAAAGTAGTACTCTCAAGCCCCAACAAAACAAAACAATTCCGCAGGAGATGAACACAATGTTTAACTGACCGCTCCCAATAAAATGGAGAAAATCAGATAGTTGGTTGGTAGTACTGGCAACTCACTTCCTTGTATTTCAACCTATTTAATAGTAACGCACTTCCTAGTCTTTAAACCTTCTCAATCCCAAACCACATTATCATCTTCTGGTGAACTCAAGTGCTGGTGGCAAGAACAAGGTTGATCCAGGGTGGGGGTGGGGAAAAGAGAGAAAGAGAAATAAAATCTCAGATGATTATGTTTCTATGAAATTTGATAATGTTTATTACATTTAATTTCAAAGTTTGTATCCTTCCACAGCAGTGAAAAGTCAATCGCCCAGGAATTCTGGGTCAAATGTATGAAAATAACTAATGGGGCTAAAAAGGATTAAACTAGGAGGACAGGTTGCATAGACTAGGCTTGTATTCCCTCGAGTATAAAAGATTAAGGGGTGATATAATTGCGGTGTTTAAGATGATTAAAGGATTTGATAGGGTAGATACAGAGAAACTATTTCCTCTGGTGGGAGAGTCCAGAACAAGGGGGCGCAACCTTAAAATTAGAGCCAGGCCATTCAGGGGTGATGTCAGGAAGCCTTAATAGGTAGAGGAAAGGAGGCATGCAATTGAGATAAATCATTCTCAGACTTCTAGTTGCACCATTTCCTATATACTTGACAGTCTCTCCAATGATCTTAAGAAAGTGTTCATAAAATTCAAACCCATAGATTAAAAAAATCTCATGCTCAGTAACCTTTACTAACAAAAGTGTTAAGAACTGCAAAAAATGCCAACACTCGATCCATTTCTCTCGCTGCTAGATACAGTCTAAGGAAATGCAAGCTTTCTGAAGATTGACACAAAGACAGGCCCTTATGAATTGTTCTAGATCAGCTTGGCTCAGTAGCAGTACTCTCAGCGGAGTCAAAAGGTTGCGGGTTCAAGCCCCACTCGAGAGATTCTGGCACATAATCTAGGCTGACATTTCAATGCACTGCTGAGCATGCCGCATTAAACACTTGAGGACTGCAATAACATCTCAACGCCAAAGGTTTTTCTCAACTCCCCGAATGTTAGTCGGGGATTGCTCCCTTACTCCAATCATTGCTAATTCTATATTTAAGTTAGACAAAAAAAAAAGTGCTGTTCATTTATGGCAGCTCAGATTAAAAAGATCTAAAATTAATTGTTTGGCAAAGGTATTTCCAACCCCCCTCCCCCCAAAACATCATCAGTTGCAGCCAATAGGACAACCAGGCCTCCATCCATTTGTCTCGACCATTCACATTGCAGTGTGGCAGACAGACATCAGTGGTGTAGGCCATTGGCCTCAATGCACATTTTACTACAGTGGTACTTACTCTTATGTCCAAGCCCCCAATATGCTGTACCATCACACCACCCACAATTATGTATCATCACTTTCATTTTTCCCAGAACTGAAATCTTATGGCAGGTTATTGAACCAGTCTCAGAAGTGCTAATTTTGTACTTTTAAAATCAAGGCACACTGCAGGACTTGAAATCAATATTTGAAATTGCAGCAGTCAACTCGTTTCTTGTGGCAGAGGTGCTGCAAAGCCAGATTTGCCAGTCTCAACAAATTTGGAAATAAGATCAGGAGCAAGTACATCAGTTTATAATTCATCAGCAGTTTTGCAGTTTATCAGCAAGTCTGTAGCTTTTAAGCTCACTTTATATCTTTATCTGCATGATGCGGTCAGAATTTTTTAAATACATAATTGTAAAATTTGTAGGTATTTTATTTTACAAGGAGGACATTATAGTATACAGAAATTAGTATAATGTTGCATGTGCAGGATAAATACATACCTAAAACCAGTAAGCTCAGTCTAAAAAGGGCCTGACCTTAAATGGATTAACAAATCAAGTTAAAGAGGAAAATAACCTCAAAGTCTTGCAGGAAAAAAAAGAGGAGGTTGGTATTTACTGGGATGAATATAACATGCAGAAACATGTTAAAACACTGATCAAAAAGGAAAAGGTAGATCTGGAAAGAGCACAGCTGCAGATGCCAAACTGAACAGCAAGAAATTCTTTCAATACTTCAACAGTAAGGGTGCAATCAGAACTGATGAGATGCATAAAATAGAACAGCTTGAAAACCTTGAAACAGAGGATGGATACAAGATAGTAGACATTCCAAATGACCATTTGCTCCAAGCATCCACAAGGGAAGATGTGAGCAATATGTCCTCCCCAGAGTTAACCCATGCAAAATGACTGATATAAACTTTCAAAGGGGAATTGGATAAATATTTAAAAAGGAAAAAAATGCAGAGTTATGAGGAAAAGAGCAGGGGCATGGGACTAATTGGATAGCTCTTTTAAAGAGTGGTACAGGCACAGTAGTCCGAATAGCCTCCTTCTGTGCTGTCAGGCGAAAGGTCATCAACCTGAAACGTTAACACTGTCTCTCTCCACAGATGCTGCCTGACCTGCTGAGCATTTCCAGCATTTTGTGTTTGTACTTTGATTTCCAGTATCTGCAGTATTTTGCTTTTGTACAGGCAACTATAGATCCATTAGTTTTACTCCAGTCCCACATATAATCTGTTATCAGGTGTAAATCCAGGATGAAACCTTAGCATGTGCATTAGCTCAAGGGTAGAAAACAGGTAACTTATTATAGGAGTTCCATCAGTTGGCGGAGGAGAGGAAGTGTACACCGAGTGGGGTGCCCCAGTGATCAGCTTTAGGACTACTACGGTTTCTAATTTCTGTCCCTGACTTGAACTCAAGAAACCGAATACAAATTGGCCAGATTTGCAGATTATACCAAACTAGGAGGCAGCAGAGAAATCACAGAATAGGTTGGACAAAATATGCAAGTGGGCAGAATAATAGCAGATGAAATTTAATACAGACAAAATAAAGTCCTGTGTATAGGAAGGAAAAAAAATTGCCAATACATATTCCAGGAACAGTGTTGAAACAGTTAATAATGAAATTGACAGAGACCTAGGGGTCTTAGTATTCCAACCAATGTAGTGCAGCAATCAACAAAGCGAACAGAATGATGAACTACACAGCCAAAAATAGTAAAATACAAGTTAGAGGAAGTTAAGATCAAACAGACTTAGGAGGCAGTGCAAAGAGCGATAATTATTCCGGGTGAATGAATGAAGATGGATCAAATGGCCATCTTCATCAGTAATTTTGTCGTCACCTTTGCTGTACTGGAGAGATGGAGCATACTTGAAAGTCAAATTTAAGATAACAATCTATAGGTATCCCCCCATATCAGATTATTTCCCCCCAAATTCTTAAAGTGTCAAGAAATTTATTTTCCAAAATTAATGTATTGTATGCAGCATTATACATGAACATTACAACTCTCTTAAGATGTTCACACCTGTTACTGCCAAGATGAACTCTGAAGTTCAGCTTTTGTTAATCTAGGTCAAGGTTTGAACTCCTGTATCGGAAGTGAAACCCGCAGGAGCTGAGAATGCATGAACATTTTCCAAGACCTTTTTTATTCTGTACTATTTATAACATTACCAGAAGTCATATGGAAGAAAAACAAAACAGGGGCATTTTGAGAACGAAAAGGATCTTCTTGCTTCCGGGCCACTATGGGGACACCACTGATGGGAAAGGGCTGCAGGCATTCCATAGCAGCTGTACTCAATGGAAAATGGGTCTAGAATTTCAGACTGGCTTGGGAACTGATTTAGAGCCACCTGACTCCAGGAAAACATTTCACCAGCTGGGTATATTGTAAAAGAAAGGGAGAGTACTGCAAAACAGATGGCAATAGGCATTTTCTCTGCAGGCTGCAAACCATACTTCAAGGGGACTGGCATAAGAACTAGTCTTGGGTCTCTGCTGATGCTGTTCTCAACCTGGCCAAATGTCCCAGAGTATCCTGATTTTTCCAAGCAGGGAAGCAACTAATAAACACACACTTCAACTCTGCCTGGAGCAGAGTCAAGGTGGAAACTTGCCATACAGATAACTAGACATGAATCTACTCATTATCATGCGCATTAGAGCAACATTAAGTCTTTTTTAAAACTAGGTTACGGCCAGCATTAATAGGAAAATCTGGAGACTCAAGATAACTGAGGATCATCACTGATAAAGGTATTCCACTGTTAGACGTGACATGTCCTCCAGCACTGAACAGCTAGAATGTGCAATAGAACATAGGAACAGGAGACCACCATTCAGCCCCTCGAGCCTGTTCCGCCATTCAATGAGATCATGGCTGATCTGCAATCTAACTCCGTATACCTGCCTTTGGTCAATATCCCTTAATACCTTTGGTTAACAAAAAACTATCAATCTCCGAGTTAAAATTAACACTTGATCTAGCATCAATTGCCTTTTGTGGAAGAGTTCCAAACTTCTCCCACTCTGTGTGTAGAAGTGTTTCCTAATTTCACTCCTGAAAGGTCTGGCTCTAATTTTTAGACTATGCCCCCTAGGTCCTAGAATCCCCAACCAGCAGAAATAGTTTCCCTCTCTACCCTATCTGTTCCCCTTAATATCCTGAAAACTTCCATCAGATCACCCCTTAACCTTCTAAAATCCTAGGGAATACAACCCTAATTTGTGTAATCTCTCCTCGTAACTTAACCCTTGAAGTCCGGGTATCATTCTGGTAAACCTACGCTGCACTCCCTCCAAGGCCAATATATCCTTCCTACGGTGTGGTGCCCAGAACTGCTCACAATGCTCCAGGTGTGGTCTAACCAGGGTTTTGTGTAGCTGCAGCATAACCTCTGCCCCCTTGTATTCTAGTCCTCTAGATATAAAGGCCAGCATCCCATTAGCCTTTTTGATTATTTTCTGTACCTGTTCATGACATTTTAATGATCTGTGCATCTGAACCACCAAGTCTCTGGACATCCACTGTTTTTAGCTTTTTACCATTTAGAAAGTACCCTGTTTTATCCTTTTGTGATCCATATGACCTCGCATTTGCTTACATTGAAATCCATTTGCCACAGTTTTGCCCATTCACTTAATCAATATTCCTTTGTAATTTTATGCTTTTTTCTTTAAACCAGCTACAGTCGTTAGCATAAAAAGAGTATACCCCATAATCTACTCACTGTTTTGAGCCAGGGCTTGGAGTAAGCAGTCAAGGCATCCATCTACGCTATCTGATGTACCATCAGCAGCGGTCAGCTTCAGTTTTTGTAGGGCATCATTTAGGTTATCTATTTGTTTGAGAAAACACAAGAAATCATTTCAGAGACTTAGAATTATATCAAAGCTCATTTATACAACAGGCATCAAAATGTATTGATTTTGATCAAATCTTGTAAGAATTACTTAAAAACAGTACACTGGTTATTTATTTTTTCCCCACAAAGTTAACTTCACCATAGGCAATAATCACCATGTTCCACAAGTCATTTTCCCTTTTCAAACCATAGTTTGAGCAAACTTTTTTTTAAAGTCAGAAATTGACTAATGATTAGTTGTAAATTTCTCTACTTTCTCAAACAATCTTTTTGCACTATATTTGGTGACACACACCCTTTTCTGTTTGCACCAACTTCCTTGAACACCAAATACTTTTTGCGAGGAAGCTCAATTGTTACATCACGACCTGTTTAAGGTAGAAGTAAAACCGCCGCTGCTCTATTATTCTTGATCAGTTTATAGAAGATAGGAGCAGGAGTAGGCCATTCGGCCCCTCGAGCCTGCTCCGCCATTCGATGAGATCATGGCTGATCATCCAAACTCAGTACCCTGTCCCTGCTTTCTCCCCATATCCCTTGATCCCTTTAGCCTTAAGAAATATATCTAACTCCTTCTTGAATATATTTAATGAATTGGCCTCAACTACCTTCTGTGGTAGAGAATTCCACAGGTTCACCACTCTCTGGGTGAAGAAATTCCTCATCAGTCCTAAATGGCTTAACCCTTACCCTTAGACTATGACCCCTGGTTCTGGACACCCCCGCCATCGGGAACATCCTTCCTGCATCTAGTCTGTCTAGTCCTGTTAGAATTTTATAAGTTTCAATGAGATCCCCTCTCATGCTTCTAAACTCTAGCGAATACAAGCCCAATCGACCCAATCTCTCCTCATACGTCATTCCTGCCATCCCAGGTATCAGTCTGGTGAATCTTCGCTGCACTCTCTCCATGGCAATAACATCCTTCCTCAGATAAGGCGACCAAAACTGCACACACTACTCAATGTGTGGTCTCACCAAGGCCCTGTACAACTGCAGCAAGACATCCTTGCTCCTGTACTCGAATCCTCTCGCTATGAAGGCCAACATACCATTTGCCTTCTTAACCGGCTGCTGCACCTGCATGCTTACCTTCAGCGACTGGTGCACAAGGACACCCAGGTCTCGTTGCACTTCCCCTTTTCCCAATCTATTGCCATTCAGATAATAATCTGTCTTGTTTTTGCCACCGAAGTGGATAACCTTGCATTTATCCACATTATACTGCATTTGCCATGCATCTGCCCAGTCACCCAACCTGTCCAAATCATACTGGAGTTTCTCTGCATCCTCCTCACAGCACTGCGATACCCCACTAGTCACTGCCTGCCACTCAGAAAAAGACCCGTTTATTCCAACTCTTTGCTTCCTGTTTGCCAACCAGTTCTCTATCCAAGATAGTACCTTACCCCCAACCCCATGTGCTTTAACTTTGCACGCTAATCTCTTATGCAGGACCTTATCAAAAGCCTTCTGAAAGTCCAAATACACCACATCCACTGGTTCTCCCTTATCTATTCTACCAGTTACATCCTCAAAAATTCCAGTAGATTAGTCAAGCATGATTTACCTTTTGTCAATCCATGTTGACTTTGTCCGATCCTGTCACTGTTTTCCAAGTGCTCTGCTATTACATCTTTTATAATGGACTCTAGCATTTTCCCCACTACCGATGTCAGGCTTACTGGTCTATAATTCCCCGTTTTCTCTCTACCACCTTTTTTAAATAGTGGGGTTACATTACCTATCCTCCAATCCATGGGAACTGTTCGAGTCTATAGAATTTTGGAAGATGACCAGCAATGCATCTACTATTTCTAGGGCCACTTCCTGAAGTACCCTAGGATGTAGATGATCAGGCCCTGGGGATTTATCAGCCTTCAATCCCGTCAATTTCCCAAACACCATTTCCCTACAAATACTGATTTCATTCAATTCCTCTCTCATTAGACCCTATGTTCCCCGACATCTCGGATGTTATTTGTGTCCTCCTTTGTGAAGAGGACACAAATTTTAATTTTACAGTCTTAGGATAATGGCATCTCAACCAACTGGTATGTATAAGGTGCACTGATTATCTTGTATGGTAGTCTTTTTTTATATCTGAGTAAGAGCCATAAACAGTATTAAATCATTCATGTAATCTGGCAACAGAGACATTACTACAACAACTCACATTTATATCGTGCCTTTAACAAAAAAAAAAATCCGAAGGTATTTCACTGAAGGAGAAGATTGGCACCAAGACTAAGTGGAAACTCTTGTGGCGATTGAAAGCTTGGTTGAGGGAAAAGGTGGAGAAAAGCAATGGCAGAGGGGTTTAGGGAAGGAGTGCCAGACACCACGACTGAGATGGCTGAAGGCTTTGCCACCAATGGTGGAGCAAATGGAAGGGGGAATGCACGACGTCCAGAGTCACCAGACTGGAGAGCACAAAGCTGGAGAAGGTGGTAGAATTAGGGTGGCGCGAGACCATTTGCAAAGAATGAGGATTTAAACATTTAATGTGTCGGGGAACAGGGTGCCAGTGTAAGTCAGCAAAGGCAGGAGTGGTGGGCAAGCAGAATTTAGTGCAGGACAGGGTGTGAACTGTGGATGGAATTTTGTACAAGTTGGAGCTTGTGAAGGGTGGAGATCAAGAATCCAGCAAGTAGCACACTGGAGCAAGCGAGTCTACAGGTGACAAAAAGGTGGATAAGGGTTTCAGCAACCATGGGGGTTAGGTAGAGATGGAGGCAGAAGATATTGTGATGGTGAATTTAAGTGGTTTTGGTTATGTAAAAACTATGAAGTCTGTAATCTCAGTTCTGGCTTGAAGAGGACCCCAAGGTTTCAAACAATCCGCTTCAGCACGAGCCAGCAACCAGCGGCACAGATGGAGTCACTGGCAAGAAAGTGGAGCTTTTGGCAGGGCTGAAAACAATGGATTAAAGTTTGCTCAATATTCTATTAGAGGAAATTCTGTCTCAACCACGACAATAATCAGAAAGATCAATGGGTCTAGGGAAGTAGTGGAGTGGTAAAGCTGGGAGCTATCACTTTACTTATGGACAGTGAACCTGTGCATATGGATGATATCATTGAGGGGCAGCATTAGGAAGAGGAGGGGGTCAAGGATGGATATATGGGAACTCCAGAGGGAACTATGCTGCAGAGGGAAGAGAAAGCATCACTGGAAATTCACTGGCTGCATTGAGACAGGCAAGCGCAAAACCACACGAGCGCCGAGAAGAGGCGGTGAAGGAGGATGGCATTATCGACCCCAATGAATGCCAGATGTTGAGAAAGACAAGGAGGGATAATGCACCAGTCACAGAGAATATCATTGGTGATTTTGACCAGGACAGTCAAACTGGTTGGAGGTATTTAAACAGGGAGCTGTGGATAGAGAGTAGGGAAGTAACAGCACATTCAAAGACCCTGGAAAAGGGCGATTAAATACAAGATAGTAATCGAGGGGACACATGGGTCAAGTGTGGGCTTTTTGAGGAGACATGGGACAATGGTGGGTTTGTAAGTGACAAGAATAGTGTCAAAGCAAAGGCAACCATTAAAGATCATAGGAATCATAGAAATTTACAGTACAGGAGGCGATTCGGCCCATCATGTCTGTGTTGGCTGAAAGCTATCCAGCCTAAACCCATTTTCCATGCTGGTAAGCATAGAATCTTACAGCACAGGAGGCCATTCAGCCCATCGTGTATGTGCCAGCTCTTTGACAGAGCTATCCAATTAGCATAAGGGCTAAAAAGGGTAATTGGTGAGAAGTTGGATGGGAAGGTGAGCAAGGGAGCAGAAGGTGGTTCTTGTGACAGAAAGGAGCTTGGAGAAGGCAGGAACAGAGGGAGGTCATGCGCTGGTATAGGACAGACTTAACCGTGGGACAACGGTAGACAAGATTGGCTGGGGAGTAGTCTCCAATGGCAGAGGCACAAGTTGCTGAAGAGGGCAGAGGGAGAGAGAAGAGGAAGACAGCATAGCCAGGTGACTGTACAGAAGGGGTAGGTAGGGTTGGGGTCTAGAGCCAATACGCATGCATGATTGGACACAAATTAAGACCTCAGATTACATGGACAAATGCTGGAGAACTAGACACTGAGGAGGTTCTTAAGAGTAGAATTGTAACTGATTTACAAGTCTTTGAAAAGTACTTCCATATAATTTTGGTTTGAACCTTAATGAATTATCAAATGCTTCCATAAATTAATACTTTCCCAGAACACAAGATGTGACTCCTAATAATACCATCCAATGCTAAAGTATTAGTATCACTAAAACAGATGATCTGGTCATTATCACATTGCCATTTGTGGATCCTTGCTGTGCACAAATTGGCTGCCACATTTCCTACATTACAACAGTGACTACACTTCAAAAGTACTTCATTGGCTGTAAAGCACTTTGGAACGCCCAGAGGTTGTGAAAGGCACTTTATAAAATGCTCTTTCTTTCAAGCCTTAACATTAGAGGAAACTGCATCAGCAGGCATTATAAAGCAACTGAATAACAAGGTCACTCTCTTTTCCCCTCCGCCCAACTGAATTTTTTTTTAACATCCATTTCGCATTTCGTTTCCTCCCACATATACAACTAGGCTGAGCAAAACAAAATCAATTGCTCTCATTATCTGGTATTTCAAATGATCCAGATTCCTATCAGCCACACCAACACCTTCGCACGAACTGTGGGGGATTGAATAACTTGTCAGATAGCAGTTCCCTTGATAATTTGTAGTACTGTAAAAAATTTTTTTTACAAACTGTAGCAGTACCACTGGAAATATAGCAACTTGCCTTGACCAATGATTATGCTAACAGTACAACCCCACAATCGGTGGCAGTATATCCACACACTCCTTTTGCATCATAAGGGGCTAAAAATCAAGGCCATAAAGCCAGTAGACACAAAGAAGAACAGATGACACAAGGTCTCTGTTCTGATTATAAAATCCCCTGGGTGTAACATCTTAGAACAAATTAAGTCTACTCACTGCATCTTATGCACCCAGATGTATGTGGGAGGCAGATTGCGAGAAGCACAAACAAGAAGCTTTCTGCTTCTTTACGGGAATACATTCACCGTTCCCTCAGAGCAGTTAAACTATCACTTACCCAATATGCTAACCTGCCCAGGTGGTCACTTTTGGTTTCAAGGACTGTACCTTCAATTGCTACCAAGAAACTACAATAGGGTGCTCTCCACAACAAAACTGGAGGAAAACCAGAAATTCTACACTTCCCTTTTAATAATTTTGCAAAGTAGTACACAATCATATCAATTCTGATTTTAGGAGCATAACTTTTACAATTAAGCATGGACAACAGTATACATTTGCTTGGTTTCAATTCAACAAGTTTCACTGATAATCATAAAATTTGTTATAACTAAATGTTGTTTTCTTTCCTTTTTTTTCCTTTAATCAATTTAAATTACTACATACTATTACCTAATCTTGGCATGCAATCCTTAATACTAGCTTGCTGAAACTTTGTACATGGCACTAGTTTCATGAGCAAAAGAACTTGCAATTACACAGCACCTTTCACAACATCAGGACGTTCCAACACGTTTTACAGCCAAAGTACTTCTGAAGTGTGGTCACTGTTGTAATGCAGGGAAATAAGACAGCCAATTTGCACACAGCAAGGACCCACAAACAGCAATGAGATAATGACCAGATAATCTGTTCTAGTGATGTTGGTTCAGGGATAAATGTTGGCTAGGACTGGGAAGAACATGGGATCTTTTAAGTTGACCGAATGTATATATATTTATTAATAATCTGGTCAAATAAGCATTCATTAGATCACAAGGAGAAAAAAATATTTGCATAGCAGTAACAATCACAGGAAATGACAGTAAGAATTGGCAGAGACCACAGTGACCCCATGTCTGGAGATTCTGAATAAACTTCAAAAAGCAACTAGATTTAATTGTGCTCTATACTACTTTTTACACAAACAAAACAAAGGCAACAAGTATTGAGCCACATCTTACAGAAGTGAATGAACTGTTCTAAATGAGTCTTAATTAAAAAATTACCAGAGAGAAAGACAGACAATATGTAGACAGCCATACACAGCAAGAGAGGAGGAGACAGCAATGGAGGACCATCCCTTTTCACATATATATATAAACACACTTTAGTCTTTGCATCAAAGTGCCAATTATTTACGTGGGTACGAAGGACTTCTAATGTATTGGATACATGAAGCCTCTCCCCCACCATAGGACAGTCATATGCTTATTAGCAACTTTCACTCAGCTGTCCTTGAACCCCATTGCCACAGCTGTGCGAACAGTGTACATATAAAGGACACATGACTTGAAACATGAGTTACACTACTAGTGAGTTGACCTAACAATTCATTTAATGACAAAGTTGGGTACAAGCTATGGTCCACATCAGCAATGGGATAAAACAGACCTAAAAAAAGGATCTTTGTAAAACAGGTACACAGAACACAACATATTAAAGTATTATGCTAAGCTATTTAATGAACATGGGTTTAAAAATATGTTGCTCCATTAAATCCGATTAAGCACATTTGGTAAGATAGAAGCATAGGAACAAGATTAGGCCATTCAGCCCCTAAAGCCTGTTCCACCATTCAACCAGATCAAGGCTGATCTGTATCTAACTCTACTTACCCGCCTTGGTTCCGTAATCTTTAAAACCCTTGCCTAACAAAAATCTATCAATCTCAGCTTTGAAATTTTCAATTGACCCCCAGCCTCAACAGCTTTTTGGGGGGAGAGTTCCAGATTTCCACTACCCTTTGTGTGAAGAAGGGTTACCTGACATCACCCCTGAACAGCCTAGCTCTAACTTTAGCTCTTGCATCCCCCTTGTCCTGGATGCATGCAAGAGGTAAATATCCTGAAATGTTTTTATGGAAGAAAATGGCAATTGATATATTAAGTGAATCTTTATCTTTCCTAAACCTTTCTCCAAGCCCCAAATGATTTGTTACTTTGTCATAAAAGGTACTTTAAAATTTGGAAGTTCAAGATTGCATTGCAAGGGGACAAAAAACAGAATGTACTACAGTCCAATAATCAGTTCACCCTTACATATCATGACAGCTATCTACAGAGTGACATTACTGCTGAGTCGAGGGAAAGGTTTCCTTTTTGCCAAAGAATGGTGTGTTGCAATACTGACATGAAGAGAGGGAGAAAATTGCAAAGTATTTGGGGTTGGGAGAGGGAAGGAGGGAATAACTCATTCTGCCTAACAAAATACTGTGGTGCTATGTTGTGAAGCTCATTTTATAACAATTATTCAACAGGGATTATCAGTGCTTCAGCCTGCAGTCCATCCTGTATATGATAATGTAGCCTTCTTGTGCTCTTTAGATGTAAGCATTACAAATAAACAATTTCACTTTTGCTTCATCAGCCAAGTTTTTAAAATAAGCCAAAGATTCCCTGAAAAGCTACTTGATGCAAGGTGGTCAGGTCATCCTGAATGAAAAACATTAATGCTAAAAAAAAATGCTGTTATAGTGTGGATTTTGCTGCAATATAGCTCAGAAAATATAGCTGGAGGATTTTCCTTGAGGAAACTGTAGGACTTTCTTTAAATCAACTAACTAAAACTGCAAATGTTGCACTACAAAAGGGCTAAAATTGGTCAGTGCCATTATTTGCTATTTTTGAATATCAAAATGTCAGATCTAGCCAGCTGTGCTAGAAATCCAAGCAATGCTCAAAATTCCCTCCCCTCCCTGCAAACGGTGTTGCCAGATAAACAGGATACTAAGTATAGGGCAGGAACAGCCAAGTCCCAAGCTTAAGAGGTGTCACATAACTGGCTACTGGCCCAATTTTGCCATGTTATTGATCTTGCTGTGAAAGGATCTATTTTTCCTCATTCCTTCTTCTCTCCACATCGATCTTCATCCTTCAGATCAGAGTGTACAACCTTTTGCAACAGGGGCTGGATCCATGTGCCATACTAGTGAATGGGTGATGTATTAAATTGCTTTAAGCTCAGGGGGAATCATGATTTAAATGCAACATTTAACATGCTTAGGAACAGAGCACAATCATGTCTATTGCAGTGCATTATTTAAAAAACCATGATAATTTGTTTATGCTGAAAGGTGATTAAGTGCCATGGCATACAACACCTGACTGGGAAGATGCAATGATTTACTTTATATGGGGTGAAATTTCATGAGTTTAAAACTACTCAATGCATGCAATTCTGAGGTCTGTACAACAGAATGGAATGTTAAAAAAGCAATTGGTATGGCATCACATTGTGGGCATTACCATAGCTAACCACCACAGTAAGTTTATTTTTGATTTTAACCACTTCCCTTGATTTAAATTATGTCCAAACTACTGAAATTTAGCCCAACTCAAGTCATCTCAGACACCTCCATGATCATGTATAGTTTTTATGCTTAAAAAGTGAGCGGCTGTAGTCTCCAGTCATTACTTAGATGAACAGAAAATACTGATGGGATTATATTTCATCCTCTATAAGGTAGGGAATTTAGCCAAATTTACATTAAAATATTGGCTCAGTACTGCAGTGTATTTTAATATAAAAAAATGTTCCAGGTAACAGTTTTCATGAACTGTTCTTTTGTGGGGGGGGGGGGGGGGGAAAAGAGAAAGAGGGTTTTTAAAAAAAAGTAGTATTTGGAAGGATACTAGTTATCACATTTTATAACTAATCTAGGAAAGGAAAGGGGATACCTGGCTAAGACTGACGGCATTCTGCCTGAAATCTCTGCTACATTTTACAAAGAATTCCCAGTATATACCGTGCACAATTAGCACAAATATCCAAGATGCGACATATGAGATTCAAGTCTTGCGTCACTATCTGAAGTACAATTAAGGCTCTTCTTGTGTTGTAGACGCTTGGGAAACAGATTCATGTCTGGGGCACTGTGCAGAGGATGGTGAAAGAGGAAGACAAGCCTAGGGCATATATTTCTTGTTCTTTTTTAATAAAAGGAAATATACATACTAGAAAATGTGGCTTTTTAAAAAAATATTTGTTTCATCCCATCACTTCTGTCCTTCCTAAGGCGTCAATTCCTTGCTGGGATACTTGCCATGTTTAGAAGAATGAGAGGCGATCTAATTGAAACGTATAAAATTCTTAAGGGGCTTGACAGGGTAGATGCTGGAAGGCCGTTTCCACTGGCTGGAGAGTCTAGAACCAGGGATCACAGTCTCAGAATAAGGGGTCAGTCATTTAGGACTGAGATGAGGAGAAATTTCTTCACTCAAAAGGATTGTGAATCTTTGGAATTCTTTACTCCAGAAGGCTGTGGATGCTCAGGCGATGAGTATATTCAAGACAGATGAATAGATTTTTGGATACTAAAGGAAAAAGGAATATGGGGATAGGATGGGAAGGTGGAGTGGAGGTAAAAGATCAGCCATATCCCTTGGTTCCTCGAGTCCAAAAATCTATCGATCTCTGTCTTGAATATACTCATTGACTGAGCATCCCCAGCCCTCTAGGGTAGAGAATTCCAAAGATTCACCAGCCTCAGTGAAGAAATTTCTCATCTCAGTCCTAAATGGCCAACCCCTTATCCTGAGACTGTGACCCATAGTTCTAGACTCCCCAGCCAGGGGAAATAATCTCAGCATCTACCCTGTCAAGCCCCTTAAGAATTTTACACATTTCAATGAGATCATCTCTCTCTTCTAAACCCTAGGGAATATAGGCAGAGTCAACTCAATCTCTCCTCTTAGGACAATTCCCCCTAGCCCAGGAATCAGTCTAGGACCTCTGGTTGATCTCCCCAACTTCAGAAAGGGGTGCTGAAAGCCAGTTTTAAGGCCGCCACCAACACTCTAGATAAGACCAGCCAACGCCAGGGATGCAATGTCGCAATCCAGTAGTGCAGTGACAGCTGATTCATCACTGCATGGATTGTTCTACACACATTGCCAATAAAAGGAGGAAGTGACAACTCCAGACAAAGGGGGGGGGGGGGGGGGGGGGGAAGAGTGGGTGTTAGGGATGAAGGAAGCAGAACAAAATGATGCATGCATTTTGCTGACCCACCCCCCCACCGAGATTTAGATTTAATAATGTTTCACCCTTACTTTTTTTTAAAAAATGCGAAATAACAAGGTGCTTAAGGGCAAACACGACAGTGTACAGACTGAAATCATCAGGTTACATGCTGATTAAGATTTAAAAAAGTAAATGCACGCACAATAAAAGGATCTGCTTTCACCCGGGGGTGCGGGATCAATTAGTCCCGGGTTGCTTTTGCAAGCTTACTTATAATCTATGCATCCACCTACTTCTCTTACCGCCTTTAAGACGCTCCTTAAAACCTACCTCTTTGACCAAGCTTTTGGTCATCTGCCCTAATTGCCACTTATGTGGCTCGGTGTTAAATTTTGTGTCTTATAATACTCCTGTGAAGCATCTTGGGACATTTTACTACATTAAAGGTGCTATAGTTAAAGTACCATAAAAATATTACCGCAATATCTTCACTGCTTTCCTCCCTCAGCCTCTGCCATGTATCGCTCTCCACCCACATCCCCCTTTCTCCAACCCCCTCAAACCCTACTTCCTTCTGTGTCCGCCCCTGGAAAAAATTCCCTCCCAACTCTCTTACAACTGCACTTATGAAATCCCAACTGTCTAGTCTTTGGCCCTCCATTCACCATGACATTTCTGCAGCTACCGATCTGCTCAACCACTCCCTCACCACCACATTTGATGCCCTAGTCCCTATTAAAACGATTACTCTCTCATCCTGGCCGTTCCCCCGGTACAGCCCTCATCTTCGCTCCTTTAAGTCCAAGGGACGCAGACTTGAACAGATATGGTGGACAACTGGTTTAGCCATTCACTGCCCCAATATGGCTGGATCACAAAGCATTATTGGGTCCTGCTCTCGTCTGCCAAAATTGCTCACTATTCCAGAATCATTCTGGAATGCAAAGATAAACCCAGGCTTCTATTCTCCACTGCTAACGATTGTCTTAAATCCCTCTCCCGTCTCCTCCACCCTCACCCCAGACAAGTGAGGACTTCTTTGTCTCCAAGATTGAGACTATCCATTCAACTGCCTCTACTACTTCCCTTCCTTCCCGATGCCCACCGGGCCAAACTTCCTCTAAGGTTCCTCCCCCACCCCAGTTTCTCTCCGATCGCCTCTGATGGCTTCTCCGCGCTCAACTTGTCAATGAGACCCACTTCCAGCTCCCTCGACCCTATTCCCACAAAGCTGCTGACCACCCAACTTCCATTTCTGGCTCCCAGGTTTGCTGCCATGTTAACAGTTCTCTTTCCTCAGGTACTGTCCCCCTCTCCTTCAAATCTGCCATCATCACCCCTCTCCTCAAAAAAAACCCTTGACCCCTTCGTCCTTGCAAACTACTGCCCCATTACCAACCTCCCTTTCCTCTCCAAAGTCCTAGAACGTGTTGTCACCTCCCAAATGCGTGCCCATCTTTCCCGCAACTCCATGTTTAAATCCCTCCAATCAGGTTTCCATCCTTACCACAGTACTGAAACGGCTCAAAGTCACAAATGACATCCTTTGTGACTGTGACAAAGGTAAACTATCCCTCCTCACCCTTCTTGACTTGTCTGCAGCCTTTGATACAGTTGACCACTCCATCCTTCAACGCCTCTCCACCGTCGTCCAGCTGGGTAGGACTGCACTCACCTGGAGCCATTCTTATCTATCTAATTGTAGCCAGAGAATCACCTGCAACGGCTTCTCTTCCCGCTCCCACATCGTTACCTCTGGTGTTCCCCAAGGATCTATCCTTGGACCCCTCCTATTTCTCATCTACATGTTGCCCCTTGGCGACATCATCCGAAAACACAGCGTCAGTTTCCACATGTACGCTGACGACACCCAGCTCTACATCAACACCACTTCTCTCGACCCCGCCACGTTCTCTAAATTGTCAGACTGCTTGTCCGACATCCAGTTCTGGAGGAGCAGAAATTTTCTCCAATTAAATATTGGGAAGACCGAAGCTATTGTTTTCAGACCCCGCCACAAACTCTGTTCCCTAGCCATTGACTCCATCCCTCTCCCTAACATCTGTGTGAAGCGAAACCACACCGTTCACAACCTTGGTGTCATATTTGACCCTGAAATGAGCATCCGACCACATATCCGCGGCATCACTAAGACCGCTTATTTCCACCTCCATAACATCGCCCGTCTCGGCCCTTGCCTCAGCACATCCGCTGCTGAAACCCTCATCCATGTCTTTGTTACCTCTAGACTCCACTACTCCAACACACTCCTTGGCTGACCGCCCACGTTCTACCCTATGTAAACTTGGTCATCCAAAACTCGCACCAAGTCCCGTTCACCCATCACCCCTGTGCTCGCTGACCTACATTGGCTCCCGGTTAAGCAACACCTTGATTTAAAAATTCTCATCCTTGTTTTCAAATCCCTCCATGGCCTCGCCCCTTCCCTATCTCTAATCTCCTCGAGCCCCACATCTCCAGAGATATCTTCGCTCCTCTAATTCTGCCCTCTTAAGCATCCCTAATTCTAATCGCTCAACCATTGGCGGCCGTGCCTTCTGTTGATTAGGCCCTAAGCTCTGGAATTCCCTCCCCGAACCTCTACTGCCCTCGCCTCCTTTAAGACGCTCCTTAAAACCGACCTCTTTGACCAAGCTTCTGGTCACCTGCCCTAATTTCTCCTTATGCGGCTCGGCATCAAATTTTGTGTCTTATAATACGCCTGTGAAGCGCCTTGGGATGTTTTACTAAGTCAATGGAGCTGTACAAATGCGAGCTGCTGGTGTGGTAGTAATAAATGCGAGCTGCTGGTGTGGTAGTAATAAATGCGAGCTGCTGGTGTGGTAGTAATAAATGCGAGCTGCTGGTGTGGTAGTAATAAATGCGAGCTGCTGGTGTGGTAGTAATAAATGCGAGCTGCTGGTGTGGTAGTAATAAATGCGAGCTGCTGGTGTGGTAGTAATAAATGCGAGCTGCTGGTGTGGTAGTAATAAATGCGAGCTGCTGGTGTGGTAGTAATAAATGCGAGTTGTTGTACTCTATGCACACGCACGTTGCATCCTGCAGCAGGCACGCGGCGCTGCCACACCCCGGGGGAGACGGGGAAGAGACACACAGGGACGGCGCAGGCGCAGACTGCCTCACCCCAAATCCCCCCCCCCCCAGGGGTGGGTGGGGACAGGGACGGTGGCCGCGCGCACTCGCTCACCGACATGCGCGCACGCGCGCCACTTACCCATGACGAGCCCGCGCTCGCGCGCGCCCCGCTGCCGGTTGTCGTCTTTCGCACAGCCTCAGCCTCCTCCTCCTCCTCCCGCCAGGCTTCGCCTCAGGGCGGGGGGGGGAATGTGATGTGGTTCGGTTCGGTTCGCTGGCGGCCCGGGAACGAGCCTGCGACTCTGTTGTTGTCGTCGTCGTTGTTGAGGAAAAAATAAGGAAAGGGCGGCTACCAATCGAGGTAACGGTGAGAGGTGTGTGTGTGAGAGAGAGTGTGTGTGTGAGGGGTGGCGGGCGAAAGCAGTAACGGAAAGCCGGCCTTTCACCTCACAAATCCCTCCCTTCCCACTCCCTCCTTGGTAGCCGGACGCCTCACAACAAGCCGGGGCCGGCAGGCCCTCTCACGCCGGACCTCTCGTCAGCGACGCCCAGGTGCTTCGAGCTGCTTCAGGTGGGGGGGGGGATGGAGGAAAAGCACGGAGGCCTCGGGATGATGATGAGGAAGAGAAGGAGGCTAGTTGTCGTGCGTTCACCCGCCGCTTCTGCCCGCACCGACGCGACTGCCCAAAAGCTGTCGGCTGTTCAGCACCGAATGCTGGCCGCTAGCGCCACGCCCCTTCTCGGCGCCCATTGGTGCGCCTGACCTCCGCCTGCTTTCTGTCTGGCCGGCTCAAACGTCAATCACTTCAGGCGCACCAATCCGGGGAGGGGGGTCGGGGTTTAACCACTAGCTCGCGTTCCCATTGGACCGTTCCTTCCCGAGCACCCGCCACCCAAAAAGGGGCCAAGAGTGGTCCCGCCTCCGAAGCCTTCCGTGATTGGTCGCTGCTCGGGAGGCGTTCGTTGTGACGTCACAATCGCCTTCGTCTGCGCCTCCCTTTTGATTGGTTGCTTGAGATGTCAGTTCTGGACTCCCTCCATCCCTGTAACCGTTCAGCAGCAACAGCAGTCGGCCATTCAGCCCCTCCATCCTGTTCCGCCATTCAATTAGAGCATGGCTCATCTGTATCTGAACTCCTGTCCACCTGCCTTGGTTCCGTAACCCTTACATTGGGTCTACATCACAGAAACAGGCCACACAGATACAGAAGCAAAATACTGCGGATGCTGGAAATCTGAAATACAGAAACAGGCCATTCGGCCCAACTGATCTATGTTGGCTTTTAAGCTCCCTCCGTCCCCCACCCACCCCTCTTCATCTCACCCTATCAACATATCAACAACAACAAGTTGTATTTATATAGCGCCTTTACTGTAGTAAAACGCCCCAAGGCACTTCACAGGAGTGTTATAAAAACAAAATTTGACACTGAGTCACATAAGGAGATATTAGGACAGATGACAAAGAGCTGGGTTTTAAGGAGCGACTTAAAGGAGGAAAGAGAGGTAGAGAGGTTTAGGGAGGGAATTCCAGAGCTTAGGGCCTCGGCAGCGGAAGGCACGACCACCAATGGTTGAGCGATTAACATAAGAACACAAGAAATAGGAGCAGGAGAAGGCTATTTGGCCCTTCGAGCCTGCTCAGCCAGCCAATCAGATCATGGCTGATCTTCTATCACATCTCCACTTTCCTGCACTATCCCCATATCCCTTGATTCCCTTAATATTCAAAAATCTATCGATCTCTGTCTTGAATATACTCAATGACTGAGCCTCCACAGCCCTCTGGGGTAGAGAATTCCAAAGATTCACCACCCTCCGAGTGAAGAAATTTCTCCTTATCTCAGTCCTAAATGGCCGACCCCTTATTCTGAGACTGTGACCCCTGGTTCTAGACTCCCCAGCCAGGGGAGACATCCTCCCTGCATCTACCCTGTTAAGTCCTGTAAGAATTTTGTATGTTTCAATGAGATCACCTCTCATTCTTCTAAACTCTAGAGAATATAGGCCTAGTCTACTCAATCTGTCCTCATAGGACAATCCCCCCATCCTGCATGGCAGATGCAGTATAACGTGGATAAATGTGAGTTATCCACTTCGGTAGGAAAAACAGAAAGGTAGAGTATTATTTAAATGGTGATAGATTGGGAAATGCTGATGTACAAAGGGACCTGGGTGTCCTTGTACACCAGTCACTGAAAGCAAACATGCAGGTGTAGCAAGCAGTTAGAAAGGCAAATGGTATGTTGGCCTTCATTGCAAGAAGATTTGAGTACAGGAGCAGGGATGTCTTACTACAGTTGTACAGGGCCTTGGTGAGACCACACCTGGAGTACTGTGTGCAGTTTTGGTCTCCTTACCTAAGAAAGGATATTCTTGCCATAGAGGGAGTGCAGCGAAGGTTAACCAGACTGATTCCTGGGATGGCAGAACTGTCGTATGAAGAGAGATTGGGTCGACTAGGCCTGTATTGCTGATCATCTTCCAACATTCGATGGAATCTGGAACAATACCCATGGATTGGAGGGTAGCTAATGTTACCCCACTATTCAAAAAAGGTGGTAGAGAGAACACGGGGAATTACAGACACCCGGTAAGCCTGACATCGGTAGTGGGGAAAATGCTAGAGTCCATTATAAAAGATGTAATAGCAGAGCACTTGGAAAACAGTGACAGGATCGGACAAAGTCAACATGGATTTACAAACGGTAAATCGTGCTTGACTAATGGACTGGAATTTTTTGAGGATGTAACTGGTAAAATAGATAAGGGAGAACCAGTGGATGTGGTGTATTTGGACTTTCAAAAGGCTTTCGATAAGGTCCCGCATAAGAGATTAGCGTGTAAAGTTAAGGCACATGGGATTGGGGGCAAGGTATTGACTTGGATAGAGAACTGGTTGGCAGACAGAAAGCAAAGAGTTGGAATAAACGGGTCTTTTTCCGAGTGGCAAGCAGTGACTAGTGGGGTACCGCAGGGATCGGTCCTTGGACCCCAGCTATTCACAATATATATTAATGATCTAGACAAGGGAACTAGATGTAATATCTCCAAGTTTGCAGACGACACAAAGCTGGGTGGGCGTGTGTGCTGTGAGGAGGATGCCGAGAAACTCCAGGATGATTTGGACAGGTTGGGTGATTGGGCAGAAGCATGGCAGATGCAATATAACGTGGATAAATGCGAGGTTATCCACTTTGGTGTCAAAAACAGGAAGGCAGATTACTATCTGAATGGCAATAGATTGAGAGAAGGTGAAGTGCAACGAGACCTGGGTGTCCTTGTGCACCAGTCGCTGAAAGTAAGCATGCAGGTGCAGCAGGCGGTTAAGAAGGCAAATGGTATGTTGGCCTTCGTAGCGAGAGGGTTTGAGTACAGGAACAAGGATGTCTTGCTGCAGTTGTACAGGGCCTTGGTAAGACCACATCTTGAGTATTGTGTGCAGTTTTGGTCGCCTTATCTGAGGAAGGAGGTTCTTCCTAAGGAAGGAGGTTCTTCCTATGGAAGGAGTTCAGCGAAGATTCACCAGGCTGATACCTGGGATGGCAGGAATGACGTATGAGGAGAGATTGGGTCGATTGGGCTTATACTCGCTGGAGTTTAGAAGAATGAGAGGGGATCTCATTGAAACTTATAAAATTCTGAAAGGACTGGACAGACTAGATGCTGGAAGGATGTTCCCGATGGTCGGGGAGTCCAGAACCAGGGGTCACCGTCTAAGGATAAGGGGTAAGCCATTTAGGACAGAAATGAGGAGGAATTTCTTCACCCAGAGAGTGGTGAACCTGTGGAATTCTCTACCACAGAAGGCAGTAGAGGCCAAGTCATTAAATATATTCAAGAAGGAGTTGGATATATTTCTTAAGGCTAAAGGGATCAAGGGATATGGGGAGAAAGCAGGGACAGGGTTCTGAATTTGGATGATCAGCCATGATCGCATTGAATGGCGGAGCAGGCTCAAGGGGCCGAATGGCCTACTCCTGCTCCTATCTTCTATGTTTCTATGTATTCACTAGAGTTTAGAAGAATGAGAGGGGATCTCATTGAAACGTATAAAATTCTGACAGGGCTAGACAGACTGGATGCAGGGAGGATGTTTCCCCTGGCCGGGTGGGTCTAGAACGAGGGGTCACAGTCTCAGGATACGGGGTAGGACATTTAGGACTGAGATGAGGAGAAATTTCTTCACTCAGAGGTTGGTGAACCTGTGGAATTCTCTACCACAGAAGGCTGTGGAGGCCAAGTCACTGAATATATTTAAGAAGGAGATAGATAGATTTCTAGACGCAAAAGGCATCAAGGGATATGGGGAGAGAGGGGGAATATGGTATTGAGATAGAGGATCAGCCATGATCATATTGAATGGCGGAGCAGGCTCGAAGGGCCGAATGGCCTACTCCTGCTCCTATTTTTCTATCTTTCTATCCCAGGAATCAGTCTGGTGAACCTTTATTGCACTCCCTCTATGGCAAGTATATCCTTCCTTAGGTAAGGAGACCAAAACTGTACACAATACTCCAGGTGTGGTCTCACCAAGGCCCAATATAATTGCAGTATCAAATTAAAATCAGGGATGCTCAAGAGGTCAGAATTGGAGGAGTGCAAATATCTCGGGGTGTTGTGAGGCTGGAGGGATTACAGAGATAGGGAGGGGCGAGGCAGGGCAGAGGCGGAGGTGGAAATAGGCGGTCTTAGTTACGGCGCGGATATCCTTCTATTCCTTTCTCCCCCCTGTGTTTATCTCGCTTCCCCCTCAAATGCCTCTCTGCTATTCGCCTCAACCACTCCCTGTGGCAGCGAGTTCCACATTCTCACCACTCTCTGGGTAAAGAACTTTCTCCTGAATTCCCTATTGGATTTATTAGTGACTGTCTTATATTTATGACCCCTAGTTTTGGTCCCCCCCACAAGTGGAAACATTTTCTCCACTTCTACCCTATCGAACCCTTTCACAATCTTAAAGACCTCGATCAGGTCACCCCTCAGCCTTTTCTTTTCTAGAGAAAAGAGCCCCAGCCTGTTCAGTCTTTTGTGATAGTTATAACCTCTCAGTTCTGGTATCATCCTAGTGAATCTTTTTTGCGCCTTCTCCAGTGCCTCTATATCCTTTTTATAATATGGAGACCGGAACTGTGCACAGTGCTCCAAGTGTGGTCTAACCAAGGTTCGATACAAGTTTAACATAACTTCTCTGCTTTCAATTCTATCCCTCTGGAAATGAACCCCAGTGCTTGGTTTGCTTTTTTTTAATGGCCTTATTCACCTGCGTCGCGACTTTTAGTGATTTTTGTATCTGTATCCGTTGATCCCTTTGCTCCTCTACCCCATTTAGACTCTTATTAACCAAGCAGTATGTGGCCTCCTTATTCTTCCTACCAAAATGTACCTCCACACACTTATCTATATTGAAAGTCATTTGCCCTTGCCTTAATAATAATCTGAGAGACTTTTTGTTTAATAGTTAACGTGTGACCTATTTAAGTGTGTGCCAGTCATTAAAAAAAAAATCAGGCGCAACTCCTTATGTTTAAATAGGTTTGCAACCTGTATCATTCTAGGAACATAGGAACCGGAGTAGGCCATTCAGCCCCTCGAGCCTGTTCCGCCACTCATTGAGCAACATCCTAGGAAACAAGCGATCTAAGCAAAATTCCACTATTCTCTCATTACATTTTGCTTGAAGTCATTCATTTTTTGTGGCTCCAATCCCACGGAGGGATCTCAACAGAAGGATGAGAATTTTGAATTTGAGGCGTTGCTGGATAGGAGCCAATGTAGGTCAGCGAGCACAGGGGTGATGGGTGAACGGGACTTGGTGCGAGTTAGGACACGGGCAGCAGAGTTTTGGATAAGTTGAAGTTTACAGAAGGTGGAAAATTGGAGGTCAGCCAGGAGAGTGTTGGAATAGTCGAGTCTGGAGGTAACAAAGGCATGGATGAGAGTTTCAGCAGCAGAAGAGCTGAGGCAGGGGCGGAGGAGGGCAATATTACGGAGGTGGATGTAGGTGGTCCTGGTGATGGAGTAGATATGAAGTCGGAAGCTCAGCTCGGAGTCAAATAGGGTGCCAGGGTTGCAAACAGTCTGGTTCAGCCTCAGACCAGGGAGAGGGATAGAGTCAGTGGCTAGGGAACAGAGTTTGTGGCCAGAACCAAAGACAATGGCTTTGGTCTCCCCAATGTTTAATTGGAGGAAATTTCTGCTCGTCCAATACTGGATCTCAAACAAGCAGCATGACGAATCAGAGGCAGTGGAGGGGGGGTCAAGAGAGGTGGTGGTGAGGCAGAGCTGGGTAACGTCAGCGCACATGTGGAATCTGATGTTGCCTTGACTCAAATTGGTGTACTGCCCACAGAAACATCCGTACCTGCAGAGCTAATGCCGCAATACAAACGAGTTAGCAAAGTTGCCTTTGGAGCCACAGAACAACACATGAACTCTCCTGCCTGCCCATACAGCTCAGCAAAGCAATTTTTGTCAGAAGGAAAGGCTTGTAGCCACTAATGTGAAGCAATGAATGGCACTTTGGTGCAGCTGCACGGAGAAAAATCTCCTATATGCACAGTTGTTCTGGTGTTGCTGACAGTATGTTCATGCACTCTTTAAGATGAGGGATGTTATGTTTGGTTTATGGTTTGGTTCCCCAGAAGTTGCTTTTGAAATTAACTGCAACCTTTAGACTCTCTGAAAATTTCAGCTTGGCGTATCTCAACTAATCATTTTGAAACATAGAAACATAGAAGATAGGAGCAGGAGTAGGCCATTCGGCCCCTCGAGCCTGCTCCGCCATTCGATGAGATCATGGCTGATCATCTAAACTCAGTACCCTGTACCTGCCTTCTCCCCATATCCCTTGATCCCTTTAGCTTTAAGAAATATATCTAACTCATCCTTGAATATATTTAATGACTTCGCCTCAACTACCTTCTGTGATAGAGAATTCCACAGGTTCACCAATCTCTGGGTGAAGAAATTCTTCCTCATTTCTGTCCTAAATGGTTTACCCGTTATCCGTAGATTATGACCCCTGGTTCTGGACTCTCCGACCATCAGGAACATTCTTCCTGCATCTAGTTTGTCCAGACCTGTCAGAATTTTATATGTTTCGATGAGATCCCCTCTCATTCTTCTATACTCCAGTGAGTATAAGCCCAATCGACCCAATCTCTCCTCATATGTCATTCCTGCCATCCCAGGTATCAGCCTTGTGAATCTTCGCTGAACTCCTTCCATGGCAAGCAATGGCGCAGCTAAGAACCAAAGCTCTTCTCCGCTGCAAGAGACAGCGAAGGTGAGCGTTTGGAACTGGCATCCGTGCAATGGGAAAATCTTTTACAATCCCTGACCCAATTGCTTGGATGAAGAATCTCAATAGAAAAGGGGACTCAACTGCAACTGTTTTAAAGAGGCAAATTAGTGAATTTATTAAATGGAAGGAGGACATTTTAGTAGCAATCTATCAGATGAGCTGCAATGAAAGGTGTTGACCAAACTGATGTATGTTTATGATTCTGTCAAACAAAGGCTAATATCCTGCTTGGACTGAAGACTGGAATACATCAATCCTCCAGCAAAATCGAGTTTGAACATGACATTCAAAACTCCTTGGGAGTGAAGAGGATTCTTTGATCACTTTGTTTCATAACATTCTGTTGCTAGCTTGTGGAGAAACCGCTTGCTGTCTTCCTGGCACCATGCAGTTTGTGCCTCAAAGGCCACTGCTCACTTCTGTAATTATGCAATGTAAACCCTGCAGGCATTACATAGAATTACACAGGAATTACAGCACAGAAACAAGCCATTCGGCCCAACTGGTCCATGCCGCTGTTTATGCTCCACACGAGTCTCCGCCCACCCCCTCTCCATCTCACCCTATCAACATATCCTTCAATTCCTTTCTCTCTCGTGCACTTATCTAGCTTCCCCTTAAATGCATTGTGTGTTTAAAGTAGCACTTTATTTTTAAAAAGGATGTTACCAGAGCTGCACTTATTAACTTTGTTCGGAAACAGACAACAGTTTATGTTCTGTGTTTTATTCATTGACCTTGAGTGCTTTGTTCATTATTATTTTACTTTATTTGTTAACTTTTCACTGCTATCTGTTTTTGCTTTACTTGTGAACTTTGCTGATTGGGCTTGTGTTGTCTATTGAGAACACATTGGTGCATCGTGTCAGCTGTGGCTCAGTGGGTAGCACTTCTCGCCTCTGAGTCAGAAGGTTGTGGGTTCGTGTCCCACTGCAGGGACTTGAGCAGAAAAATCTAGGCTGACATTCCCAGTGCAGTTCAGTACTGAGGGAGTGCTGCACTTAATGAGACCTTAAACTAAGGTCTGCCCTCTCAAATGGATGTAAAAGTTCCTACGCACTATTTTGAAGAAGAGCAGGAGACTTCTCCCTGGTGTTCTGGCCAATATTTATCCCTCAATCAACATCAATAAAAACAGATTAGCAGGTCATTATCACATTGCTGTTTGTAGGAGCTTGCTGTGTGCACTTTGGCTGTGTTTCCGACATTACAACAGCGACTACACTTCAAAAATATTTCATTGGCTGTAAAGTGCTTTGGGACATGCTGAGGTCGTGAAAGCACTAAATCCATGTAAGGGCGTGAAGTTGGGGTTGTTACCCACTAAACATGGCAGAAAAAGCTGGTGCATTCAGGTGTAAGGGAATTTTTAATGGTGGGATCAGTCATAATTACTGCCAAATAACCTCTCTGGTCCTGAAAATTTAATTTTAGCAATGTGGAGTCTCATTCTTTCAGAACTTAGTGTTGGAGAATTTAAAAATTAATTTTTTTTCTTACTTTTCTTTCTGTCCCTTTTATCTCTCTCTTAATCCCATCTTTTATTCCATCTCTTTATTTCACTTTCTATAAATGAATTAAATCTAATTTATACTTCCTGGTTTAGACTCTGCGGGCTGGATTTTGATACTGGGGCGGGTTGGGGTCGTGTCATCCACTTTTCGTGTTATCCACCCGACTGCAATTGGATGTGGGAGATTGATGCGATTTTCACCTAATTGGGCAATTGAGTTCCAGCATGTGGGAACCCATGAACCAATTAGTGTTTTCAGTCTGAAAGTCGCCTCTGATGATGTCATCATTGCTGCTGCATTGAAGGTCTGCAAAGACTGCCTGGCCTTTGCTGTGAGAGGACCTGGATGCAAAATGAGCAGCAGCAGCCCTAAGTCTGCTCCCAGATATTTTTGCACCACCACTCCCAGATATGTCTCCTCCACCACAGCCAGCCAGCCATGCTCCCGCCAGGTTTCACATTCGTGGTTCAGAACAGGCGTGCTTCACGTAGAAAAGGGTTAAAATCACAAAGGCCTTTCAAATTGGCATTATAGAGGCAATTTAGTGCTTGTTAAGGGCCTTAACAGCCTGTCCCGCCTCTTAGAAGCGGGACGGAGTCGGGACCAGCAGACACGATTTAATGAAAATTGCGTGGAGGCGGCTTGTGCCCACCTGCCAGTTTTTGCAATTTTAACCCCCCACACGTCTCCAAACCCACCTCCACGGGTCAGTGAAAATCCAGCCCTGCGTGTCTCAGTGAGGAGGCTTCAGTCTGATTGGTTGAAGAGCCTTGCTGTTTCTTGCCCTGCCCACAGATGCCACAGATCCGCTGTAGAGGGCGCCGCGCTGGATCAAACGCCCAATGACCGCAAGTCTCAACTCAAAAGCCCGCAAATACTCTGTGGGCAACTGTTGGCGTAGTGAACGGCAAGCACTGTTCCATCGCCACTGACTGCAAAATCCCGGCCTTGAGAATGTCTTTGTTTTTCACTTGGAAAGGACTACATTTGTGAAACAAAGTGCTTTTTAAAATATATTTATTACATGGGGCAATGAGTAAGATTCAGTGTGGAAAGTTCATTTTTGTTTCGAAATCTATGTGAAAGGCCAACGACTGTAGTGTAGGACACCATCCAGATTGAAAAGAGTTGGGGAGAAGAGGAGATGAATCATGAGGTGATGCCATGCTTTTGTTTTAGATGGTCTGTAGATTGGGTCATTTTCCGGTTGGCAGTCTGTAACTTGTGGGGTGCTGCAAGGATCAGTGCTTGGGCCTCAGCTATTCACAATCTATATTAATGACTTGGATGAAAGGCCCGAGTGTAATGTATCCCAGCTTGCTGACGTTACAAAGCTAGGTGGGAAAGTAAGCTGTGAGGAGGACACAAAGCGCCTGCAAAGGGATATCGACAGGTTAAATGAGTGGGCAATAAGGTGGCCGATGGAGTATAATGTGGGGAAATGTGAGGTTACTGCCTTTGGTAGGGAGAATAGGAAAACAGAATATTTTTTAAATGGTGAGAAACTATTAAATGTTGGTGGCCAGAGAGATTTAGGTGTCCTCATACAGGAAACACAGAAAGATAGCATGCATGTACAGCAAGCAATTAGGAAGGCAAATGACATGTTGGCCTTTATTGCAAAAGGGTTGGAGTAAGGAAGTCTTGCTACAATTGTACAGGGCTTTGGTGAGACCACACTTGGAGTACTGTGCACAGTTTTGGTCTCCTTATCTGAGGAAGGATATACTTGCCTCAGAGACAGTGCAACGAAGGTTCACTAGATTAATTGCTGGGATGAGAGGGTTGTCCTATGAGGAGAGATTGAGTAGATTGGGCCTATACTCTCTGGAATAGAAGAATGAAAGGTGATCTCTTTGAAACATATAAGATTCTGAGGGGGATTGACAGGATAGATGCTAAGAGGTTGTTTCCCCTGGCTGGAGAGTCTAGAACTAGGGGGCATAATCTCAGGATAAGGGGTCGGCCATTTAAGACTGAGATGAGGAGGAATTTCTTCACTCAGAGGGTTGTGAATCTTTGGAATTCCTACCCCAAAGGACTGTGGATGCTGAATTGTTGACAAGGCCAGCATTTATTGCCCACCCCTAATTGCCCACGAGAAGGTGGTGGTGAGCCGCCTTCTTGAACCGCTGCAGTCCTTGTGGTGAAGGTACTCCCACAGTGCTGTTAGGGAGGGAGTTCCAGGATTTTGGCCCTGCAACGATGAAGGAATGGCGATATATTTCCAAGTCATGATGGTGTGTAACTTGGAGCGGAAATTACAGATGATGGTGTTCCCATGTGTCTGCTGCCCTTGTCCTTCTAGGTGGTAGAGGTCGCGGGTTTGGGAGGTGCTGCTGAAGAAGCCTTGGCGAGTTGCTGCAGTGCATCTTGTAGATGGTACACACTGTAGCCACGGTACGCTGGTGGTGGAGGGAGTGAATTTTTAAGGTGGTGGATGGGGTGCCAATCAAGTGGGCTGCTTTGTCTTGGATGGTGTCGAGCTTCTTGAGTGTTGTTGGAGCTGCACTCATCCAGGCAAATGGAGAGAATTCTATCACACTCCTGACTTGTGCCTTGTAGATGGTGGAAAGGCTTTGGGGAGTCAGGAGGTGAGACACTCGTGGCTGAATACTGATCCTCTAACCTGCTCTTGTTGCCACAGTATTTATGTGGTTGGTCCAGTTAAGTTTCTGGTCAATGGTGACCCCCAGGATGTTGATGGTGGGGGATTCGGCGATGGTAATGCTGTTGAATGTGGGAGGTGGTTAGACTCTCGCTTGTTGGAGATAGTCATTGCCTGGCACTTGTGTGGCGGGAAATGTTACTTGCCACTTATCAGCCCAAGCCTGAATGTTGTCCCGGTCTTGCTGCATGTGGACTGCTTCATTATCTGTGGAGTTGTGAATGGCACTGAACACTGTGAAATCATCAGTGAACATTCCCATTTCTGACTTTATGTTGGAGGGAAGGTCATTGATGAAGCAGCTGAAGATGGATCGGCCTAGGACACTGTCCTGAGGAACTCCTGCAGTGATGTCCTGGGGCTGTGAGGATTGATCTCCAATAACCACAACCATCTTCCTTTTTGCTAGGTATGACTCCAGACAGTGGAAAGTTTTCCCCCGATTCCTACTGACTTCAATTTTACTAGGGCTCCTTGATGCCACACTCGGTCAAATGCTGCCTTGATGTCAAGGGCAGTCACTCTCATCTCACCTCTGGAATTCAGCTCCTTTGTTCATGTTTGGACAAAGGCTGTAATGAGGTCTGGAGCCGAGTGGTCCTGGCGGAACCCAAACTGAGCATCAGTGAACAGTTTATTGGTGAGTAAGTGCCGCTTGATAGCACTGTCGATGACACCTTCCATCACTTTGCTGATGATTGAGAGTAGACTGATGGGGCGGTAATTGGCCGGATTAGATTTGTCCTGCTTTTTATGGACAGGACATAACTGTGCAGTTTTCACAGTGTCGGGTAGATGCCAGTGTTGTAGCTGTACTGGAACAGCTTGGCTAAAGGCGCGGCTATTCTGGAGCACAAGTCTTCAGCACGACAGCCGGGATGTTGTCGGGGCCCATAACCTTTGCTGTATCCCGTGCGCTCAGCCATTTCTTGATATCACGTGGAGTGAATCGAATTGGCTGGAGACTGGCATCTGTGGTGGTGGGGACCTCAGGAGGAGGCTGATATGGATCATCCACTCGGCACTTCTGGCTGAAGATGGTTGCAAACGTTACAGGCTTGTCTTTTGCACTCGCATGCTGGGCTCCACCATCATTGAGCCTCCTCCTCTCGTTAGTTGTTTAATTGTCCACCGCCATTCACAACTGGATGTGGCAGGACTGCAGACCTGGTCCGTTGATTGTGGGATCGCTTAGCTCTGTCTATAGCATACTGCTTCCGCTGTTTAGAAAGAAGAAAGAAAGACTTGCATTTATATAGCGCCCTTCACGACCACTGGACATCTCAAAGCACTTTACAGCCAATGAAGTACTTTTGGAGTGTAGTTACTGTTGTAATGTGGGAAATGCGGCATCCAATTTGCGTACAGCAAGCTCCCACAAACAGCAATGTGATAATGACTAAATAATCTGTTTTTATTATGTTGTTTGAGGGATAGATATTGGCCAGGACACCGGGGATAACTGCCCTGCTCTTCTTCGGAATAGTGCCATGGGATCTTTTACGTCCACCTGAGAGAGCAGACGGGGCCTCGGTTTAAAGTCTCATCCGAATGACGGCATCTCCGACAGTGCAGCGCTCCCTCAGCACTGCACTGGGAGTGTCGGCCTAGATTTACGTGCTCAAGTCCCTGGAGTGGGACTTGACCCCCACAACCTTCTGACTCAGAGGTGAGTGTGCTACCCACTGAGCCACAGCCATAGTTTAGCATACATGTAGTCCTGTGCTGTAGCTTCCCCAGGTTGGCACCTCATTTTTAGGTACTCCTGGTGCTGCTCCTGGCATGCTCTTCTACACTCCTTATTGAACCAGAGTTGGTCCCCTGGCTTGATAGTAATGGTTGAGTGAGGGATATGCCGGGCCATGAGGTTACAGATTGAGGTGAAATACAATTCTGCTGCTGCTGATGGCCCACAGCGCCTCATGGATGCCCAGTTTTGAGCTGCTAGATCTGTTCTGAATCTATCCCATTTAGTACAGTGGTGGTGCCACACAACATGATGGAGGGTGTCCTTAGTGTGAAGATCGGATTTTGTCTCCACAATGACTGTGCGGTGGTCACTGCTCCCAATGCTGTCATGGACAGGTGAATCTGCGACAGGTAGATTGGTGAGGACGAGGTCATGTAGGTTTTTCCCTCGTGTTGGTTCTCTCACCACCTGTCGCAGGCCCAGTCTGGCAGCTATGTCCTTCAGGACTCGGCCAGCTCGGCCAGCAGTGGTGCTACCGACCCACTCTTGGTGATGGACATTGAAGTCCCCCACCCAGAGTACATTCTGTGCCCTTGCTACCCACAGTGCTTCTTCCAAGTGGTGTTCAACACGGAGGAGTACTGATTCATCAGCTGAGGGAGGGCAGTAGGTGGTGATCAGCAGGAGGTTTCCTTGTCCATGCTTGACCTGAAGCCATGAGACTTCATGGGTTCCGGAGTCAATGTTGAGGGCCACTCCCTCCCGACTGTATACCACTGGCAGGACATACCCAGGGATGGTGGTAGTGGCATCTGGGACATTGGCTGAAAGGTATGATTCTGTGAGTATGACTATGTTGCTTGACCAGTCTGTGGGATAGCTCTTCCAATTTTGGCACAAGTCTCCAGATGTTAGCGAGGAGGACTTTGCAGGGTCAACTGGGCTGGGTATGCCAAAGCCGGTGCCTAGGTCAATGCCGGTTATATTTTTATTATTGTTTCTCGTAGTGGTTTGTTACAACTGAGTGGCTTGCGAGGCCAATTCAGAGGGCAGTTAAGAGTCATGCTGTGGGTCTGGAGTCATATATAGGCCAGACCGGGTTTGGTCAGCAGATTTCCTTCCCAGAGGGCATTAGTAACATAACCACTATGCTACCGTTCTTATTGTAGGAAGGAGATGAGACTGAAGAAATTACTCACATTGCTCTGGCTCCAGGCTTCCACACAGGGACGCACTGAGGGAAAGATCTCGTGTAGTAGTAAAATCTCTCCCAGGCATGTAGATTTGACATCTCACACTTTGGGTGGAGACTGCCAGGGGAGAGATTCAATGGCTTCCCATTTTCATAGTAATTATTATACATAATGATATTTATACATAGTATTTAATATACATAATGTTTATTATACATAGTTTGTGATTATTATACATAGTAATTATGATACATAGTGATTATTATACATGATAATTAATATACATAGTGATTATGATACATAGTGATTATTATACATGATGATTAATATACATAGTGATTATTATACACAGTTAGTGATTCTTACACAGCTTCAAAAGTTCATTCGCCTGCCTTTCTTTTTGTAATATAATAAGATTCAGCCTCACCAGATTCTCATCAACACACTGGGGAAAGATAATTGTTTATTTGATTTAGTCTAGTGAAACTGTTCAGCACAACCTGTTGTGAAAGTCGCAGCAGAGATTGATCCTCTCGCAATATTGGATCCTCCTTCAAATGAATTCTGTATTTTGCAAGTCAGAGCAAACACGACACTTTAACGTTAGGGAATGCATTGATTTGGGCCCAATAATGAAACGGCAGTCACGGTATTGCAGCTGCAGCGTCGCTCTGTGAAATGGACTTTAAATAAATGCACTATATATTTTTAATTGACAAATTTATTGGTGGAATTCTTTTACTAGTGATTTTATTTGCATTTAATTGTAATGAATCAATGGATTTTAAAGGCTTATTCGTAAGCTAACACTTAGAAATCTAAAAAAAAATCCAAAGTAAACAAGGATTTTTGGGGCAGAGAGGGAGGCAGCAAAGACTCACGTTAGCTATGGTTGACAATGCTGTATTAAAATTAATGCATGAACGGTGCGGCCACCTTCTCCACAAGTGGAAGATGAGGGACGACCCGAAGCGCGACTGTGGCCAGGAGTCCCAGACCGTGGAACACATCACATCAACCTGCCCACCGAGCTCTGTTGCGGGAGGCACCTCATTTCTCCACTCGGCATCTCAGGAGGCCGTCGAATGGAGAGCCAAACTAGACATCCCGTTATAAGCTTTTCCCCGTCATACGAAAGTAGTAATGCAGCCTAAGCTTCTGGCCTGATTTTACAACAACAAATTGTATTTATACAGCGCCTTTAACGTAGTAAAACGTCCCAAGGCGCTTCACAGGAGCGATTATCAAACAGAATTTGACACCGAGCCACATAAGGAGAAATTAGGGGCAGGTGAGGTAGGTTTTAAGGAGCGTCTTAAAGGAGGAGAGAGAGGCGGAGAGGTTTAGGGAGGGAGTTCGAGAGCTTAGGACAGCTGAAGGTAAAGATGCAACCTAAAATACTGATTTCAATCATAAGTGAATTTTACATCCTAATATACTGCACGCCAACTGGTGCTACTTCACAGGCTATATCTCTTCTTCTTAGGCAGTCCCTCGGAACCGAGGATGACTTGCTTCTACACTAAAAATGAGTTCTCGGGTGACTGATGAGTCCAATGCGGGGCCTACCGTCTCTGTCACAGGTGGGGCAGACGGTGAGCAGTATGGCGTTCCGGTCTGTCGCTGTCGGGGTTGTTCCATGAGGGTCCTGACGCTCCAGGTCCCGAACTTCATTTTAAAGGGTGGAAGATGCCTGTGCGTGAATTCTTTTAACGCGGGGTGGCCGTTGCACACCAGCTACCACACGGGCTTGACAGAGCAAGGTCTTGGTCCAATGGCAAGGGGATCCAAGACGATTGGAGACCAGGCTCTGCTACATCGGCCTAGCACACAAACACCAGTATGGTGTTGTACGCCAGCACAATTCCTCTGTATCTTTGCCTTTTTAAACCCGTGACAGAATTTCGTTATTTTTTAAAAAGGTATTCTTTTCAAGGCTAACTTAAAAACTGCAATCAAATAATAAAAAATTATAGCCTGATGCTGTAAGTGCAGTAGTTTTTCTCTAATTGCCGTCCCTATTAATGATCGCGAGGGTGCTGTTGAGTCAGCTGGTGATGGAGCTGCCAACAGCTACTTCACGCTACACTGTCGTTAGGAGTTTAAGTAGTTAGTGGGCAGCAGTGCCACCTTGTGGTTGGAGAACGCAGATAACACTCCCATCTCATAGAATCCTAGAATAGTGCAGCACAGAAGGAGGCCATTCGGCCCATCGCGGCTGCGCCGGCTCTTTCGAAGAGACAGCCAGTTAGTCCCACTCCCCCGCTCTTTCCCCATATCCCTGCAAATTTGTCTCCTTCTAGTATTTATCCAATTCCCTTTTGCAAGCTATTATTATATCTGTTTCAACCACCCTATCAGGCAGTGCATTCCAAATCCTGATCTCCCGTAGCGTATAACAGTTGTTCCTCGTGTCGCCTCCAGTACTTTTGCCAATCACCTTAAATCTGTGCCCTCTGGTTATCGACCCTTCAGCCATTGGAAACAGTTTCTCTTTATTTACTCCATCTAAACCCTTCATGATTTTAAACACCTCTATCAAATCTCCTCTTAGCCTTCTCTGCTCCAAGGAGAACAACCCCAGCTTCTCCAGTCTCCCCACGTGACTGTGATTCCCTCATCCCTGGAACCATTTAGTAAATCGCTTCTGTACCCTCGCCAAAGCCTAGCTATTTTGTTCATCTGTCTCCTCCACCGATCTGCGTTAGTTTGCATCAGTGTCTGTGGAGCAGTGTGCTTTTGTTTTCACAGAACCATTATTCCAACACATACACATCCCAAGCGAGAACAGAGCTAGAAATTTCCCACTTGTTTTTTTGTCCCCTTCAAGTGCAGCCTTGCCTAGTGTCACATATTAGCAGTGACTATCACTCATTCTGATGTAAGCAAAGATGATCTATTCGGATGGATTTTTCTCTGAAAGATCAACACTGTTTCATAAAAAGACTTGCAGCCTGCGCAACTCTTAATGATGCTAAAACTGCACATTTTCTCCAATGTTCAGGCTCCTAAATGTTTGGAGAAGATTTTCCTGTTCCTGCAACCGGGGGGCTATTGGATTGCCTGGGCACAGCGACTACATGGAAAAATCAGGTGGGGAGGAACTAGGGTTGCCAACCCTCCAGGATTGCCCTGGAGTCTCCAGGAATTGAAGATTAATCTCCAGGGGACTCCTGCGAGCAACCCTGGAGAAAAGGCATGGGGTTATTTACTCAATTGTGCGGTTTTATTTCATTTTCTTTGAGCACTTTTCGTTTATTAGTTCTAAAAAAACTGCAGATTGTGTGGGAGGAGGTGAGGCTGTTTGACTGACAGTCAAGAATCATCCAATCAGGTAACAAAGAGTCTGTTTGCTTTCCAATTGGTGCAGGAACTTGGGGGGTGGGTGGTGGCAAGGATGAACGTGTTGAGCGACCAATGGCAGGTATTGTGGGGGCGGGGCGGTTGGAGGCTATGTGATGAAATCTCACAGAATACGTCCAATCGCAGTTGGCAACCCTAAGAGGAGCACATGTCCATAAGGGAGCCCCTGATTTTCCATTCATTTCAATTATTGGATTGGGAGTTGGGCGGACGTCTTTCTGGGCACGCGCTCTGCCCTGTCCGATTTTCCTATACTGGCTCTGCTTAGACAATCTAATAGCTCCAAGCGGAGGAACTGGAATGTCTGCCTCTTTATGTCTTGCTGAGATAATACAGCACAGAAGGAGGCCATTCGGCCCATCCTGCCTGTGCCGGCTCTTTGAAAGAGCTCTCCAATTAGTCCCGCTCCCCCCGCTCTTTCCCCGTAGCCCTGTAATTTTTTTTTCCTTTTCAAGTATTTATCCAATTCTCTTTTGAAAGTTACTATTGAATCTGCTTCCACTGCCCTTTCAGGCAGCGCATTGCAGATCACAACAACTCGCTGCGTAAAAAGAATTCTCCTCGTCTCCCCTCTGGTTCTTTTCCCAATTACCTGAAATCTGTGTCCTCCTGCCAGCGGAGACAGTTTCTCCTTATTTACTCTATAGATCACACCGCCTTCAGTGTGCCAGTGCAGCCTTCGGTCACCTGAGGAAGAGAGTGTTTGAAGAGCAGGACCTCAAACCCGGCACTAAGCTCATGGTCTACAGAGCAGCAGTGATACCCGCCCTCCTGTATGCCTCAGAGACATGGACCATGTACAGCAGGCACTTCAAAGCACTGGAGAGGTACCACCAACGCTGCCTCCGCAAGATCCTGCAAATCCATTGGCAGGATAGGCACACCAACGTCAGTGTTCTCGCTCAGGCCAACATCCCCAGCATCGAAGCTTTGACCACGCTCAATCAGCTCCGCATGCCCGATACGAGACTCCCAAAACAAGCGCTCTACTCGGAGCTCCGACACGGCAAGAGAGCCCCAGGTGGGCAGAGGAAACGCTTCAAGGACACCCTCAAAGCCACCTTGAAAAAGTGCAACATCCCCACTGACACCTGGGAATCCCTGGCCCAAGACAGTACAAAGTGGAGGAGAAGCATCCGGGAAGGCGCCGAATACCTCGAGTCTCTTCGCCGGAGCAAGCGGAAGCCAAGCGCAAACAGCGGAAGGAGCGCACGTCAACCCAAGCACCCCACCCACCCGCCCCTTCAACCACCGTCTGCCCCACCTGTGACAGAGACTGTAGGTCCCGCATTGGACTCATCAGTCACCTGAGAACTCATTTTTAATGTGGAAGCAAGTCATCCTCGGTTTCGAGGGACTGCCTAAGAGAGAAGATAGATCACAACTACTGGATTTCACACTTCTTTCAGCCTTAATCTGTCACATTTACACCACCTCTAGCCTTGCATATCTCTTAATGTCTCTTCATCTCCCCCTTTGTTCTTTTATCCCCTCCCCCTTTTCCCAGCTTTACTCTGGCCTTAAATCTATTTGATTTCCGGCTCTTCACAGTTCTGATGAAAGGTCATCGACCTGAAACGTTAACTCTCTTTCTCTCTCCACGGATGCTGCCTGGCCTGCTGAGTTTTTCCAGCGTTTTCTGTTGTCATTACTGATTTAATGCCTGCATGACTGTGGGAGTATTTAAAAAAAATTGTTGTTTAATTTCTTCACAGGATGTGGGCAATGCATTTTAGTGCTGTTAGGGTTAGAGAAAGTAAGGTGGGAGGAGGCTCATGTGGAGCATAAACACCGGCATAGATCTGTTGAGTCGAATGGCCTGTTTCTGTGCTGTAAATACTACATAGAATTACGTGGAATTACAAAGAATGTGCAGCACAGAAACAGGCCATTCGGCCCAACTAGTCTATGCTGGCGTTTATTCTCCACTCGAGCCTCTTCCCCTCTTTCTGAACCTACTCTTTCAGCATAACCCTCTATTCCCTTCTCCCTCATGTGCCTATCTAGCCTCCCCTTAAATACATCTATACTATTCGCTTCAACCACTCCCTGTGGTGGCAAGTTCCAAATTCTCACCACTCTCGGGGTAAAGAAGTTTCTTCTGAATTCCCTATTTGATTTCTTCATGACTATCTTATATTGATGGCCTCTAGTTTTGCTCTTCCCTACTAGTGGAAACACTCTCTCTCTGTCTACTCTTTCATAATTTTAAAGACCTCTATTAGGTCACCCCTCAGCCTTCTCTTTTGAATAGAAACGAGACCCAGCCTGTTCATCCTTTCCTGATATGTATACCCTCGTATTTCTGGTCTCATCCTTGTAAATCTTTTGCCCACCCTTTCCAGTGCCTCTATATCCTTTTCATAATATGGAGACCAGAACTGCATGCAGTACTCCCAAGTGTGGTCAATACATGTTTAGCATAACTTCTCTACTTTTCAATTCTATCCCTCTAGAATATTATGTAATGCTTGGCAAGGCCACATTTATTGTCCATTCTTAGTTGGCTTGTGTGTTAGGTGGGGAGTTCCAGAATTTTGACCAGTGATGATGAAGGAATGGCAATATATAGCCAAGCCAGAGTAGTGTGTAACATAGAGAGGAACTTGGTGGTGATGGTGCATCCATGACATTGCTACTCTTGTCCTTCTTAGTTGGTAGAGGTCACAGTCTAAAGATAAGGGGTAAGCCATTTAGGACAGAGATGAGGAGGAATTTCTTCACCCAGATAGTGGTGAACCTGTGGAATTCTCTACCACAAAAGGCAGTTGAGGCCAATTCATTAAATATATTCAAGAAGGAGATAGATATATTTCTTAAGGCTAAAGGGATCAAGGGATATGGGGAGAAAGCAGGGACAGGATACTGAATTTGGATGATCAGCCATGATCTCATTAAATGGCGGAGCAGGCTCGAGGGGCCGAATGGCCTACTCCTGCTCCTATCTTCTATGTTTCAAGAGGCTGGGAGGAACAGTTGTTGACTAAAATTGACTAAACCATGGATAGATTTCTGTCTTCAACGTCCCTTATATAAACCACCCAAATGGAATGAAAATTGGACAGGTTCTATAACAGGCGGGTGATGCGCTTCACCGGATTATTGCCCGTGCAGTGAAACAGAAAATTTAACCTGACCTTTGCACACCACACAAAGATACGTTGGCCCTGAAATTCGCCTCTCCGGCTTGCCGCGGGGGTAAGGATCGCACGCGCACTTACCTACCGTGCCTGCCGTTGACCTCTGGGCCCATGGGTACTTCAGCTCCTGGGCCTGCTCCAAGTGCCGGCGCGCAGTGCTTGCGTGTCCCAGGGGCGCAGTTAGTGCGATGCGTCCCCTGGGATCACGTGGGCCATGGAGAGCCAATGGCAGCAGACCATCTTTCATTCATAGATTTGACAGGGAGACATGTCAAATGTATGAATTGAAATCGGCCCCAAAAAAACAGCTAAACTTAAAATAAATTTTTTAAAAACCCATCACATTTATAAAATAACTATAGTTAAATAAATTAACTACTTTAAACAAAAATTTAAATTTTTGAAAAAATTAAAATACTTTTTAACAGTGCTAAAAATAAACTTACCTTTCTTTAAAGTATCTAAAAAAGATAAACCTGTTGAAATTTTTTTTAAATTATACTTAATTAACCACTTACCTTGTTGAAAACGGGTCCTGCGCCTCCTTTTTAAATGTGCAGGTTCTTCACTACTTACCCTCCCGTAGAAACCTGAAAAAAACCCTAAGTTTGCTGCGTGCGCGCAGCCTCTACCGCGCACGCGGTTCACCTAGGAACCGCCCCCTTCACCAGACCGGAAGTTCCAGTTTCCCGCGCATACGCAGTGCATGCAGGAAACCGGCACTTCAGGACGCGTTACAGGTGAGTACACAGCGCGTACTCACCCGGGAAGGGCCGAATTTTTGGCCCGTTGTAATCGTATAGATGCAGTTAAAGGGAGGCTAGATAAGTATATGAGGGAGAAGGGAATAGAGGGTTATGCTGATAGAGTTAGATGAGGAAAGACGGAGGAGGCTCGAGTGGAGCATAAATGATGGCATGGACTGGTTGGTCCGAATGGTCTGTTTCTGTGCTCTATATTCTGGGTAATCCTATGTAACATTGGTTAAGTGTGTTTGTTGAAACACAGGTTTCCTGGGTACTACAGCCACTTTAGATTGCATTAAAGTCATCTTAGACTTTAGACTTGCTTTTATATAGCACCTTGTGTGTTTCAGAAATACTTATAAAAGGGAACTAGTTGATTGCTTGAAAAAGAGGAATATTAAAGGGTGTGGGAAGTGAGCAGTAGAGTGTGATTAGATGAGGTGGGTCACGTAAAGAAAAGCACTGGCAGACTTAACAGCCTGTTTCTATGCCGTATGCTTCTATTATGCCTGTTGGCATGGAGAATCCTTTGCGCTAATTCTAACTATGGAGAGAAATGTTGTTTCTTGGGCTGCTACAAAACTGGTCTCTTGAATCACTAACAGCAGAGAGAATCTATTCCCTAAACTGCTGATTATGACAGTGGCACCAACAACAAGCAGAATATATATGCAGAGCCCTGCACGATTCAAATTCTAAAATCAATGGCCTTAGTTACAGCCAGTTAGAGCAGCGATTGATTTTGCAGGGACCGAATATAACTGATAAAGTTTTAAATCAGCAAAGTCAAAGCTTTTGCCTCTGCGGGCCATGTATAAAGTTTAAATTGCACCTATCTCAAGTTGCGGATAATAACAGGCCTTGGTGTTTCGATTTAGGATCCGCCCACGAATGAGCAAACAGCGCCGACAAAGAAAAAAAGCCCATTTTGCCAACCTTTAGGCCCACAATATTCCAACTGGGCCAATCTACGAATAAGAAATGTTAGCACAAATACTCCTGGGCTTCTTGGACAGGATTATCAAGTTGTGACGACTGCCAGTGGATTGCAGCTTGGACACCTGGTTTAAAACAATATTTTAAATCCAAATATAATGAAATCATAGTTTAATAATTACTATAGAATTGCCATTATTTAGTGAACATCTGGATTTGATACTGGTAAGTGGTAGCCAGAAGTAGGCCAGGTGGGGAAGACCCTAATAATTCTAATAACTTTATTAAACCTTTCTCAATATTAAAGACTCTTAACACATAAGACAACTAAGAATCTGTACAATAAGCAGGTTCTAAGGGGTCATATTCAGGACAAGATTAGAACTTGTGAACAGACGTTAATGGACTAATAATCTGCAAGGACAGGCATGGTGTGTTCTAGGCACCGAGCCAAGCAGTCAGGAGATGAACTGAAGACTGACTAAATACAGTAGACCAATAGAAAAGATATGAGAAAAGGTGAGATAGTAAGGTACAAACCGTGGGAAAAGCAATGATAGAGTTGCGCAGGCGCACTAAAGAGGATTACATCATTTACAAGATGACTTACTGGGTTAACATGTTACGCATTAATTTAAAAAAATCAGAACGTGTTGATGTGTTATCATCACGTTAGTAAGATGTTGCTAAGACTATAAATGGTACAACACACAAAAGTTCAGTGGGATTTGAACTTCTGGCTTCAACCAGCTTAAACAGATTACAGCTACGCGTTTACAACTCTTCCTGATGAGTCCTCACATGAGTATCTGTCTGTACCGGTAATCCCATGGTCACTGTATGATTTATCTGTACCAGTAATCTCATGGTCACTGTATGATCTGTCTGTACCAGTAACTCATGGTCACTGTATGATCTGTCTATACCAGTAATCTCATGGTCACTGTATGATCTGTTGTACCAGTAATCTCATGGTCACTGTATGATCTGTTGTACCAGTTATCTCATGGTCACTGTATGATCTGTCTGTAACAGTAATCTCACGGTCACTATATGATCTGTCTGTACTGGTAATCTCATGGTCACTGTGTGATCTGTCTGTACCAGTAATCTCATGGTCACTGTATGATATGTCTGTACCAGTAATCTCATGGTCACTGTATGATCTGTCTGTACCAGTAATCCCATGGTCACTGTATGATATGTCTGTACCAGTAATCTCATGGTCACTGTGTGATCTGTCTGTAACAGTAATCCCACGGTCACTGTATGATCTGTCTGTACCAGTAATCTCATGGTCACTGTATGATATGTCTGTACCAGTAATCTCATGGTCACTGTGTGATCTGTCTGTAACAGTAATCCCACGGTCACTGTATGATCTGTCTGTACCGGTAATCTCATGGTCACTGTATGATCTGTCTGTAACAGTAATCCCATGGTCACTGTATGATTTATCTGTACCAGTAATCTCATGGTCACTGTTTGATCTGTCAGTACCAGTAATCCCATGGTCACTGTATGATCTGTCAGTACCAGTAATCCCATGGTCACTCTATGATCTGTCTGTACCAGTAATCTCATGGTCACTGTATGATCTGTCTGTACCAGTAATCTCACGGTCACTGTATGATCTGTCTGTAACAGTAATCCCATGGTCACTGTATGATCTGTCTATACCGGTAATCTCATGGTCACTGTATGGTCTGTCTGTAACAGTAATCCCACGGTCACTGTATGATCTGTCTGTACCGGTAATCTCATGGTCACTGTATGATCTGTCTGTAACAGTAATCCCATGGTCACTGTATGATTTATCTGTACCAGTAATCTCATGGTCACTGTTTGATCTGTCTGTACTGGTAATCTCATGGTCACTGTATGATCTGTTGTACCAGTAATCTCATGGTCACTGTATGATCTGCCTGTACCAGTAATCTCATGGTCACTGTGTGATCTGTTTGTACTAGGCTTGGGCTGATAAATGGCAAGCAACATTCGCACCACACAAGTGCCAGGCAATGACCATCTCCAACAAGAGAGAGTCCAACCACCTCCCCTTGACATTCAGTGGCATTACCACCATCAAATCCCCCACTATCAACATCCTGGGGGTCACCATTGACCAGAAACTTAATTGGACCAGCCACATAAATACTGTGGCTACAAGAGCAAGTTAGAGGCTGGGTATTCTGCGGTGAGTGTCTCACCTCCTGACACCCCAAAGCCTTTCCTCCACCGACAAGGCACAAGTCAGGAGTATATTGGAATACTCTCCACTTGTCTGGATGAGTGCAGCTCCAACAGCACTCAAGAAGCTCAACACCACCCAGGATAAAACAGCCCACTTGATCGCCACCCCATCCACCACTTAAACATTCACTCCCTTCACCACCGGCGCACCGTGGCTGCAGTGTGTACCATCTACAAGAGGCACTGCAGCAACTCGCCAAGACTTCTTCGAAAGTACCTCCCAAACCTGCGACCTCTTCCACCTAGAAGGACAAGGGCAGCCTGTGCACGGGAACACCATCCCCTCCAAGTCACACACCATCCTGACTTGAAAATATATCGCCGTTCCTTCATCGTCGCTGGGTCAAAATCCTGGAACTCCCTCCCTAACAGCACTGTGGGAGCACCTTCACCACACGGACTGCAGCGGTTCAAGAAGGCGGCTCACCACCATCTTCTCAAGGGCAATTAAGGATGGGCAATAAATGCTGGCCTTGCCAGTGACACTCACATCCTGTGAATGAATAAAAAGTAAGTAATCTCATGGTCACTGTATAATCTGTAACAGTAATCTCACGGTCCCTGTATGTCGTGGGTTGTGTAATACAAATAAAAAGCATTAAACAGACGTCACATTGTTTTCTCATTTTCAAGCTTATTTATAGGGATCAGGATACGGATTATCCTGTAAAAACCCAATGTATATTTAGCCTCTTAGGAAGCAAAAACCTAACAATAAGTACATTAAAACTAAATTATGCAAACATTCTAAGTAGTTTTGCAGAATACATTTACTAATGTGTGTAGATACATGGACGTGTCATATATTACAATCTGTTTTAATATATTTTATCTCAATTCTCATTTTAAATAGTGAAATCCAGATCTATAACTAATTGATTTTTAGTAGATCAGCCTATATTCAGCAGCATTTAGAAGCTAATTATTTGGAGAACCGACTGGTTAAGTGTTTTGTGAGACACTTTATTCATTTTGCAAACGGAGCGGTATGATGATATAATCAGTGACTGTGACATCATCACAACCCTGAACATGTCTGAAATTAAAACAGAAAATGCTGGGAATACTCAGCAGTTCAGGCAGCATCTGTGGAGAGAGACACAGAGTTAACGTTTCAGGTCGATGACCTTTCATCTGTCCCGACAAATATTTTTGAACTTTGACCAAAAAAACCCCTCAACTTCAAAAACGAATGCTGCAGCAAATACGGTATAAATGTACCTTGACATCCAATTTGGTAGATTTGCAATGGGTTGTCATGCTCACACTCAGTTCTTCAGGTACCAGCACCTCATTAAGTAGCATGAAAAGTATAGTGTGATTAACCTCGGCTCAGTTTTGCGAGTCGGTGTAAGAAAGCATGGAATTAGGCAAAGTTGGCAAGGTTGTATTTAATGCCCATCCCTAGAAGATGGTGCTGGACCTTCTTGAACTACTGCAGTGTTGCAGTGGGTTGGACACTGGCCTTTCATCTCTGGGACCTTGGTTCGGTACTAGTCCAGATTGATGTCTCCTCCATCTGCTCGGGCTCCATAACGAGTGCTAGTGAAATGTACTTGGACAGGCTTAATCCATCCATATCCCTGGTGGGCATGGACCTGTTGCACCCAATAGCCTGTAATCTGGCACTAATTGATAATCTCATTCAGAAAGATGGTCGGTATGGGAAAAAGTGCTACATTAGTGCAGCAGGGAGTGCTCTTCTCAGCTTGTATCCCAGACCAATTGATGGAGATTGATTGCTATGATTAGTCAACAACTCCATTATTATTGTATCATACCACTGGCTGGATGGTAGAAGGCGAACTAGATGGATCTTGTGTCTTTTTTCATCTAGCAATTCCTATGTTGCTACTGAGGCACATGGTTGGGCCAGAGTAGAAGGACCTTTTCTCCATATCTAAGCTGTGATAGACATGATGATAAGGTAATGCTTGAGGCTGACATTGGGTACCTGAAAGGGAAAGTTCCATTTTCCAGCATTAATATCCTTCACCCGGATGAGCTTTTTTTTAAAGGAAAACAAGACATGGGATGAGAAACGGCTATTTAATCCAGTCAATCCTTTTACAAAAAAAGTTCAGGTGTTAATTTCAGTCGTTATTGGACAAAGTGGATGAAACTCAAGAATCTTCCTCATCTTCTTGCCTATTTCAAAAAAATGTTGAGACCTTAAGAGTCTAAAAGTTTGCTGTTATACGCAGGGGATTTCCTCGCGGGTTCTCCCGATCCGGCGCTGAAACTTTGGCGGAAACCCCTTTTGACGCGCCTGTCTGGGGTCTGCCAGGGTTTCCATCCATAACAACAACAAACTGCAACAACTTGCATTTATATAGCGCCGGTAACGTGGTAAAACGTCCCAAGGGGCTTTGCAAGAGCATTTATCTTGTGCTCAAGTCTGTGGTGTGGGACGAACCCGCGACCTTCTGACTCGAGAGGCAAGAGTGCTACCACAGAGCCACAGCTGGCTCCTCATGTCATCCCAATCCTATTCCAATCTGTCATATTTATATCCATGTTTTATTTCTCGCTTATTAAAAACATATGTTTTCCTATCAGTGCGGCGGTGGAATAAAATAGGACTGTAATATTTATTAACTGTCACACAAAGCCCGATACCTGGGGGTGTGTATCAAGGCAAACACGTATAGATGTTATATACTGTATCTATAAAACCTGTTGCTTGCATTCACTTGCAACGGGTGAATTTAAATGAGTATTTTTCTTTTTATGGCCCACAAAAATCAATTCCAATTGCATTGCATCATAGAATTACATAGAATGCTCAGCACAGAAACAGGCCATTCGGCCCAACTGGTCCATGCCGGTGTTTATGCTCCATACGAGCCTCCTCCTACCCCTTTTCATCTCACCCTATCAGCACATCCTCCTATTCTTCTCTCCCTCATCTACTGATCCAACTTCCCCTTCAATGCAGCTTTGCTATTCGCCTCATGTGGTAGCAGGCTCCACATTCTGACCACTTTTTGGGTGAAGAAGTTTCTCATGAATTCCCTGTTGGATTTATATCTATGGCCCCGAGTTTTGGTCTTCCCCAACAACTTGTATTTATATAGCGCCTTTAACGTAGTAAAACGTCCCAAGTTGCTTCACAGGAGCGATTATCAAACAAAATTTGACACCGAGCCACAGAAGGAGATATTAGGGCAGATGGCCAAAAGCTTGGTCAAAGAGGTAGGTTTTAAGGAGCGGCTTAAAGGAGGAGGGAGAGAGAGGTGGCGAGGCGGAGAGGTTTTGGGAGGGAATTCCAGAGCTTAGGGCCTCGGCAGCTTAAGGCACGGCCGCCAATAGTGGAGCGATTATAATCGGGGATGCGCAAGAGGCCAGAATTGGAGGAGCGCAGAGATCTTGGAAGGTTGTAGGGCTGGAGGAGGTTACAGAGACAGAGGGGGTGAGGCCATGGAGGGATTTGAAAACAAGGATGAGAATATTAAAATCGAGGCCGTTGCCGGACCGGGAGCTGATCAAAATGAGTGTTAGTGCTGGGGCAGGGAACACATTTGCACTTGTGGTATACAGTCTCAGTACAAAGTACTCCTGGGTATGGGGAGGGGGGGGGGGGACTTAATTCCCGGATATAAGTTTTGTTTGGGTGGTGGGAGGGTCTTAAAACTGTTCATGAGGGAGAGAGAGAGAGGGAGTGGAATAACAGTCAAGATCCATTGAGGAGCTGGACTGCATAGTGGATACAGGAAACAAAATTATAATTTGATAAGTTTTTCCGCTGGTTTTATTCTAATTTGGAACTTAACCTTTGAAAAGGGGGTACTTATGGCTGAAGTGATTCCGATTGAAGAGTTAATCATCCTAATTGACAGCCCAAAAACCAGCTTGAGTCCTGCTGGGGAGGGGAGGGGAGGGAAGTGGCGAGGCGCGGCCACGTGGAGGAGCGCGTCGGTCTCCATGGCAGCGACTACACAGTGAAACGGATACAATCTCACAATGAAGAGCAGGGCTTAAACAACAAGATACACACAGAGACACCGAGAAACAGAGAGAGACAGACAGACTCACTGAGACAGAGAGAGACACACACTGAGAGAGAGACACTCAGAGACAGACAGACACTGAGAGACAGACTCACTGAGACACAGAGAGTGAGATACACAGACAGACAGACTCACTGAGAGAGACAGAGACCCTGAGACACGGAGAGAGACACACACAGACAGAGAGAGAGACAGACACTGAGAGACAGACAGACTCACTGAGACACAGAGAGAGATACACAGACAGACAGACTCACTGAGACAGAGAGACACTGAGACACACAGAGATACAGAGAGATACGCAGAGACAGATACATTTAGACACACAGAGATACACTTAGAAACTAAGAGGAAACTATCTGGCAGCTTTGAAGTGGTCTAGTGGGACAGAAGGAAACAGTCCGGAGCAAATCACCTTTTCTGCACTCGTCGAACCAACTGATTAAACTGTCCGTGGGAACAAAATAGAAAGAAAAATGTAGCGTATAACAATACTTTAATTCAACCTTCTTCGCACCCGATCGTTTGCTTGGAAAGCAAAAGTTTGATCGACTATTGTTTGAGTGGAGAAAGTGGACGTTTTATTATAATTCTCGCTCTCTCTCCCCCCCCCCCTAGTGGCTTTCAGTAACAGCGGTCCTTGCTGATGCGAGGGGATCCACCTGTAGCTGTCCCGGTGAGTTTGGTTCGAAGGTGTTGGGGTCCGGGTTCCCTCCCCCTGGGTCTCCAGACAGATGTATGACCGAGCTCCAAGGGACACTATCTTCGCCTCGGCTCTGGGCAGCACAGGACCCAACGTGGGACCAGCCTCCTACAATGCCAGCAGCAACAAGCAGTGTATCTCCAAAGAATTAGGTAAGGACAAAAACACCCCCCGAGAAATGTTGTAGAGTGCTCTTGTGTGTGTGTGTCTCTCTCTTCACTGTCACAAGTCAAACCTGACAAATGGAAGAGTGTGGCAAGTGTGTTTTTTTAAATTCCTTCATGGGATGTGGGCGTCGCTGGCAAGGCCAGCATTTATTGCCCATCCCTAGTTGTCCTTGAGAAGGTGGTGGTGAACCACCTTCTTGACCCGCTGCAGTCCATGTGGTGAAGGTACTCCCACAGTGCTGTAAGGGAGGGAGTTCCAGGATTTTGGCTCAGCGACGATGAAGGAACGACCGATATACTTCTAAGTCAGGATGGTGTGTGACTTGGAGGGGAACTTGGAGGTGGTGGTGTTCCCATGCGCCTGCTGCCCTTGTCTTTCTAGGTGGAAGAGGTCGCGGGTTTGGGAGGTGCTGCCGAAGGAGCCTTGGCGAGTTGCTGCAGTGCATCTTGTAGACGGTACACACTGCAGCCACGGTACGCCGGTGGTGGAGGGAGTGAATGTTTAAGTGGTGGATGGGGTGCCAATCAAGTGGGCTGTTTTGTCCTGGATGGTGTCGAGCTTCTTGAGTGTTGTTGGAGCTGCACTGATCCAGGCAAGTGGAGAGTATTCCATCACACTCCTTACTTGTGCCTTGTAGATGGTGGAAAGGCTTTGGGGAATCAGGAGGTGAGACACTCACCATAGAATACCCAGCCTCTGACCTGCTGTTGTTGCCACAGTATTTATGTGGTTGGTCCAGTTAAGTTTCTGGTCAATGGTGACCCCCAGGATGTTGATGGTGGGGGAATCGGCGATGGTAATGCCGTTGAAAGTCAAGGGGAGGTGGTTAGACTCTCTCTCATTGGAGATAGTCAGTGTTCTGCTGGGTAGTCTGTACATTTGCTATTACTTTATTTAAATCACTTAGTACAGGGAAATAACATGGGAATAAAGATGTATTTCCATCTCACTGATACAACAATAACAAAGCAATTTCAGTTGGTTCTCTGAAGAGCATAACACCAGAAATACTCACTTAAATTCACCCTTTTCAACTCAATGCACACTACATAGTTTACAAATACAGTATGTTATATCCTCTAAAATGAAAAACCAAACAAGAAGTGCTGGAAATGCGCAGCAGGTCAGTTGGCATCTGTAAAGAAAGACACTGGGGCAGAAATTCACCTGGGGCAATAGTGCAAAACGGGCGGTATCGGATTCGCCGCCTGTTATACGCAGCGGCTGGTATTTAATTCCTTTGACTGCAATGGGACTGAATATCAGGCGTTGCGTATAACGGGCGGCCGATCCGAAACCACCCAAGATGAATTTCTACCCCCTAGAAAGTAAAGTGAACCCTTTTGGGAATATACCCTATCATTATAAGTTCTGACACTGGGGTAATGCCACTTCCAAACCAGCTCCAATCTGAGTAATCCTAACACTTTGTTTCCTGTCTTTTAACCAGCTTTTTCCCTGGTCAATGTTTATCTCTCAATCAACATAACAAAAACAGATGATCTGGTCATTATCACCATTGCTGTTTGTGGGAGCTTGCTGTGCGCAAATTGGCTGCCCTGTTTTCCTACATTACAACAGTGACTCCACTTCCAAAGTACTTCGTTGGCTGTAAAGCGCTTTGGGACGTCCGGTGGGCGTGAAAGGCGCTATAGAAATGCAAGTCTTTTTTTTTGTGCTTTCTATCCATGCTGATACCTTTTCTCTTATAAGATATGCCTCGAATTTTTTCTAACAAGCCCTCTTGTGACTTGCTTGATCAAATGTCTTCTGAAAATCCATGTACACTACATCATACTGCATTCCTTTTATCCTTCCAATTTCTTCACAAAACATTGTTAAATTTGTTATAATGTGACTTGCCTTTTACAAATCTGACCAAGGTTGTCCTTGGTTAGCCCGTGCATTTCAAAATGCTCACGAATTGTACCCCAAATTATGGATTCTAAAATGAGTGTCAGTCCTGGAGCTTTGAACAATTACGGTACTGAGTTGCAGCGTAAAGCACTCACAGGTCATAGTCCTTTTGTTTGGCAAGTGATGTGCCTCCTACACTCTCTCTCTCTCCACACCCACTCCGCTTTCCCCTGCTGAATTATGAGCTGAGGTGTGATAAAGTTAATTAAGTCAGCCAGGAAGGTACCACATCAAAGACATAGCAAGATACAACTGAGACAATGAGGTGTAGTCGCAGGGGTTCTAACGTGTCAAAAGCTGCCGTCTGTATGTAAAACGAAAAGCTTTAAAAAATTTTTACTTTTTTACTGGGAAAATTTTTACTTTTTTTACTGGGAATCACATCTGTGAACAAGCTAACGACGACTCGAGTCCGGATCACGTCATGTATCGTGACATAAACCCAAGATCCCGATTGAGACCGTCTTCATGAGTGCGGAACTTGGCTATCAGTTTCTGCTCGATGATTTTGCGTTGTCGTGTGTTTCTAAGGTTGCCTTGGAGAACGCTTACCCGCAGATCCGAGGCTGAATGTCCTTGACTGCTGAAGTGTTCCCCGACTGGGAGGTAACAATCCTGCCTGGCGATTGTTGCGCGGTGCTCGTTCATACGTTGTCTCAGTGTCTGCATGGTACATCGGCGAGACCATGCAGACACTGAGACAACGTATGAACGAGCACCGCGCAACAATCGCCAGGCAGGATTGTTACCTCCCAGTCGGGGAACACTTCAGCAGTCAAGGACATTCAGCCTCGGATCTGCGGGTAAGCGTTCTCCAAGGCAACCTTAGAAACACACGACAACGCAAAATCATCGAGCAGAAACTGATAGCCAAGTTCCGCACTCATGAAGACGGTCTCAATCGGGATCTTGGGTTTATGTCACGATACATGACGTGATCCGGACTCGAGTCGTCGTTAGCTTGTTCACAGATGTGATTCCCAGTAAAAAAAGTAAAAATTTTCCCAGTAAAAAAGTAAATTTTTTTTAAAGCTTTTCGTTTTACATACAGACGGCAGCTTTTGACACGTTAGAACCCCTGCGACTACACCTCATTGTCTCAGTTGTATCTTGCTATGTCTTTGATGTGGTACCTTCCTGGCTGACTTAATTAACTTTATCACACCTCGGCAGATAGTCAGGATGATTTAATTTATTGGTCTGCAATTGTAAAGTACACATTCTTTGTTTTCCATCTATATATGCTTTGGAGATTCTGTATCTAATTTACTTCACCTGAGGAAGGAGCAAATCGATAGCTCCGAAAGCTTGTGATTTCAAATAAAACTGCTGGACTATAACCTGGTGTTGTGCGACCTCTGAATTATGAGCTAGCAGACTGAAACTGCTGAATCCTCCGGTGGGAGATGGAGAGTCCCCTGGTACGAATCACTTTTATCAGTGCAGTGCTGGCACAGAGGTCCAGTTTTCATGTGTACGCCCATGGTATCCAGCTCTACCTCTCCACCACCATCTTTGACTCCACAAATGTTGCTGTGCTGCGCTGCAGCAACTCGCCAAGACTTCTTCGGCAGCACCTCCCAAACCCACGACCTCTACCGCCTAGAAGGACAAGGGCAGCACCTCCAAGTCACACACCATCCTGACTTGGAAGTATATCGTCGTTCCTTCATCATCGCTGGGTCAAAATCCTGGAACTCCCTCCCTAACAGCACTGTGGGAGTACCTTCACCACATGGGCTGCAACAGTTCAAGATGCAATGGCTCACCACCACCTTCTCAAGGGCAATTAGGGATGGGCAATGACGTAAGAAAACTACTAGGCACTTGGTCTAAGCGTTAAACAAAGCTTTAAACAACTGTTTTACAACATGGAGGTCTAGTTGTGTCCTTTACTAGTTCCGGTTAAGAATGTCCTGCACAAGCTGGGCCCATGCCCGAGTATTTATACTCTCCCTGGACAGCACCACCAGCAGGCCACTCAGTATTATTTCATAAGTCATGAATGACAGATTCATGTCAGGCATTAAATGCTGGCCTTGCCAGCGACGACCACATCCCATGAACGAACATAAAAAAAATTGCCAGTCCAATGTTATGTCGTAGATGAGCCAGAACTTTCTGCAGCTCAGTACCGGTTGGACTGAAGCCACTCTTTCCTGCTCGTGCCATGAACCCCTTCAACTCCTGTTTGGGTCTCAAGCTGTAAATCACCTTGGGATGTTTTTGCCACATTAAAGGAACTATCCGAATCTTAAGCTGCAACAGTTGAAAAGGTTGTGAATCAGTCAGCCCTTTTTTAAAAGTTTATGTCGGGAGTGTTTGGGAGCTGTAGGCTTTGGTTCCCTCTGAGCACCGCTGCATTGGAGCTGCATTGCGGCTGGAGAGAGGCATTCAAATAGGTCACAAGATGTTAACCTGGTGAGCTACTGTCAACGTACTGCTGCCCTTCCTCGGAGTGATGGTTGCTGCTGGTTTGGTGAACCTATCAAAGGTACTATGGGTGAGCTCTGGTTAGACCGCACCTGGACCACTGCGATCAGTTCTGGGCCCCGCACCTCCGGAAGGATATATTGGCCTTGGAGGGGGAGCAGCGCAGATTCACTTGAATAATACCGGGGCTTACAGGCTTAAATTATGAGGACAGGTTGCACAGACGAGGCTTGTATTTCCTTGAGTATAGAAGATTAAGGGGTGATCTAATTGAGGTGTTTAAGATGATTAAAGGAGTCGATAGGGTAGATAGAGAGAGAAACTATTTCCTCTGGTGGGGGGAGTCCAGAACAAGGGGGCAGAACCTTAAAATTAGAGCCAGGCCGTTCAGGGGTGATGTCAGGAAGCACTTCTTCACACAAAGGAGAGTGGAAATCTGGAACTCTCTCCCCCAAAAAGCTGTTGCGGCTGGGGGTCAATTGAAAATTTCAAAACTGAGATGGATAGATTTTTGTACGGCAAGGGTATTAAGGGTTACGGAGCCAAGGCGGGCAGATGGAATTAAGATACAGATCAGCCATGATCCAATTGGCAGAACAGGCTCGAGGGGCTGAATGGCCTCCTCCTGTTCCTATGGGTGCAGGCAACAAGGGATCATTAATCATATATGTTTGGGAAAATTTGTTTCTGACCAATGTTACTGTTTATCAATTATCAATCTATATTAGCCAAATCAGTTCCTGATCGGGTTCAGTAACTGATTTAACTGCCGGCAGTTAAAACTTGGCCGATATAAATGGAATAATACTCGTAAATCCTGTCCAACCAGTTGAGTGCAAGACTTTGTAATGTAGTGAGAGCTCACCAGGAAAGCTTAAAAACGAAAGGAAGAAAGACCTTGCATTTACACAGCGACTTTCACCACCTCAGGACGTCCCAAAGCGCTTTACAGCCAATGAAGTACTTTTTGAAGTGTGGTCACTGTTGTAATGTAGGAAACGCACAGCAAGATCCCACAAACAACAATGACGTCAATGACTAGATCATCTGCTTTTAGTCATGTTGGTTGGGGAAGAAATATTGGCCAGGACACCGGGGATAACTCCCCCTGCTCTTCTTTGAAATAGCGCTCGCGGGATTTTTTTACGTCCACCTGAGAGGGCAGACGGGGCCCTCTGTTTAACGTCTCATCCGAAAGACGGCACCTCCGACAGTGCAGCGGAAGCTCCCTCTGTACTGCAACGAGGTGTCAGCTTAGCTTTTGTGCTCAAGGTTTTGGCTCGAACCCACAACCCTCTGACCCAGTGGCGAGAGAGCGACCAGCTGAGCCACGGCTGACACCTGGTATGTGTTGTGCCCATTTTCCGCTGTAAAACGTGCGCAACTCACGTTAATTTAGTCTGCGTTCAATCTGCGCAGGCGCTAAATTAGTGTTGCGGGGTGGGGGGGTGGTGAGGGAAGGGGGGTCCCTTGAATATGTTAATTAGAGCCCTAACACTTGTTGGGGACACTTTGGAGAAATAAGTTCCTCAAGAGGGCGTTCAGAACTCTCCAGCAGCCCCGCGCGGAGTCAGGAATTTCAACTCTTCCCATGGAGCCAAGAAACATAGAAAAATAAGAGCAGGAGTCGGCCATTCGGCCCTTCGAGCCTGCTCCGCCATTCAATATGATCATGGCTGATCCTCTATCTCAATACCATATTCCCGCTCTCTCTCCCATACCCTTTGATGCCTTTTGTATCTAGAAATCTATCTATCTCCTTCTTAAATATATTCAGTGACTTACAGAAACATAGAAACATAGAAAATAGGTACAGGAGTAGACCATTCGGTCCTTCGAGCCTGCACCGCCATTCAATGCGTTCATGGCTGAACATGCTACCTCAGTACCCCATTCCTGCTTTCTCGCCATACCCCTTGATCCCCTTAGTTGTGAGTGTTATATCTAACTCCCTTTTGAATATATTTAGCGAACTGGCCTCAACAACCTTCTGTGGAAGAGAATTCCATAGATTCACCACTCTCTGGGTGAAGAAGTTCCTCCTCAGCTCAGTCCTAAATGGCTTCCCCTTAATCCTTAGACTGTGACCCCTGGTTCTAGTTTTCCCTACCATTGGGAACATTCTGCCCGCATCTAATTTGTCTAAACCAGTCAGGATTTTAAATGTCTCTATAAGATCCCCCCTCATTCTTCTGAACTCCAGAGGATACAAGTTCAGTTGACCCAATCTTTCTTGATATGTCAGTCCGGCCATCCCAGGAATCAATCTAGTGAACCTTCGCTGCACTCCCTCAATAGCAAGAATGTCCTTCCTTAAGTTAGGAGACCAAAACTGCGCACAATACTCCAGGTGTGGCCTCACCAAGGCCCTGTACAACTGTAGCATCACCTCCCTACTCCTGTACTCAAATCCCCTTGCTATGAAGGCCATCATTCCGTTTGCTTTCTTGACTGCCTGCTGCACTTGCATTCCCACCTTCAGTGACTGATGTACCATGACGCCCAGGTCTTGTTGCACGTCCCCTTTCCCTAATCTGCCACCATTCAGGTAATAGTCCGCCTCTCTATTTTTACCACCAAAGTGGATAACCTCACATTTATCCACATTGTACTTCATCTGCCATACATTTGCCCATTCACCCAACCTGTCCAAGTCACTCTGTAGCCTCCTAGCATCCTCCTCATTGTTCACACTGCCTCCCAATTTAGTGTCATCCGCAAATTTGGAGATATTACATTTAATCCCTTCGTCCAAATCATTAATATATAATGTAAACAGCTGGGGTCCCAGCACCGAACCCTGCGGTACCCCGCTGGTCACTGCCTGCCATTCTGAAAAGTACCCATTTACTCCTACTCTTTGTTTCCTGTGTGCCAACCAGTTCTCAATCCACGTCAACACATTACCCCCAATCCCATGTGCTTTAACTTTGCTCACCAATCTCTTGTGTGGGACCTTGTCGAAGGCCTTCTGAAAGTCCAAATACACCACATCTACTGGTTCCCCCCTGTCCACCCTATTGGAAACATCCTCAAAAAATTCCAGAAGATTTGTCAAGCATGATTTCCTTTTCACAAATCCATGCTGACTTGGACCTATCATGTCGCCACTTTCCAAATGGTCTGTTATGACATCTTTAATAATTGCTTCCATCATTTTACCCACGACCGATGTCAGGCTGACCGGTCTATAATTCCCTGCTTTCTCCCTCCCTCCTTTTTTAAAAAGAGGGGTTACATTGGCCACCCTCCACTCCATCGGAACTGATCCAGAGTCTAAGGAATGTTGGAAAATGATCGTCAATGCATCCACTATTTCCAAGGCCACCTCCTTAAGTACTCTGGGATGCAGACCATCAGGCCCCGGGGATTTTTCAGCCTTCGGTCCCATCAATTTCCCCAATACCTTTTCCCAACTAATAAGGATTTCCCTCAGCTCCTCCCTCTTACCAGATCCTCTGACCCCTTTTATTTCCGGCAGGTTGTGTGTGTCCTCCACAGTAAACACCGAACCAAAGTACTTGTTCAATTGATCTGCCATTTCCTTGTTCCCCATTACGACTTCCCCTGTTTCCGACTGCAGGGGACCTACGTTTGTTTTTACTAACCTCTTTCTTTTTACATATTTATAGAAGCTTTTGCAGTCCATTTTAATGTTCTCTGCAAGCTTCCTTTCATATTTTATTTTCCCTGCCCTAATCAAACCCTTCGTCCTCCTCTGCTGAGTTTTGAAGTTCTCCCAGTCCCCGGGTTTGCTGCTACTTCTGGCCAATTTGTATGCAACTTCCTTGGTTTTAATACTATCCCTGATTTCCCTTGTTAGCCATGGTTGAGCCACCTTCCCTTTTTTATTTTTATGCCAGACCGGGATGTACAATTGTTGTAGTTCATCCATGCGATCTCTAAATGTCTGCCATTGCCCTTCCACTGATAGCCCCTTAAATATCGCTTGCCAATTTAACCTCGCCAATTCACACCTCATACCCTCAAAGTTGCCCTTATTTAAGTTCTGGACCATGGTCTCTGACTTAACTGTTTCCTTCTCCATCCTAATGTAGAACTCCACCATACTATGGTCACTCTTCCCCAGGGGGCCTCGTACCACAAGATTGCTGATTAGTCCCTCCTCATTACACAACACCCAGTCCAGGATGGCCTCCCCTCGAGTTGGTTCCTCAACATATTGGTTTAGGAAACCATCCCTTAAACACTCCAGGAAATCCTCCTCCACCGTATTGCTTCCAGTTTGAGTAGCCCAATCTATAGGCCTCCACAGCCTTCTGTGGTAGAGAATTCCACAGGTTCACCACCCTCTGAGTGAAGAAACTTCTCCTCATCTCAGTCCTAAATGTCACACCCTGTATCCTGAGACTGTGACCCCTCATTCTAGACCCCCCTGCCAGGGGAAACATTCTCCCTGCATCCAGTCTGTCTAGCCCTGTCAGAATTTTATACGTTTCAATGAGATCCCCTCTCATTCTTCTAAACTCTAGTGAATACAGGCCTAGTCGACCCAATCTCTCCTCATACGACAGTCCTGCCATCCCAGGAATCAGTCTGGTGAACCTTCACTGCACTCCCTCTATGGCAAGAATATCCTTCCTTAGGTAAGGAGACCAAAACTGCACACAGTACTCCAGGTGTGGTCTCACCAAGGCCCTGTATAACTGCAGTAAGACACCCTTGCTCCTGTACTCAAATCCTCTTGCAATGAAGGCCAACATACCATTTGCCTTTCTAACTGCTTGCTGCACCTGCATGTTTGCTTTCAGTGACTGGTGTACAAGGACATCAGCATTTCCCAATCTAGCACCATTTAAATAATACTCTACCTTTCTGTTTTTCCTACCGAAGTGGATAACTTCACATTTATCCACGTTATACTGCATCTGCCAAGAGAAGCAGGAGTGCTCCCCCCGACTCCACAGGTGTTGCGATTGGCACCCCCCCCCGTAGCCCGCTCCCACCCTCTCCAGGGTCTCACCTGGGGGCTGCTGCCAATGAGGCAGGTGACCCTAAATTGGATTCTCCCATGGGACGCTCCCATGGCCAGCATTGAGCAAGCAGAGGAGGCACGGTGAGCGATTACCAATTGTTTTTTGCTTTAGGCGTTCACTCATGTTCAACATGTCTTTGCCCGAATACAAGCGCAGACGAATTTTTACCCCAAACAATATTTTTGGGGGATTGAGTGGTGCATTTTGTTATCACACCACCCTTTCAATCTTGGGAGCTGGGTTTAAATTCAGCTCACAAGATCACAAACTAGATGCAGATGAGGAAGGCCAATTGACCCATCTTTTGATTAGACACTTTACAGCCTTCCGGACAACATCGAGTTCAACAATTTCAGATCATAACCTCCGCCCCGATTTTTTCAGACGGCGACTGTTGCTGATGATTCCGCTGTTTCCATTTACACCTCCTCTAGACCCATCCCTTGTTTCTTTACTTGCCCCATCACCATCTCCTTTTGCCTCGCACCATCATCCCCTTTGTCATTTAATCTCTCCTGCCTTATCATTGTGTTCTTTCCTCCCCTTCCCCACTTTCCCTGCCTCTGCACTTGCTTAAAAACCTGTTACAACTCTAACTTTTTCCAGTTCTGACGAAAGGTCATCGACCTGAAACGTTAACTCTGTTTCTGTCTTCACAGATGCTGCCTGACCTGCTGAGTATTTCCAGCATTCTCTGTTTTTATTTCAGATTTCCAGCATCCGCAGTGTTTTGCTTTTGTACCAATTGGCCCATCCATCTAGAAAGCACCTCCAATCCAACCACCATGAAATGCAACTGTTCCTTAAATGATTCCAGGGATTTTGCCTCTAGCACTGGGAGTGATGGTCTGTTCTCCGTGTCGAACACTTAGGAGGAAAAATTGGGTTGCTTTGTGCCTCCCGTTAGTGCCCCTGGGTGGGCTAACAGGGCGCAAAGCCCCTAGTGCCCGGGCGGGGCACCGCTAACGCCTCCCACGAAATTCAGCGGGAGGTTAGCGGCAGCGGTAGCCGTTTGCGCCCTGCGGCGCTGCGCCTCCGGCGATGACGTCATTGCTGTGTGCAGCGCCCTGGCCGCAAACTTCGGTTGCGCCCCCTGACCTACCACCGGACAATATGTCCGACAGGGTCAGGGTGCCGCTTTTGCGGTCGCGGCGGTGCTAATTAAAGGGCAGGTGCCGGGCGGCCATTTTTTTGGGCCGCCTGCCAACACCTGCCCCCTCTCGCCTCCTCCTGCGGGGTGCCGGCCGCGATCGCTCAGCTCGGCACTCTTCTTGAGTGCCAGGCTGTTTTCCTGGCACCCCGCTCCCCGGTGGTCCAGCAGGGCCCCAGTGCGCTAGACCGCTCCCCTTTAATTAGGGGAGGGAGGCCTGTGATACCAACCGTGGCGCTGTTGCACATAACGCCGCGATATTGAATGGTAGCGCCCCAGGAAGGAGGGGGAGCGCTTCCAGTACTGCGCGGGGGCGCTAACTTTCTCGATGCACTAAAAGTAGCGCCCCGGCGAAGTTAGCGCCCCAAAGGGGGCGCAACCAAATTTTTCCCCTTTACTGTGTGAAGAACTTGCTGGCATCAGTTCTAAACTTGCTTTTTATCAATTTGATTGTGCCCCCCTATCCTACTCTCACGATTTCGTGTTCTGGATGCACTGTTTCTACATTGTTTACTATTATAGAAACTTTTAAAGGATCACTTCTCAGACACTTCCTTTCAACGTAAACCACTTGTATTTATATAGTGCATTTAACATAGTAAAACGTCCCAAGGCGCTTCACAGGAGCGATTCATCAAACAAAATTTGACCCCGAGCCACATAAGGAGATATTAGGACAGGTGACCGAAAGCTTGGTCACAGAGGTAGGTTTTAAGGAGCGTCTTAAAGGAGGAACGAGAGGTAGAGAGGCGGAGAGGTTTAGGGAGGGAATTCCAGAGCTTAGGGCCCAGGCAGCTGAAGGCACGGCCGCCAATGGTGGAGGGGGGGAAGAAACCCCCAGTTTACAGCACAGAAGGAGGCCATTTGGACCATTGCGTCTGTGCCTAATCTTTGCTCGAGCATTCCTGAACTCATCCTGCTGTCTGGCGCTCTCCCTCTAGCCCTGCACTTCCTCTGCCTCAGCTCTTTCTCTGCTTTACCCTGAAAAAATTAGCTGCTGTGTTCTCTGCTATTTTCCATAGCACCAAACCATTTGGGAGAAAACTGTAGTAATTGACAGCGTTTTCCTCCTGTTGTGTCTCACCGGTGAGAAGCCGGGATCGAGCCATCGCCGGCTGTATTGCAACACTCGTGGAACGATCGAGGACTGAGTCCAACCGAGCACTCCCCCTGCTGGATAAACCGGTATTGCGGCATTTTCATCAAAGATGCCAGAACTGGGAGGTTTCGGGAAAGATTGAACGGGCTGTGCGGGTCAATCTTCTCTAGAAAAGAGAAGGCTGAGGGGTGACCTGATTGAGGTCTTCAAGATTATGAAAGGGTTCGATAGGGTAGATGTAGAGAAGATGTTTCCACTTGTGGGGGAGACCAGAACTAGGGGCCATAAATATAAGAGAGTCACTAATAAATCCAATAGGGAATTCAGGAGAAACTTCTTTACCCAGAGAGCGGGGAGAATGTGGAACTCGCTACCACAGGGAGTGGTTGAGGCGAATAGTATCGATGCATTTATGGGGAAGCTGGATAAACACATGAGGGAGAAAGGAATAGAAGGAGATGCTGATGGGGTGAGATGAAGAGGGGGGGAGGAGGCTCGTGTGGAGCATAAACACCGGCACGGACCAGTGAGGCAAAATGCTCTATTTCTGTGTTGGCCGCGGCAGCCAGTTTGCGCACAGAAAGATCCCACAAGCAACAATTAAATAAATGGCCAGGTCATCTGTTTCAGTCATGTTGGCTGAGGGATAAATATTGGCCAGGACACCGGGGTGAACTCCCCCCCCCCCCCCCCCTCCCCCCGCTGTTCTTCAAAATAGCAGATGGGGCCTCGGTTTAACGTCTCATCCGAAAGACGGCACCTCCGACAGTGCAGCACTCCCTCAGTACTGCCCCTCCGACAGTGCAGCGCTCCCTCAGTACTGCCCCTCCGACAGTGCAGCGCTCCCTCAGTACTGCCCCTCTGACAGTGCAGCGCTCCCTCAGTACTGCCCCTCCGACAGTGCGGCGCTCCCTCAGTACTGCCCCTCCGACAGTGCGGCGCTCCCTCAATACTGCCCCTCCGACAGTGCGGCGCTCCCTCAGTACTGCCCCTCCGACAGTGCGCCGCTCCCTCAGTACTGCCCCTCCGACAGTGCGGCGCTCCCTCAGTACTGCCCCTCCGACAGTGCGGCGCCCCCTCAGTACTGCCCCTCCCACAGTGCGGCGCTCCCTCAGCACTGACCCTCCGACAGTTCGGCGCTCCCTCAGTACTGCCCCTCCGACAGTGCGGCGCTCCCTCAGTACTGCCCCTCCGACAGTGCGGCGCTCCCTCAGTACTGCCCCTCCGACAGTGCGGCGCTCCCTCAGTATTGCCCCTCCGACAGTGCGGCGCTCCCTCAGTATTGCCCCTCCGACAGTGCGGCGCTCCCTCAGTATTGCCCCTCCGACAGTGCAGCGCTCCCTCAGTACTGCCCCTCCGACAGTGCGGCGCCCCCTCAGTACTGCCCCTCCCACAGTGCGGCGCTCCCTCAGCACTGACCCTCCGACAGTTCGGCGCTCCCTCAGTACTGCCCCTCCGACAGTGCGGCGCTCCCTCAGTACTGCCCCTCCGACAGTGCGGCGCTCCCTCAGTACTGCCCCTCCGACAGTGCGGCGCTCCCTCAGTATTGCCCCTCCGACAGTGCGGCGCTCCCTCAGTATTGCCCCTCCGACAGTGCGGCGCTCCCTCAGTATTGCCCCTCCGACAGTGCAGCGCTCCCTCAGTACTGCTCCTCCGACAGTGCAGCACTCCCTCAGTACTGCCCCTCCGACAGTGAGGCGCTCCCTCAGTATTGCCCCTCCGACAGTGCAATGCTCCCTCAGTACTGCCCGTCCGACAGTGCGGCGCTCCCTCAGTACTGCCCCTCCGATAGTGCGGCGCTCCCTCAGTACTGCCCCTCCGACAGTGCGGCGCTCCCTCAGTACTGCCCCTCCGACAGTGCGGCGCTCCCTCAGTACTGCCCGTCCGACAGTGCGGCGCTCCCTCAGTACTGCCCCCCCGACAGTGCGGTGCTCCCTCAGTACTGCCCCTCCGACAGTGCGGTGCTCCCTCAGTACTGCCCCTCCGACAGTGCGGTGCTCCCTCAGTGGTGCTCCCTCAGTACTGCCCCTCCGACAGTGCGCCGCTCCCTCAGTACTGCCCCTCCGACAGTGCGCCGCTCCCTCAGTACTGCCCCTCTGACAGTGAGGCGCTCCCTCAGTATTGCCCCTCCGACAGTGCAATGCTCCCTCAGTACTGCCCGTCCGACAGTGCAGCGCTCCCTCAGTACTGCCCCTCCGACAGTGCGGTGCTCCCTCAGTACTGCCCCTCCGACAGTGCGCCGCTCCCTCAGTACTGCCCCTCTGACAGTGAGGCGTTCCCTCAGTACTGCCCCTCCGACAGTGCCGCGCTCCCTCAGTACTGCCCCTCCGACAGTGCGGCGCTCCCTCAGTACTGCCCCTCCGACAGTGCCGTGCTCCCTCAGTAACTGCAATGGCAGTGTCAGCCTGGTTTTTTAGTGGTCTAGAGCGGGAGTGCTGCATCAGAGGCAAGAGTGCTACCAACTGAGCCACAGCTGACACCTTCTTTCAGACCTTCTTTGGAACTCTCCTCTTTCACCAACCTTTTGGTTTCCCCCCCTCCAAATCTCCTCTTCTTCTTCGGCTTGCTGTCCATTTGTTTCCTGGTGCCTCTGTGAAGCTCGATCGGGCGTTTTTTCTATGTTAAAGGCGCCATATAAATCCAAGTTTATCTTGTTGTAGCCCAAATTCAGTGACCTGCACTTCCATCAAGCACCGCTTCCCCACTGGGAGCGCAGAATCGCTGAATTGACCTTTTAAAACCTGCCGCATAATGAGACCACACCTGGAGTACTGCGTACAGTTTTGGTCTCCTTATTTAAGGAAGGATATACTTGCATTGGAGGCTGTTCAGAGACGATTCACACGGTTGATTCCTGAGATGAGGGGGTTGATTTATGACGAAAGGTTGAATCAGAGGGGATCTTATTGAAACATATAAGATACTGAGGGGTCTTGACAAGGTAGATGCAGAGAGGATGTTTCCCCTTGTGGGGAAATCTAGAACTCGGGAGCATAGTTTTCAGAATAAAGGGTCGCCCTTTTAGAACTGAGATGAGGAGGAATTTCTTCTCTCTGAGGGTCGTAAATCTGTGGAATTCTCTGCCCCAGAGAGCTGTGGAGGCTGGGTCATTAAATACATTTAAGGTGGAGATAGACAGATTTTTGCAAGATAAGGGAGTGAAGGGTTATGGGGAGCGGGCGGGGAAGTGGCTTTGAGCCCAAGATCAGCCATGATCTTATTGAATGGCGGAGCAGGCTCGAGGGGCCAAGTGGCCTATTCCTGCTCCTATTTCTTATGTGCTCATATACCTGCAGGCTCTCCACCAGCTCCTATCTGTTGATGGGGAACTAGGGATGGGCAATAGACTTTAATTATCAACAATATCCGTTTGAAGCTTTTGCGAGATTTTGAGAAGGAACCGTACAGTAATTTATTAATCCTTGTGATTTTGCATAATATAGATTCATAAATAGTTTGTTAATTGGGTAAAAATATAAAACCCCAGTGAAATGATTTCCTCTCATTGCAGATGGATATGCCCCCTTTCTGTCCCTGACAAGCCGTGATATTGCAATCAGCGCTCCGGGTACTCTGCTGGTTCCGGGTCCACAGCACTATGACGTTAGTCCGGTGCAGGTAAGATAGAGTTATTGTTAGTTCAATGTAAAAGAAAAAGAAAGAAAGACAGACTTGCATTTATATAGCGCCTTTCATGGCCAACGGACATCCCAAAAGCGCTTTACAGCCAGTGAAGTACTTTCGAAGTGCGGCCACTGTTTAATGTGGGAAACGCGGCAGCCAATTAGTGCACAGCAAGCTCCCACAAACAGCAATGTGATAATGACCGGATAATCTGTTTTAGTGATGTTGGTTGAGGGATGAACATTGGCCCCAGGACACCGGGGAGAACTCCCCTGCTCTTACTTTGAAACAGTGCCGTGGGATCTTTTGAGAGGGCCAGACAGGGCCTCGGTTTAACGTCACATCCGAAAGGCAGCATTCCCTCAATACTGCACTGGGAGAGTCAGCCTAGATTTTTGTGCTCAAGTCTCTGGAGTGGGGACTTGAACCACAACCTTCTGACCCAGAGGCGAGAGTGTGCTACCCACTGAGCCACAGCTGACACTGTAAGCTTGCCTTATTGATGCAACGAATAACTCTTAAATAATTCCACGATAAATCCTGTTATTAGTATGGTACACACATTGCCATGTTTTTTGTGTGTGAAGTACGTACAGTTCCTTTGTACCTGTCATTGCAGATTGCCGATCATTGAGGTCATTGATTTGATACGACACCTCACTAAGAATTCTGTGAATTTCTACACTTAACACGACTTGCTGCCTTTGTAGAACCACAGTTTGTGCATAAAAATTTCTAGAGACAGCGAAAATATATATGCTATATATTTAATGCATTTGAGTGATAGCGAATCACTACTCCTATGGATTATTAATGTTGAAAGTTTCTGCCAAAATAATCGCTCATGGATAAATATAGAGTACAGGCAAAGGATAATAAAACACATATTTTACTGATAAACTCTCACTGCTTGTGTATGGAGCGGATATTTCTCATGGAAATGTTCAAAGATCCACATTGGATCATTCCGCCACCTTGACTTGTTTTTACAGTATTTGTATTTCTGTTTAATTAGAATAAAATTAGTCATATTCAAGAATCCTGCTGGCGAAAACAGGCATTGGTAGCCTAGTGATTATTGTACCAGACTCGCGGGTTCAAATCCCACTTACGATGATTGAATTCAGTAAATTCTGGTAAATGGTGGGCTAGCACGAGAAAGTGCCAGACAAATATTTGAAGGCAGCTGCTCCTCGATTTTTTGGCTGCCCTTCAGTCCCCACGCTCCTGACCTTTGGTCACCCGGCGCGGAGGGGAGCGGGCAGGCCGGAGGACCTCCTCGTGGGACCACTCCTGGGCCTGGCCATGGTGGCCGTTAACGGGTCCGGGCAGCGGGCGGTCGAGGGGGGGGGGGGGGTCGTTCGGGCCCAACTGCCCGCTTCTCTCCTGTGGTTTCATTCGCGCCCGGGTGTCCCTGGAGACGGAGCACGCGGTGTCCGCCGGCATGCTCGAGGCCTTCCGCGACCGGTGGGCACCAGGGGGCCTAGAGTGTGTCATCAACCCCCCCAAAACAACATTTTAATTTAATTTCTTAAGGTTCCTTTAAAAGTTTTTTATGTTTGATTTACAGTTTATGAGTTGTGCCCCTTTAAAAGGGGGCACTTGCTACCTCTTAAATTGGTAATTTGCATAAACAACAAGAAGTCGAAAGTGCCAGATTCATAGAATCATAGAATAGTACAGCACAGAAGGAGGCCATTTCCTCTTCAAGCATTTATCCAATTCCCTTTTGAAAGTTACTATTGAATCTGCATTCCGGATCACAGCAACTCGCTGCGTATAAAATAATTTCTCCTCATCTCGCTGGTTGGTCCTGTTTGAATCTTGCAGGGCCGGAGATTTTGGGAAGGGCTGTTGTGTTTTTGATTGGCACTGTTGCCCCATAGGTGGATAAATCCTAAATGAGAACCTCCGCATCTGCTAGTAGCGACTGCGAGATGCACACAAATTAATGGGAAGGAGAATTTCAACTTTGTGGCCTGGGGCGTGCAAGGTCGCCTGGGAGCGCCTCCTGGAGGCAAATTGGGTAGGACGGGTCACCCGTGCGGGCGCGTAAATTAGCGCACAGAAAATCGGGCAGGCTCTGCTATGGATTTTTGTCCGCTAATTGATGCGCGGGCGCACGCGTCCCTTCATGAACCAATTTTCCTCTAGGTGTGTGCAGGCTTCTCTGCCCCATTTTCCTCGAGGCGCTGCACGCAGGCGATCGTTTATGCCCAAGCGCGGCACGAGAAAAAATCTGCCCGTGTGTGTGTGTGTGTGTGTGTGTGTGTGTGTGTGTGTGGGGCGCTCTCGGCTCCGTGGTACGCAGCTTTGCGAAGACAAAACCTCGGACCCATCTGCTGTGCAGCGCCATCCGGAAAATTATTTTTCAAAACCCTTTCCAGCGCTGAAGGTTGCGAAGTGAACTAACACATAGGGAAGAAATCAGAGCCAGACTGACACCGGGGGCTAAAAGGGTTAAATTACGAGGACCGGTTGCATAGATTAGGCTTGTATTCCCTTGAGTTTAGAAGATTAAGTGAAGTGTTTAAGATGATTAAAGGAGTTGTTCGGGTGGATAGAGAGAAACTATCTCCTCTGGTGGGGGGGAGTCCAGAACAAGGGGACAGAACCTTAAAATTAGAGCCAGGCCGTTCAGGGGTGATGTCAAGAAGCACTTCTTCAACAAAGGGGAGTGGAAATCTGGAACTCTCTCCCCCAAAAAGCTGTTGAGGCTGGGAGGGTCAATTGAAAATGTCAAAACTGAGATTGATGGGTTTTTGTTAGGCAAGGGTATTAAGGGTTACAGAACCAAGGCGAGTGGTGGAGTTCAGATCCAGACCAGCCATGATCTCATTGAATGGCGGAACAGTCTCGAGGGGCTGAATGGCCTCCTCCTGTTCCTGTGTTCGTGAGCAATATCCCCAAATCAACTTAAATTGATCCCACGGTCCTCAAATTGCCAACAAAACGCGCACTGCAGCATTTGTCCTTGTTAATACGAGTTAAGTCTGACACAAAGCAGCAATTTTCTCTGTTGTGGATTTCAGGAACACATCAAAGGAGGGCAGAGCATGAGGAACAGGGAGGTCCGTTTCAAGGCAGTTGGAACAGACCTACCAGGACCCGGTTCCTACGATGTGTACCCCATGGACCTTGCCGAGAAATCGAGTAAAGCATCGAGGACGCCGAGCACGATGGTGAGCTCCAATCTCTTCCATTCAGTTGCTTTGGTTTTGTTTTTGTAACTCCGAATCACGCATCCTTATTCAGCAGCCGCAACGCCAACATAATGGAAACGATGTTGATGATAATCCGGTGGTATGTTGGCCTAAATCTCAAAATATAATTGGGAGACGTTTTAAAAAAAAAAATGGTGAGAGTCTTGACACCACTGTGTCATCCAATGAGTTGGAGGTGGGGTAGGACTTACGGCAGGATTTACAGCAAACAGAATCTACTTTGCAGTGGTCTATTTACTCAGCAAACAGAGTCTATTTTACAGCAGAGCCAATGGGCTAGATTTTCGGTTGGGGGGGTGCTCAGAGCGCGCGATCGGTGGCGAGTTGGGTGGGAAAGTGTTTTTTTCCCCCAGCGGGTCGGGACCCCGCTGTGAACCCGTCACCGCGCACCTTTCCCTGATGCCGGGTCTGTCAGCGCTGAGCAGACCCGACACGCAGCGGCGGGGGACCCAATTCAGGTCATTAAGACCTTCTTTAGAGATGATTAAGAACACATCTGAGCTCACCTTTTGATTTTACGTGCTCGCCCGCGGGGTCCTTGCTGCTCAGGGATCACGTCTGTTAAGCTGAGGCGGGAGGTCAGTGACCATTGAATCAGCTGTTGAGTTGACAGAATTCAAACGTAAAGTAAAAGCTCCCACCTTACAGAGATATCTTCCCTCAGCCACAAACTCTTCCTCACTGCATCTCCACAACAGCTTCACCATGCTGCAAGTCTTTACACAAGTCTCCATCCAGTCTGACGTCAGTACCTCTCCCACCATTGACAGATCGCTTCTGTCGTCTCTACTTCACCTGCCATCTATTCCATCAGCATGGGTGCCCTTTATACTCTCTCACCTTGGTCCTCAGAATCCCACCACGATCAGCCCCAACACCAGCAGCACCAACAACAACACCAACCTTCTCCGCAATCACCTGATGCTGCACAGGACACAGGGCATCAGCACCCGACCACATTGCTGCCCGGGAGGCCAGGGATGACCTCACCATGGCCAGATTTGCTCCACTTGACGCTGTACACCCTGGCTGCCACATGATACCAGGTTGGCACCACCCCACACCAACACCATAAAGCATCCCTACAATGCCCAAGCCATTCCTTTCACACTCATCACCATTGCGGGGGGTACCGTTATGTCTCACCATTCACTGCAACTCACTAAGACACTTCCAAAGGTGCACACAAATCTGTCCAAGAATGCAAAGTGTTGAAAATAAAGGTTTCAATGTTTGACACCACATTAACAGAAACTTTACATAAACATTGCATAAAACACCCAAGTGGCTACCCTTGTGTGTTGTTAGTTGGTCTGATTGCACTAGGATGAGGGTGAGTGTGAGGGGTGACTAGTGAGATGGGGAAGTGATAATGTAGATAGAGAGGGATGGGTGGAGGTGCAAGGTAAGTTGGTGTGAGTAAGGATGTGCAGGAATAGGGTAGGGAAGGCAGAGTGATGGGGATGTGATGAGTGGCACAGCAGGATGAGGTTGAGTGTGGCTTTGTACTAACGTTTTGTGATCTACTGAGATCATTGAAATGTTTGCGGCACTGCAGCCTGGTCCTCCTGACCACATCCCTGCTTGTGTCCTCCTGTGCAATGTGCAACCAGGCTGCGTTGGTCTCCTGGAGAGGTCTCTTCCGCCCATTGGAAGGGAAGAGGACCTCCCTGCGTGCTGTGACTCCCTCCATAAGCATATGGAGGGAGTCATGGGAGAGCCTGGGTGCAGCCGTGCACCTCTGTGCAGTGCTTCTCAGTGTTTGCAGCACCTCAATGCTGTAGAACACTGACAGCACAAATGTCAAAAGAAAGTTGGCCAGGGTCCCTTTAAGGAAACCAGCTGATGACGTCACCAGACCCACTTCCTCTAATTGGCCGGCAAACACACTGGGTGGGCTTAACAAGCCCAATCACGGTAAATTAATTTCAGATATCGGGATGGAGCCAGCAGTGGGGTCAGGACCCGCCACCGACATCGTCCGCCACGGACCCGCCGAGGTCAACAAAATCACGGTCTGTTTTACAGCAAACAGTGTCTATGGTCGGAAATTTCCCCTAAAAAAACGGGTGGGTTTGGAGCGTGGGGGCAGTTAGATTGTTAAAACTGGGATTCCCGACCTGATCCCGCCTCCAACCCGCCCACTTCTGGTTTTACTGGAGGCGGGGCGGGGGGCGGGTTGTTACTTCAATTTAAATATTGTAATGAGGAAGCCTCTTTTTTCCCCTCCATTTTGTGTTTAACTGCCTGGGGTCGGGTTTCACACAATTCGTGAAACCCGGCAGTTAAACAGAGGCGGGGGCTGCTGCATCCAGGAGGCAAGTGGCTTTATACCTACCTCCTGGATCCAGGGTCCCTCCGCGATCAAAGACCCCCCAACGAGGCCTCCGATCACCCAGGCCTCCATCACCAATGATGATGATGAGGCCGGCCACGATCCTCCGGTGACCAGCCCTGATCCTCTCCTTCCCCCCTGCCGATTCCTGGCCAACCCCCCTCCCCCCGATCCCTGGCCGACCGCTTCCACCCCCCACCCCCCACCCTCCACCCCCCAGCCAACGATCCCTGGCTGTTAGCAAGCTTGATGTCATATTTGACCCTGAAATGAGCTTCCAACCACATATCCGCGGCATAACTAAGACCGCCTATTTCCACCTGCGTAACATCGCCCACCTCCGCCCCTGCCTCAGCTCATCCGCTGCTGAAACCCTCATCCATGCCTTTGTTACCTCTAGACTTGACTATCCCAACGCACTGAGGTCATCCAAAACTCGGCTGCCCGTGTCCTAACTCGCACCAAGTCCCGTTCGCCCATCACCCCCTGTGCTCGCTGACCTACATTGGCTCCCGGTTAAGCAGCGCCTCAATTTCAAAATTCTCATCCTTGTTTTCAAATCCCTCCATGGCCTCGCCCCTCCCTATCTCTGTAATCTCCTCCAGCCCTACAACCCCCCGAGATCTCTGCGCTCCTCTAATTCTGCCCTCTTGAGCATCCCTGATTATAATCGCTCAACCATTGGCGGCCGTGCCTTCTGTTGCCTCGGCCCTAAGCGCTGGAATTCCCTCCCTAAACCTCTCCGCCTCGCTACCTCTCTTTCCTCCTTTAAGATGCTCCTTAAAACCTACCTCTTTGACCAAGCTTTTGGCCACCTGTCCTAATTTCTCCTTATGTGGCTCGGAGTCAAATTTTTTGTCTTATAATACACCTGTGAAGCGCCTTGGGACATTTTACTACATTAAAGGCGCTGTATAAATACAAGTTGTTGTTGTTGTCCCCCCCATCGCGCGACCCCTGCTGATGCTCTCTCCCCCCTCCTGACCCCTGCCGATTGCCGATCCTCCTCCCGCGATCCCTCCCCCGGACCAACCCCTCACATCTGAGGCCTACCCGCCCGCAGCCAGCCAGCCTCTCAATACAGGCCCACAGTACACCGGAGAATTGTTGATGATTGACCAGCCAGCCAGGCTCACTACTGGAAGACGGATCTGTCAGTGGATGTGGGAATTCTCTCTACTTGGCTCCAGTGAGATGGATAAGGTGGTCCTCGAACAAACATTGGTTTTTGCCTCTTACCTCTGAACACACCTGGGACAATGCCAACCTACAACAACACAACTATTCCACCGCTCGCTTGGCCGGCCTCCCACCTTGCGCCCTTCTTAAATTGAACTCATCTGCTGCCCGTGTCCTAACTCTCACCAAGTCCCGTTCACCCATCACCCCTGTGCTCGCTGACCTACATTGGCTCCCAGTACGGCAACGCCTTAAAATTCTCATCCTTGTTTACAAATCCCTCCATGGCCTCGCGCCCCACTCCCCCTCCGTATCTCTGTAACCTCCTCCAGCCCTACAACCCTCCGAGATCTCTGCTGCTCCTTGAGCGCGTTCCCTGATTTTTGTCGCTTTGGGACGCCCCGAGGTCATGAAAGGCGCTGTATAAATGCAAGCCTTTTTTTTTTCTTGCCACCAAAGTTGCCCGTTACACCGGCGCTAACAAGTTTACCTAACCCAATGCACGTCTTCATCACAGTACCGCACAGAACACACACTTCCTCTGAACAGTAGTTTGAGAGGATACGAGAAATGGGGTGAGAGGTGACCACTACATTCCCCAAAGTTACCTCTTAGGCTAGGGTTGGTGCCGATGGTAATTTCTAGGCTTTAGGAAAATATGAGTTGGTAGGGTATGACAGGGAGGTTGCTGAGAGGTTGTTTCCCCTGGCTGGAGAGTCTAGAACTATGCGGCACAGTCTCTGGATAAGGGGTCGGCCATTTAAGACTGAGATCAGGAGGAATTTCTTCACTCGGGGGGTTGTGAATCTCTGGAATTCTCTGCCCCAGAGGGCTGTGGATGCTGAGTCTTTGAGTATATTCAAGACAGAGATTGATAGATTTTTGGACTCTCGGGGAATCGAGGGATATGGGGATCGGGCGGGAAAGTGGAGTTGAGGTCGATGATCAGCCATGATCTTATTGAAATGCGGAGCAGGCTCGAGGGGCCGTATGGCCGACTCCTGCTATTATTTCTTATGTTCTTATGAGTTTAAAATAAAATGAGGGCAAGCACGCTTTCGGAGCAACATGTAATGGTTTCTTTATCTACCTTTGCAGGTAGTCTCAAGCTCTTCGTCCAGTGCCCCATCAATCCCTTCAGTGAATCAGTCCTATGGCTATGAGGAAACAGAAGAGGGAGCTCTCAGTCGGCACTTACCGCCTTCCAGAGACGCGTCGCTCGGTCCCGCGTATTACAATCCACAATACGTAAGTAACAGCAACAAAAACGTTTTTCATTCAGTTGAACCAACATTGTGAAGGGAATCAATTAAAAAGCAAGCGGATCTCCCGCGGAGTGGCCGACAGTGAGTTAGAGGCTGTGCTGTTTTAGAATATGGGCCTGTTGACGATGCCAACCGCAATCGTGTAACCAGTCCAGGAAAGAGGTACCGTTCCACTTTACTGTGTGATTTCTCTCTTCCCTTCCCCCCCCTCCCCAGTTCAAAAGGGTCTCTCCCTCCCCTACCACCCCCCCTCCATCCCACCCCCTGAAGCAGAGTCTGTCTCTCTGCTCCTCTCAACCACGTTCCTTTCTCACTCCCTCCCCTTCACCCTCATGAGGGGGGGGGGTCTCTCTTCTTTTCCTCCACGTCCAAAAGCACTTCTGTCAATGCGCAGCGCTCCCCGCAATGCTCCACTGAAGTGGCAGCTTCGGTTATGTGTGTTGCAATGGGACTCAAACCCACAACCTCCTGACTCGAGAGTCAAGCTGCTGAGCCAAGCTGACACTTTTACATCGGGAACGGATTCCTGGCTGGTGTCCACTCTGTTTGTTTGTGCAATAGAATCAGGTCTTTGTACATGGGAAGTCAGCTGGCTTGATCGGGATGGCAGATGTTTTGGGGAAGGTTGTACCTGGCATCCGGGGTTGCATGGTGCCGTTTGTGGTTATGGGATGGTGGTGAAATTGCTGGAGTAAAGTCTACGGGTGAGTCTGTGAAATGTTCGATGTGTTGGTGCCAATTCTATATTTTGGGATATATTTAGTGGTTGTGAGTGAGGAACTTGACTTGGTGGCTATAACTCTGCGTGCAAGACCAGAAAATAGCACCTTTCATGACCACCGGACACCTCAAAGCGCTTTACAGGCAACGAATTACTTTTTGCAGTGTAGTCACTGTTGTAATGTGGGAAATGCGGCAGCCAATTTGCGCACAGCAAGCTCCCACAAACAGCAATGTGATGATGACCAGATAATCTGTTTTAGTGATGTTGATTGAGGGATAAATATTGGCCCCAGGACACCGGGAAGAACTCCCCTGCTCTTCTTCGAAATAGTGGCATAGGATCTTTTACATCCACCCGAGAGCGCAGACGGGGCCTCGGTTTAACGTCTCATCCGAACGACGGCACCTCTGACAGTGCGGCGCTCCCTCAGCACTGCACTGGAGAGTCAGCCTAGATTTTTGTGCTCAAGGCTCTGGAGCGGGGACTTGAACCCACAACCTTCTGACTCAGAGGTGAGGGTGCTGCCCACTGAGCCACAGCTGACATGGCTGGACCCCACAGGTCACCCGCCCGGTACAGAACCAGCATGATTTCGTTTTGTTGATTTCCGCTACATTTTCTCAAAAGAAGTGAAGTGAAATCACACCAATGGCACAGGTTCCTGACTGGGCCAGAGATCGCATCATATAGAAGGTCAGAGTCTTTGTAGGTAACACTGGGTCCGTGTGATCTCCTGGGTTGGTTTCGATCGCCTGGGGGGGTCAGAGAGGAATTTTCCAGGGTATGTTTTTCCTTTATTGGCCCTGGGGATTTTTCTCTTTTTGCCTCTCCCAGGAGATTACATGGCTGTGGGGAGGTGGAATGGGGGGTGTGTGGCGGAGTGGGGTGGCGGGGGTAGGATGTGTCTGGTCAGCCATCATGAGCTGTGGGGAAGGCTTGATGGACCAGCTGGTCTTTTCCTGCCCCTCAATTTCGTCCGTCTGTCCGTCAGTCTCCACAAAGTTATTTTTTGTCCGCACTCTCTCGCATCAACATTTACCCAAGTACAGAGAGCTTAGGTGCAGGTTGGTAGAGCCAAGACTTAAGTGTGTGCAAAGGGTACTGCTGGCGCGTAACCCACCTGGTAAACCCGCCACAACTGACAGACCGCTGTTTGCCCCGCCGGAGCACCCTATCCGCTGGGGCCATTACCTTGCTCATGTGGGACCATGTGGGCAGAATCCCAGACCTCGCTGATCAGTCTACCCTTTCCGACTCCGTTAGTAAGCCAGGCTTGTGGGCCAATCATGAAGAGCACCGTGAACCTGCCTAGCCCCCGAGATACTGGATTACTGAGCCTGCCACAGAGGGCTGATTTGGTTCAGAACTTGGGCTGCCAGGCAAGCCATATTGGAGACTTTTCACCCACTCGGCCGTACTCCTCTCCAAGGAGAGGATAGTCACTAGATGATCATTGGAACTTTTATTGACAAGAATTTCAAACAATATTGGCTTACTGGAGTCGTGCTCAGAATGTTTTTTCTCGGCATCTTTCACTGGTGCCTGTTGATTCACTGAAGAAAGGGTACGGAAATGACAGTGAGTGCGTGAAATATTTTATACTTCTTTAACTTTCAGTACAGTGATAGAGCGATAGAAGAAAAACACAACCTCATATTTGTGTGTAAACGTGTGGGAGACGGAAGCTGTAACTTTGAAAAGTGTTGGAGAGCTGTCGGTCTAATAGTTATTAACTGGCAACAGAATATTTTGTGCGTAGAAAGATTTAGTTATCTGTCACTAACATAGTGGTTATGTCACTGGACTAGTAATCCAGAGGCCTGGACTAATGATCCGGAGACGCGAGTTCAAATCCCACCACGGCAGCTGGGGAAATTAAATTCAATTAATTAAATAAATCTGGAATAAAAAGCGAGTGTCGGTAATGGTGACCATGAAACTACCGATTGTCGTAAAAACTCATCTGGTTCACTAATGTCCTTTAGGGAAAGGAAATCTGCCATCCTTACCCGGTCTGGCCTATATGTGACTCCAGACCCACAGCAATGTGGTTGACTCTGTGGTTCAAAAGGCGGCTCACCACCACCTTCTCTAAGGGTAACTAGGGATGGGCAATAAATGCCGGCCTTCCCAGTGATGCCCACATCCCATGAACAAATAAAAAAAACTTTCTTGTCTTTCAAGATAATTGGGCTGTTCATTGCTGTGCTTACAGCATTGATGTCATATATCTGATCTGGCTGAAAGAAAGAAAGCACTTGCATTTCTATAGCACCTTTCACGACATCAGGACATCCCAAAATGCTTTTGAAGTGTAGCCACTGTTGAAACGCAGCAGCCAATTTGCGCACAGCAAGGTCTCACAAACAGCAATGTGATAATGACCAAATCATCTGTTTTTAGTGATGTTGGTTGAGGGATAGATATTGGCCCCAGGACACCCGGGAGAACTCCCCCTGCTCTTCTTCGAAATAGTGTCCGTGGGATCTTTTACGTTCCACACCTGAGAGAGCAGACGGGGCCTGGGTTTAACGTCTCATCTGAAAGACGGCACCTCCAACAGCGCAGCGCTCCCTCAGCACCGCACTGGGAGTGCCAGCCTGGGTTTTTGTGCTCAAGTCTCTGGAGTGGGACCTGAACCCACAGCCAGAATTCAGGTCACAGATTTCGGTTTACAGAATTCGGTTACATAAAAAGCTAGTATCAGTAATGGTAACCATGAAACTATCGGATTGTCGTAAAAACCCATCTGGTTCACTAATGTCTGCCGTCCTTACCTGGTCTGGCCTATATGTGACTCCATACCCACAGCACGGTGGTTGACTTTTAACTGCCCTCTGAAATGGCCCAGCAAGCCACTCAGTTGTAACTAACCGCTACGAAACAAAATAATAAATATGAAACCGGACGGACCACCCGGCATCGACCTCGGCACTGGTTACGGACACGGCAACGGCACACCCAGCCCAGTCAACCCTGCAAAGTCCTCCTCACCAAAGTCTGGGGACTTGTGCCAAAATTGGGAGACGCTGTCCCACAGACTAGGCAAGCAACAGCCTGATCGCGGCTGCAGTCTGTACCCTCTACAAGATAGATGCGCTGCAGCAACTCGCCAAGGCTCCTTCGGCAGCACCTCCCAAACCCGCAACCTTTTCCACCTAGAAGGACAAGGGCAGCAGGCGCATGGGAAACACCACCACCTCCAAGTTCCACCTTCAAGTCACACACCATCCTGACTTGGAAGTATATCGGTCGATCCTTCATCGTCGCTGGGTCAAAACCCTGGAACTCCCTCCCTAACAGCACTGTGGGAGTACCTTCACCACATGGACTGCAGCGGTTCAAGAAGGCGGCTCACCACCACCTTCTCGAGGGCAATTAGGGATGGGCAATAAATGCCGGCCTTGCCAGCGACGCCCACATCTCATGAACGAATAAAAAAAAAAAGGAAGGGAGCTGCTTATGGGAGACTGTGACACAAGAAAGAAGGGGGAATTGGAAAAAGCCAGAAACGTTACAGCGCGCACGGCATCCGAAAAAAAGAGAACTTTTTGTTTTGCCTGTGGAACTTGCCTTGTCAGAACATATTTTGAAAATTGAAGGAGAAGGTTAAAGACGGTTCGGTCTCAAAAGGCCCCGGAGTGACATTACAGTCTGAAGAACTCGATTTAAAAAGGATTTTATTTTATTTGGTTCATCTCTGAGATAATAGGTTAAACTGCAGTGAACAGGATTAGGCCGTGCATCATGGATTCCGGCAATGCTAGGCTGCCCCTAAGAGGATGGAAGTTGCTCTCGTGAGTAATGTATACTGTAATGCCGTTTTGAAAAGTGGGAACTTGGCCACTGTGGCTGCACAGCTGGAAGAACTTGGAATCAGTCAGTGGAGATAAAGGTCAGGTGGATGTAAAAGATCCCACGGCACTATTTCGAAGAAGAGCAGGGGGAGTTCTGCCCGGTGTCCTGGCCAACATTTATCCCTCAATCAACGCCACTTAAAAAAAAAAAATTGCCTGGTCATTATCACATTGCTGTTTGTGGGAGCTTGCTGTGCGCAAATTGGCTGCCGCGTTTCCCACCTTACAACAGTGACTACACTTCAAAAAGTACTTCATTGGCTGTTTTAGTGATGTTGGTTGAACTATAAATATTGGCCCAGGACACCAAGGATGACACCACTGCTCTTCTTCGAAATAGTGGCCATGGGATCTTTTACGTCCACCCGAGAGGACAGACGGGGCCTCGGTTTATCATCTCATCCGAAAGACGTACGGCACCTCCGACAGTGCGGCGCTCCATCAGTACTCGCACTGGGAGTGTCGGCCCTGGACTTTCGCGCTCAGGGTCTCTGGAGTTGGGGGACTTGAATCCGCAACCTGCTGACTCCGAGGCCAGAGAGCGAGCTGCCCACTGAGCCACGGCCGACACTGTACTTGAACATCACGCGTCAAAGCCGCCCGGCCACAGATCTGAGAGATCGCACGAAGTGGGTAGCGCGCTCGGTGTTTGAGGCTCTTCACACGGAGTCTTGCCATCCTAAACTCACCAACGTTGCTAAACCACACCCTGGGCTCGGACTCGGAAAGAAAGTTTTCATAGAATCATAGAAACTACAACACAGGAGGAGGCCATTGGGCCCACGATGTCTGAGCCGGTTCTGGCGCTCACCCTCCTGTACCCCCATTCCCCTCCAGATCCTTTCTTATTCCCTCTTTTCAAATACTTACCACATTCGCTTTTAAATGATGTTCTAGTCTCTTCTGGTGAAGCATCCCATGGTATAATAGCCCTCAGTTCAAGAACCTTCCTTCTCCCTTCCCCCTTGGTAGGATCCCTCAGTCTTATTCCCCCTCCCCCCCCCGCCCCCCAGCGGAAACAAGCTTTTCACTGGTTACCCACAGTAAAGTCCCTGGGTTTCACTCGCTCCTTTAGTGGCTGTTTCTCGCAGGACGCACCGGTGGAATTTGTGTTTTTAACAGCAAGTTGTTGAATATCTTGAGGGTGAAATGCCTCCTAGGTGTGGAGGTCAGGTTGAGGACAGTGTCCGCCTTGTCCGCTGTTGCCCATCCTCCCTCAGTTGAATAGTCTGCTTTCACAGCTCACACGTGAATAAAGGCCACTTGGGTGAGATACTGGGGAGAGACTGGTGCTTGTGGGTCTGTCTCCCAGCAAAGAGAAGAGGGGAGGGGAGGGAATAAAATTGGGTGACAAGAATGGTGCATTACAGATACACTGCAGCAGATGGCAGCAGAGATATTTCGAGCAAATTTGTGTGGCGTTCTGTGTGCTGAATGATGGCAATATAGGATTTAGATTAGGTATCAAACTATCTCCGGTTTTCTGTAAAGCAGATTAAAGCAACAGTAACTCTTATTGATTGTCGACTGTAGGCAGTTGGAATCCAAATGTTACAGTACTGTGTACACAGGAGTCCTCATTACTTCTGAGTGTTTCTCAGCACGAGTTTCTCCCATTTAAGAGAGAGCTTGTATTTCTATAGCGCCCTTCACGACTTTCGGACGCGCCAGAGCGCTTTACAGCCAATGTAGTACTTTTTTGAAGTGTCGGCACTGTTGTAATGTAGGAAACACGGCAGCCAATTTGCGCACAGCAAGCTCCCACAAACAGCAACGTGATCATAACCAGACAATTCTTTTTATTTTGAAGTGATGTCGATTTGAGGGATAAATATTGGCCCCAGGACACCGGGGAGAACTCCCCCCTGCTCTTTTACGTCCACCTGAGAGGGCGGACGGTGGCATCGGTTTAACGTCTCATCCGAAAGACAGCACCTCCGACAGTGCAGCGCTCCCTCAGCACTGCACTGGGAGTGTTCAAGTCTCTGGAGTGGGACTGTGAACCCAGACCCTGCTACCTCAAAGGCGAGAGTGCTGCCCGCTGAGCCACGGCTGACTTTCGTTATCTAGATGATGCAGGAAAACAACCCTTCTTCATCAAAGCCAGAACGAGGAATGACACTGTAGGGCGTCTCAGATGGGTTTGCACTCCGGGAACGCGTGTCTTAAATTCAGACAGGCATGGCGTGAATTTTCTCTCCAAATGCCTACATTTCTGATCTGCGAGCCCTTGACAGCAGTAGCTGTGCCCTTGAATACGCAGAATCGATTTTACATCAGCAGAAAGGAAAATCAAGGCAAGGTCTGTGTAACGGGCGGCTCATTCTCAACCGCCCGCTTTCCACTCCCCCCGTCCCCCGAAAATTAAAGTCTGCCCCAGTCTGTCCTACGCGCTCACCAACACCCGCGGGTACAACGTGAAATTTATTCCATTCACCTCAACTACTCCCTGCGGTAGCGAGTTCCACATTTTTTAAAATTCGTTCATGGGATGTGGGCGTCGCTGGCAAGGCCCAGCATTTTATTGCCCATCTTAATTTATTGCCAGCCCTAATTACTCTTGAGAAGGCGGTGGTGAGCCGCCTTCTTTAACCACAGAGGGGCAGTTAAGCGTCAACCACATTGCTTGTGAGTCTGGAGTCACATATAGGCCAGACTGGGTAAGGAACGGCAGATTTCCTTCCCTAAAGGACATTAGTGAACCAGATGGGTTTTTACGTCAATTCGGTAGTTTCATGGTCACAATTACTGACACTCGCTTTTTATTCCAGATTTATTTAATTAACTGAATTAAAATTCCCCAGCTGCCGTGGTGGATTATTAGTCCGGGCCTCTGGATTACTAGTCTAGTTACATAACCCCTATGCTACCGTACCCGCTGATTCTCTGGGTAAAGAAGTTTCTCCTGAATTCCTTATCGGATTTCATAGAATCATAGAACAGTGCAGCACAGAAGGAGGCCATTCGGCCCATCGAGTCTGCGCCGGCTCTTTCGAAGAGCAATCCAGTTAGTCCCACTCCCCCGCTCTTTCCCCATATCCCTGCAATTTTTTTCTCCTTCAAGTCTTTATCCAATCTATTAATGACTATCCTATATTTATGATTCCTAGTTTTGGATTTCCCACAAGTGGAAACATCTCCTTTACCTCTAACCCCATCAAACCCCTTCATAATTTTAAAGACCTCTGTCAGGTCAGCTCTCAGCCATGTGCCCTGTAAACATTGCCCCTCAGTCTTCTCTTTTCTAGGAAAAAAAAAAGACCCTCGCCTGTTCAATCTTTACTGGTCGTTGTACCCTCTCAATTCTGGTATCATCCTTGTAAATCTTTTTTGCACTTGCTCCAGTGCCTCTATATCCTTTTTGTAATGTGGAGAGCAGAACTTTGCACAGTACTCCCAGTGCGGTCTAACTTGTACAAGATGGCAGCAGTACTTAAATGGACATTATTGACCAGTTGCCCTTTGTATTTCAGCGCCTTAATAAATACTCTACCGGAATCAGAGAAGGTTTTCTCTGCGGGCAAGTGTAGCATAGGAACAGGAGTAGGCCATTTAGCCCCTCGAGCCTGTTCCGCCATTCTATGAGATCATGGCTGATCTGTGACCTAACTCCATATACCCGCCTTTGCCCCATATCCCTTAATACCATTGGTTGACAAAAATCTATCAGTCTCAGAATTAAAATTAACAATTGCCACATAATAGGCTTGCCAGCAAAGTTGAAGCCCATGGAATAAAAGGGACAGTGGCAGCATGGATACGAAATTGGCCAAGTGACAGGAAACAGAGAATAGTGGTGAACGGTTGTTTATCGGACTGGAGGAAGGTATACAGTGGTGTTTCCCAGGGGTCAGTACTAGGACCACTGCTTTTCTTGATGTATATTAATGACTTGGACTGGGGGTATGTGTGCACAAATCGTTGAAGGTGGCAGGGCAGGTTGAGAAAGTGGTTAAAAAAGCATACGGGATCCTGGGCTTCATAAATAGAGGCATAGGGCTGGATTTTGTGAATGGAGACTAGCTGCTTGTCGGGTCTAAGTCCTGCCTCCATCATGTTCTGGCCAACCAGCGGGATTTTCCCCTGATTGACCTTGTTAAGCCCGCCCTGCGGGCTCAGCAGGCCAATTAGGGAGGAAGTCACTGACAGAGCACGTCAACGTCTGACGTGCCATCTGTCAAGACTTCTTGAAAGAAGAAATGTCAGCGTTTGACAGCTCTGTGAAGCTGTCAAACACTGACTTTCTGTGTAGTTTGATGAGTCCTGTGTTCAGGACTCATCAAACCTTTCAATTTTGTAGAAAGCAGATGACTGTTGGTTCGGAAGATCCAACAGCCAGTCTGTGAAATCTACAACGAAGATGTCGGGACTCCGGAACCAGCACGGCTGGTAGCAGAAACAAAGGTAAGTGAACATTTTATAACACTTTACACTCACCTCACATACTTACCACTCCACACTTGCGCCCATCACTCACCTCTACATCGCACTTTCAGGCCCCGCCGACCCCCGCAGACCTCCTACTCGCCTCCTACAACACGGCAAGGTTCTCCGAGGTCGGGAAACCTTCACCTGAAAAGGTAAAATGGGACTAATCCTTTTTTCTGCCTGTTAACTACCTGTTAACAGGTAGTTAATCGGATTTAATCCCTTTCCCGCCTCCAGGAGACAGGACCTAGGGCAGCACAGCTTCCCGCCTCCTGTCAAAAGGGCATGGAGGTGGGATGGGGGCGGGTTTGCCATCCGCCTCCACTTTCTGCAACTTTACTGGCAGTCCCGCCTCCATACCCGCCTCCTTGGGGCTGGCAAAATCCAGCCCATAGAGTACAAAAGCAAAGAAGTTATGATGAACCTTTATAAAACACTGGTTCGTTCTCAACTGGAGTATTGTGTCCAATTCTGGGCACCGCACTTTAGGAAGGATGTGAAGGCCTCAGAAGGCTGCAGAAAAGATTTACAAGAATGGTTCCAGGAATGAGGGACTTCAGTTATGTGGATAGACTGGAGAAGCTGGGGTTGTTCTCCTTAGAGCAGAGAAGGTTAAGAGGATATTTGATAGAGGTGTTCAAAATCATGAGGGGTCTAGACAGAGTAGATAGAGAGAAACTGTTCCCATTGGCGGAAGGGTCAAGAAGCAGAGGACACAGATTTAATGTGATTGGCAGCAGAACCAAAGGCGACATGAGGAAAAACTTATTTATGCAACGAGTGGTTAGGATCTGGAATGCACTGCCTGAAAGAGTGCTGGAGGCAGACTCAATCGTGGCTATCAAAAGGGAATTGGATAAGTATCTGAAGGAAAATAATTTGCAGGGCTACGGGGAAAGGGCGGGGGAGTGGGACTAGCTGAAGTGCTCTTGCAGAGAGCCAGCATGACTCAATGGGCTGAATGGCCTCCTTCTGTGCTGTAACCATTCTATGATTCTATGAACAATTGACCTAGCATCAATTGCCGTTTGCGGAAGAGAGTTCCAAACTTCTACCACCCTTTGTGTGTGTAGAAGTGTTTCCTAACTTCACTCCTGAAAGGTCTGGCTCTAATTTTTAGACTATGCCCCCTAGTCTTAGACTCCCCAACCAGCGGAAATAGTTTCTCTCTATCTACACCAGTCAGTTCCCCTTAATATCTTGAAAACTTCGATCAGATCACCCTTAACCTTCTAAATTCCAGGGAATACAACCCTAGTTTGTGTAATCTCTCTCGTAATTTAACCCTTGGAGTCCGGGTATCATTCTGGTAAACCTACGCTGCACTCCCTCCAAGGCCAGTATATCCTTCCTAAGGTGTGGTGCCCAGAACTGCTCACAGTGCTCCAGATGTGGTCTCACCAGGGTTTTGTACAGCTGTAGCATGACTTCTGCCCCCTTGTATTCTAGTCCTCTAGATATAAAGGCCAGCATCCCAGTAGCCTTTTTGATTATTTTCTGTACCTGTTCGCGACATTTTTAGCGAAATTGTTGAACCAAACAGGCTCACACGTTTGCGACACCCAAGCTGGTAATTTGGTCATGTTGGGAACTTGGGAGGTTAGAAAAAAGAGCATTGCACTACCCAGAGAGAGTGGCACTCGCTGCCACTGGGTGCAGTTGAGGGGAATAATGTAGATGCATTCAACAACAACAACAACTTGTATTTATATAGCGCCTTTAACGTAGTAAAACGTCCCAAGGCGCTGCACAGGAGTATTTTAAGACAAAAAATTTGACACCGATCCACATAAGGAGAAATTAAAGCAGATGACCAAATGTTTACATAGAATTACATTGAATTTACAGCACAGAAACGGGCCATTCGGACCAACTGGTCCGTGCCGGTGTTTATGCTCCACACCAGCCTCCTCCCCACCTTACTGCAAATCACGTTCAATTTTAAGTGAAACCAGGGAATTTAATTTGACTGCATCAAACAGGACGGCAAATTAAACTCCCCCCAAAGAATTGCCTGCAATATATGAATTAAATTTTAATAGATAATAATACTCCGTGACAACAGTAATGTATTGAAGAGAGAGAGATTGATTTTGGATCATTTTAAAATGGACCCAGTAGACGATCGCAGTCCATTCTCCATCTGTAGTGCTTTCTGCACTTGTCTTTACGGTGACAGGAATCTGGTTCGAATCCAGGAATGTTGTGTTTGCGATTTACTCCAAATTAAATGAACGGTACTTTGTGATTTTCTTTAATATAATGAAAGCGTATGGTTATTATCGCTTCCAATTAAGGTGATTACATTTTTTCGCACATGACAGGGCTGGTTTCCCAAGCTTGCTCTGCCTGCAGGGAGTTATCGAATCATAGAGTGATATTGGACAGAAGGAGGCCATTCGGCCCATCGTACCTGTGTCAGCTCTTTGAAAGAGCTCTCCAATTAGTCCGACACCCCTGCTCTTTTCCCATAGCCCTGTATTTTTTTCCCCCTTCAAGTAGTTATCCAATTCCCCTTTAAAAGTTAATTAAAAGTTATCTACTCAGCGCTCCGACACGGCAAGAGAGCCCCAGGTGGGCAGAGGAAACGCTTCAAGGACGCCCTCAAAGCCTCCTTGAAAAAGTGCAACACACCTACCGACACCTGGGAATCCCTGGCCCAAGACCGCACAAAGTGGAGGAGAAGCATCCGGGAAGGCGCCGAACACCTCGAGTCTCTTCGCCGGGAGCAAGCGGAAGCCAAGCGCAGGCAGCGCAAGGAGCGCACGTCAACCCAAGCACCCCACCCACCCGCCCCTTCAACCACCGTCTGCCCCACCTGTGACAGAGACTGTAGGTCCCGCATTGGCCTCATCAGTCACCTGAGAACTCATTTTTAATGTGGAAGCAAGTCATCCTCGGTTCCGAGGGACTGCCTAAGAAGAAGAGAAAAGTTATTATTGAATCTGCTTCCTCCGCCCTTTCAGGCAGCGCATTCCAGATCACAACAGCTCGCTGCGTAAAAAATAATTTTTCCTCATCTCGCCCCTTTCTCGCTGATTGGTCTTGTTTGAATCTTGCGGGCCTGGAGATTTTGGGAAGGGCTGTTGTTTTTTTTTGGCATCGTAACAACTCGCTGTGTAAAAAAAAAAGTCTCCTCATCTGCCCTCTGCTTCTTTTGCCAATTACCTCAAATCTGTGACCTTTGGTTACCCGACCCTCCTGCAATTGGAAACCGTTTTTCATCGTGTACGCTTATCTAAACCCTTCATGATTTCGAACACCTCTATCAAATCTCCCCTTAACCTTCTCTGCTCTAAGGAGAGCAACCCCAGCTTCTCCAGTCTCCCCACAATAAGTCATCGAATTTTTGTGGCCTTGCGGAGCCTCGTGCAGTGTTTGCGCACAGGATCTCAGCGTGCTACTTGTTGGCTGGCGACATTAAGGCAGGCCAGGCAGCTCGGGCGCACTGTAAGCCTCACTCCGAGAAAGTTGGCTAAAACTTTCATAGAGTTCTACCACCAAACTAGCACTAAAACCAGTACTTCCGATAACACCCTTTTTCAGAGCTTTTTCTTTTAACGATACGATACATTGCCATAAATTGTGCAACCGAATAAACTAGTTGGGCTTCTTGTAAGATCAGAAGCAACAGGACGGTAACTTTTTCAGTACTTTCTCTTTCCTTTTTTTTTGTACTTGGCCACAATCCCGTCGTGATCTTCAGAGTCATTCAGTAAAATAACCAGTTACCCAGTTCACCCATCACCCCCTGTGCTCACTGACCTACATTGGCTCCCGGTCCAGCAACACCTTGATTTTAAAATTCCCATCCTTGTTTGCAAATCCCTCCATTTCATTGCTGTTTGTGGGAGCTTGCTGTGCTCAAATTGGCTGCCGCGTTTCCTACATTACAACAGTAACTGCACTTCAAAAAAGTACTTCATTGGCTGTAAAGCACTTTGGGACGCCCTGAGGTTGTGAAAGGTGCTGTCGAAATGCAAGTTCTTTTATTCCATGGCCTCACCCCCCTCCCTATCTCTGTAACCTCCTCAAGCCCTACAACCCACCGAGATCTCTGCGTTCCTCCAATTCTGGCCTCTTGAAGCATCCCCGATTTTAATCGCTCCACCATTGGCGGCCGTGTCTTCAGCTGCCGAGGGCCCTAAGCTCTGGAATTCCCTCCCTAAACCTCTCCGCCTCTCTTTTTCCTCCTACAAGATGCTCCTTAAACCCTACCTCTGTGACCAAGCTCCTGTCCTAATATCTCCTTATGTGGCTTGGTGTCAAATTTTGTCTGATAATTGCTCCTGTGAAGCGCCTTGTGACGTTTTACTATGTTAAAGGCGCCGTATAAATGCCAGTACTTGTTGTTGGTGTTAACTGTAACCATTGAGTAATGAAGAAATCTGAGTAGAGTTTTAAAAATGTGCTTCCACGTAAAAGCCACTTGCGCCTCTGTCATGTGTATGTTTGTGTGTGTACGAAATGACCTTGAGGAAAGCTTAAGCACGATATGAAGTTACATGATTTATGAACGAGCACCCCTCGGGAAGGGGTCTGACGAGTTACTCTGCTTTGCAGTGGGGTGGCTGCTAAGGTCTGTTATTAATGGGCATCATTTGCAGCCTTCAAGAAAACATACGTTTTGGGAGTTTGTTAACCTTCACTGCTGTGCTTGAATGTGAACCATCCAAATATATACATCAAAAAGATATTTTTTTTTTCCTCTACTTCATCGGTGCACTTGAGCCATGTGTCAGCCGTGGCTCAGTGGGTAGCACTCTCTCGCCTCTGAGTCAGAAGGTTGTGGGTTCATAGTCCTGCTCCAGAGACTTGAGCACAAAAATTCTAGGCTGACACTCCCAGTGCAGTGCTGAGGGAGCGCTGCACTATCGGAGGTGCCGCCTTTTGGATGAGACGTTAAACCGAGGTCCCGTCTGCTCTCTCAGGTGGATGTAAAAGATCCCACGGCACTATTTCGAAAAAGAGCAGGGGAGTTCTCCCCGGTGTCCTGGGGCCAATATTTATCCCTCAATCAACGTCACTAAAACAGATGATCTGGTCATTATCACATTGCTGTTTGTGGGAGCTTGCTGTGCACAAATTGGCTGCTACGTTTCCTACATTACAACAGTGACTACACTTCAAAAGTACTTCATTGGCTGTAAAGCGCTTTGGCACGTCCTGAGGTCATGAACGGCGCTGTAGAAATACAAGCGTTTCTTTCTTTCAAGTGTAAAAAAACACACACCTGGAAATAAAGGTACCAGTTACTGCACAGGGTGAGCAGCCATGTGATTAGTGAGCATACTGGTTGTTTAGAGCTGGATACTAACAGTCAAAAGTTGTAAAAGCTTGATGACCCATAATTCAGATGTCTTGAATTTAACATTTTTATTTTTTCTGGATATACTAAAAGACTTACCTCGCAGACTATAATCTTTTAAAAAGGGAGTATACAATATAAATTTCATAGGTGTCTAAATAAGGACCCTATTTATGCCATTGCTGGGACCAAATGTAATATATCCAAGTTTGCCGATGATACAAAGCTGGGTGGGAATGTAAGTTGTGAGGAGGATGCAAGGAGGCTTCAAGGGGATATAGACAGGCTAAGTGAGTGGGCAAGAACATGCGGAGAAATGTGAAGTTATCCTCTTTGGTAGGAAAAATAGAAAAGCAGAGTATTTTTTAAAATGGTAAGAGATTGGGAAATGTTGGTGTTCAGAGGGACCTGGGTGTTCTTGTACACGAATCACTGAAAGTTAACATGCAGGTACAGCAAGCAATTATGAAAGCAAATGGTATGTTGGCCTTTATTACAAGAGGATTTGCAAATAAGAGTAAAGACGTCTTACTGCAATTATATAGGGCCCTGGTGAGACCACACCTGGAGTACTGTGTACAGTTTTGGTCTCCTTACCTAAGGAAGGATATACTTGCCATAGAGGGAGTGCAATGAAGGTTCACCAGACTGGTTCCTGGGGTGGGGGGATTGTCCTATGAGGAGAGATTGAGTAGACTAGGCCTATATTCTCTAGAGTTTAGAAGAATGAGAGGTGATCTCATTGAAACATACAAAATTCTTACAAGGCTTGACAGGGTAGATGCAGGGAGGATGTTTCCCCTGGCTGGGGAGTCTAGAACCAGGGGTCACAGTCTCAGAATAAGGGGTCGGCCATTTAGGACTGAGATGAGGAGAAATTTCTTCACTCAGAAGGTGGTGAATCTTTGGAATTCTCAACCCCAGAGGGCTGTGGAGGCTCAGTCGTTGAGTATATTCAAGACAGAGATTGGTAGATTTTTGACATAAGACATAAGACATAAGACGTAGGAGCAGGAGTCGGCCATACGGCCCCTCGAGCCTGCTCCGCCATTCAATAAGATCATGGCTGATCTTCGACCTCAACTCCATGTTCCCGCCCGATCCCCAAATCACTTGATTCCCCAGAGTCCAAAAATCTATCGATCTCAGTCTTGAATATACTCAACAACTAAGCATCCACAGCCCTCTGGGGTAGAGAATTCCAAAGATTCACAACCCTCTGAGTGAAGAAATTTCTCCTCATCTCAGTCTTAAATGACCAAGATCTTATCCTGAGACTGTGCCCCCTGGTTCTAGACTCTCCAACCGGAGGAAACAGCCTCTCCGCATCTACCCTGTCAATCCCTCTCAGAATCGTATATGTTTCAATGAGATCACCTCTCATTCTTCTAAACTCCAGAGAGATGGGCTGAGGCAGGGGCAGAGATGGGCAATGTTACAGAAATGGAAGTAGACGATCTTAGTGATGGACAGAATATGGGTTGGGAAGCTTAGTTTGACTTTAGACAGATTACCGAGTTTGTGAAAAATCTGTTTCAACCTGAGACAGTGGTCATGGAGAGAAATAGAATCGGTGGCAAGAGGATGCAGTTTGTGGCGGGGGCAGGAAGATGATGGCTTCAGTCTTCCCAAAGTTTAACGGGGGGACATTGCAACTCATTAAAGTCCGGATAGTGAACAAGCAGACTGATATCACAGAGGCAGTGGAGGGGTCGAGAGAAGTGGTGGAGAGGCAAAGCTGGGTGTCCTCAGCGTGCACGTGGAAACTGACCTCATGTCTCCGGATGATGTTGCAAAGAAACATAGAAACATAGAAACATAGAAACATAGAAACATAGAATCTAGGAGCAGGAGTAGGCCATTCGGCCCGTCGAGCCTGCTCCACCATTCAATACGATCATGGCTGATCATCCAAATCCAGTACCCTGTCCCTACTTTAATCCCCACAGTACACATATCCCACCCTACCCCTGTAACCCCACGTATTTAATTCCCCCTAACATATCCCATCCTATCCCCATAACCCCACATATTTAATTCCCCCCTAACACTAAGGGTCAATTTATCATAGCCAAATCAACCTAACCCGCACATTTTTGGACTGTGGGAGGAAACCGGAGCACCCGGAGGAAACCCACGCAGACACGAGGAGAATGTGCAAACTCCACACAGACAGTCACCCGGGGCCGGATTCGAACCCGGGTCTCTGGCGCTGTGAGACACCAGTGCTAGCCACTATGCCACCGTGTTGCCCAGAGGAACAAGGTGGTAGACGGGGAAGAGGAGAGGACCAAGGGCAGATCCTTGGGAGACTCCAGAGGGAACGGTGTAGGGTGCGGAAGAGAAGGCATTGCTGGAGATGTTCAGATAGGTAAGAGTGGAACCAATCGCGGGCAATAGCATCTGAGCTGGGCAATGAAGGAAAGGTGTTAGAGGAGGAGGAGGATGTGGTCAGCCATGTCAAAGGCCTGCAGAGAGGTCAATCGGTTTTTGGCAGTGTTGGTTGAGAGAGGATTTAAGGTGATTGGCAAAAGAATCAGAGGCGACATAAGGAAAACCTTTTTTTACCCAACGAGTGGTTAGGATTTGGAATGTGCTGCCTGATAGGGCGGTGGATACAGATTCAACAGTAGCCTTCAAAAGGGAATTGGTAAATACTTGAAGGAGAAAAAATTGCAGGGATATGGGGAAAGAGCGGGGGAGTGGCACTAGCTGGATTGCTCTTCGAAAGAGCCGGCGCAGACTCGATGGGCCAAATGGCCTCCTTCTGTCCTATACTATTCTATCCATGTTGGCCCAGGATGGCGCCCTTCTTCGAAAAGTCCCATGGGATCGTGTACCTCCACCTGAACGGGCAGGTCATGCAACGTCTCATCCAAAACGATGCCAGCTCAACGATGCCAAACCTTGTCAGTACCGCACTGAGGGGTCATACTCTGTGCACAAGTCTTGGAGTGTGGCTTCTACCAGCAATCTTCTGACCCAGGAGGCAAAGAGTGCTACCAGATGTAAAAAGGGTATTTTTAGAAAGACAGCGAAAACTTTGTAACTATCAAATATCATCCAGAATATTAAATTATTCACTCCACAAAGAATAATGGGAATCAACATTACCTGTTTATAGAACACAACCTTCAATTTAAGTCATTTTACTATTTTAATAATTCGCACAGATAACACCACTAAGGGTGACTGGGATCTACAGATGTGGTGATTTCACATCCTGGAGTACGGTTGGTTGGTAAGATTTGTAAACCCATAGCTCAGAAGGCTGTGGGTTCCAAGTCCCACTCCAGGGACTTGAGCACAAAAAAAAATCCAGGCCGACGCTCCCAGTGCAGTGCTGAGCGAGTGCCACTCTGCCAGAGGTGCCGTCTTTCGGATGAGACGTTAAACCGAGGCCCCGTCTGCGCTCTCAGGTGGACGTAAAAGATCCCGCGGCCACTATTTCGAAGAAGAGCAGGGGAGTTATCCCCCGGTGTCTTGGGGCCAATATTTACCCCTCAATCAACATCACTAAAAAACAGATGATCTGGTCATGATCACATTGCTGTTTGTGGGAGCTTGCTGTGCGCAAATTGGCTGCCGCGTTTCCCACATTACAACAGTGAGTGTACTTCAAAACAGCACTTCATTGGCTGTAAAGCGCTTTGAGACGTCCGATGGTCGTGAAAGGCGCTACATAAATGCAAGTCTTTCTTTCAAGTCTTTTTTCCTATCTGCACCATTAACCCCTGTTTTCAGAACCTAACGCTAATGTTAGTTTTTCATTTGCGTTGTCCATTTCTGTAGCCGTGTAACTGCGTAATAGATTCAAGTCAGCAGACTGCGTTAAGAAGAGCTCATTTAAAAGGCTGTCGTGAAAGTCAGCTTCCTTGTCAATATCCTTTCGCCGGAATGGTTGGTGGCCCTGAAATACTGCTTCCCTGTCACGCTGCCGTGCGCGTTACCAGCGAGAAATAACGTAGAGAGCAACAGCCCATTAACGCCTGAATTAAAGTCTGAGAGTAGTTTAATTCTATTTAATACTTATTTAGGTGAAGGATAATTAAAAAAAAAAAAAGTTCCAACGCACCTTCCCCATCCATTTGGTTGTCAGCCTGAGCGAAGATCAGCAATTCTTTCTGCAAATTATGTTGCAGCATTAGCCAGAGATGAGAGGGCGGGATGTAGACGGATCTGCTCCAATTAAACCATATTTTATCAGCTAAATGAATAATCATAGCCCAGGATGACCTTGAAGTGGCAAAAAAAAGAATTTGGTGATTTAAGATTATTCGGCCAACATTAATTATTTTAATGCCGCGTTTGTTTTAGTAACAGGCTTTTAATCCAGTGATAAATGGGGAATTCTTACCTGTGTAGCAGAAAGGTCACTTAAGTAGTGGCCAATTTGCATTATTTACGGTTCAGCGACTTCAGTTTGCAGGGCAGTAATCAATACTCTGAGCAGCAGAGAGTGGGCCTCGGAGATATATTTGTTATTAATATTGTGTTATGTAAGGAGCCAAGCTTACATATATGCGCCTTTTCGAAATAAAATATAATAATGGCCCCCGAAAGATCGGCGAGCAACAACAGAAGTGGCCATAAATAAAATAACCCGGGTGTCAAGAAACCAAATAAAAACGCTGTTTACGTCTGGTATCCACCGCAGATTTGTTAATAATCGCACTGTGTGTTCTTTCTACTTCTGCTGAGAGAATGGCTGCCAGTGGCCAATTTAGAGGCGCCAAAGTCATTCTGGCTTCGAATTGCTCCAAATGGCAGCTGCTCCCCAAAACATGCTGAGCAACGTTGGAAGAGGAGGGGGCCGTTCAGCCCCTCGAGTCGGTTCCGCCCTTCATGTGAGAGGATGGCGGATCTGTATCTCTGCAGCGCAGTGCAGGAAGCCCCAACTTTTTGAGCCTTTCATCATAATTATAACCTCTCGTTTGCGGTATCATTTTACTGAATCTCCACTGTACACCTTCCCAATGGCTCTAACTATCCTTCCTACAGTAGGGTGCCCAGGACTGTGCACGATATTACAGCTGTGGACAAACCAACATCTGTTAGAAATTCACCACCACTTCCTTGCTTGTGTATTTAATACTCCTATATATAAAACCCCTGAAACCCATTTAGACTCGTTGACCTACACTGGCTTCCGGTCCAGCAACGCCTCGATTGTAAAATTCTCATCCTTGCTTTCAAATCCCTCCATGGCCTCGCCCCCTCCCTATCTCTGTAATCTCCTCCAGCCCCACAACCCTCCGAGATCTCCGCGCTCCTCCAATTCTGGCCTCTCTCTCCCCTCCTTTAAGTCGCTCCGTAAAACCTACCTCTTTGACCAAGCTTTTGGTCATCTGCCCTAATACCTCCTTATGTGGCTCGGTGTCAAATTTTGTTTGATAATCGTTCCTGTGCAGCGCCTTGGGACGTTTTACTCGATAGATTTTTGGACTCTCGGGGAATCAAGGGATATGAGGATCGGCTGGGAAAGTGGAGTTGAGGTCGATGATCAGCCATGATCTTATTGAATGGCGGCGCAGGCTCGAGGGGCCGAATGGCCGACTCCTGCTCCTAATTCTTATGTTCTTGTGCTCTTAGTACACAGAAATGATACTGTGGTGGATAGCAGTTACATGTATATCCAAATTAAATCAGCCCCCAGAATGCCCTGTTTATGTTTACCCCCCAACACGCTCAATGATTGAGTTGCCAACCCGTCCGCGGGATCATCCTGGAGTCTCCAGACATTAAGAATGAATCTCCAGGTCACTGCTCCGAGCAATCCTGGAGAAAAAACATCAAAGGAATTGCGATTTGTTTTTCCCCGATTTTCTTTGCTCACTTTCTTTTATTAGTTGTAAAAGATATGGGAGATGGGGAGAGAAAGGCTGGTTGGCTGGGCGTGGTGGTTGGGGGAAGGAGGTCACGTGCTGAAACCTCCAGGAATCGATCCAGCCAGAGTTGGCAAGCCGACTCAAAGAACACTGGCGATTTGATCGGGTTCCAGTCGTTTTTGAAATGACAAAGGCAGCAGTTATTGTGGTCGATTAAAACTAGCATCCATTTTATAATCAGACGATACTCGGTAGTTCATTAGGATTCCAGTATTTACTTTCAAACCGGTTGTAGCGGAACAGGATTGATTGCCTTGTAATCAGGTCCCACATGTCTTGGGAAACAGACTTGCCAGATGTCCCAGCATGGATGTTCCACCACTGCCACTCGGCTCCAGATCTCATTACAGCCTCGGTCCAAACATGGACAGAAGAGCTGAATTCCAGAGGTGAGGTGAGAGTGACTGCCCTCGACATCAAGGCAGCATTTGACCGAGTGTGGCATCAAGGAGCCCTGGTAAAACTGAAGTCAATGGGAATTCGGGGGAAAACTCTCCACTGGCTGGAGTCATACCTAGCACAAAGGAGGTCCATCATCTCAGCCCCCGGACATCACTGCAGCAATTCCTCAGGGCAGTGTCCTAGGCCCAACCATCTTCAGCTGCTTCATCAATGACCTTCCCTCCATCATAAGGTCATAAGTGGGGATGTTCGCTGATGACTGCACAGTGTTCAGTTCCATTTGCAACTCCTCAGATAATGAAGCAGTCCATGCCCGAATGCAGCAAGACCTGGATGACATTCGGGCTTGGGCTGATAAATGGCAAGTAACATTCGCGCCACACAAGTGCCAGGCAATGACTATCTCCAACAAGCGAGAGTCCAACCACCACCCTTTGACATTCAACGGCATTACCATCGCTGAATCCCCCACCATCAACATCCTGGGGGGTCACCATTGACCAGAAACTTAACTGGACTGGCTACAAGAGCAGGTCAGAGGCTGGGTATTCTGCGGTGAGTGTCTCACCTCCTGACTCCCCAAAGCCTTTCCACCATCTACAAGGCACAAGTCGGGAGTGTGATTCTCCACTTGCCTGGATGAGTGCAGATGCAACAATACTCAAGATGCTCGACACCATCCAGGACAAAGCAGCTCGCTTGATTAGCACCCCATCCACCACTTTAAGCATTCGCTCCCTCCACCACCGGCGCACCGTGGCTGCAGTGTGTACCGTCTACAAGATGCACTGCAGAAACTCGCCAAGGCTTCTTCGGCAGCACCTCCCAAACCCGCGACCTCTACCACCTAGAAGGACAAGGGCAGCAGGTGCATGGGAACACCACCACCTGCAAGTTCCCCTCCAAGTCACACACCATCCTTCATCGTCACTGGATCAAAATCCTGGAACTCCCTACCTAACAGCACTGTGGAAGTACCTTCACCACACGGACTGCAGCGGTTCAAGAAGGTGACTCACCACCATCTTCTCAAGGGCAATTAGGGATGGGCAATAAATGCTGGCCTTGCCAGCGACGCCCACATCCTGTGAACGAATAATAAAAAAACACAGCCGGGTCAAGCTTCGTGCTATTGAACAGTATTTCTTTGACTTTGGTAGGGAGCTTGGACTGTGGGTAATTAAGAACAACGTGTTGCTTTGGAACACTCAAATGCTGGGCATTGTTATGCTTTTTGGACCCACTACTAAGGTAGGTAGCCCATTTAAAGGGTCTCAGCCATGGCTCAGTGGGTAGCACTCTCACCTCTGAGTCAGAAGGTTGCAGGTTTAAGTGCCACTCCAGAGACTTGAGCACAAAAATCTAGGCTGACACTCCCAGTGCAGTACTGAGGGAGTGCCGCACTGTCGGAGGTGCTGTCCTTCGGATGAGGCGTTAAACCAGGGCTCTCTCTGCCCTCACAGGTGGATGTAAAAGATCCCGCGGCACTATTTCGAAGAAGAGCAGGGGAGTTATCCCCGGTGTCCCGGCCAATATTTATCCCTCAACCAACCTAAAACAGATTATCTGGTCATCGATCCCATTGCATTGATATAGCGCCTTTCATGACCTCAGGACATCCCAATGCACTTTACACTTCAAAAGTACTTCATTGGTTGTAGTCATTGTTGGAACGTAGGCAACATGGCAGCCAATTTGCGCACAGCAAGCTCCCACAAACAGCAATGTGATAACGACCAGATCATCTGTTTTTATGATGTTGGCTGTGGGATAAATATTGGTGTAAGCCTTTTCAAAATGCTTAATCTAGCATTTGTACTGATGTAATTTATTATATAAGAAAATAAATGGATCTAGTTCAGAATTTCTTGATTCTTTTATTTCAGAACGAGCCATACCCGACTCGGCAATACAAAGGTGTGCATTTCGGTAACCGGACATCGAAACGTATTGATTTTAAAATCCCCCCGGGTCCTGGACCTGCCTCGTACGATATCCAGAAGTTAGTATAATTTTACTCTCTCAGTTATTAAATGCTATTTGTCATGTTTGTGGCTCATGATTTGCAGGATATTTATTACAATTACATGTAGTTTTGAAATCCCTGTTAATCGGAGTTATAGCAGAGTTAAACTATGTTTTGATTTCAGTACAGGTCCGCACCACTTAAAACGTCCACATTTAAAACAGGCAGTCGCTTATTTCGGCCAAAAGGGATATTAACCATCAACTATTTGCACTAACGTTAATTTTAAAGTTACCAGTTACAGCGTCTTAAGCGCTCCTTTTATTTCAGGCAGAAACAGCTGTGCTTACTCACTAGTTCTCACCTCGTTAAGGTGCACTGAATGTAAGAACAAAGATAAGTAAATAACATCTCGTTAATGTTCAATTACTTCATGTACTTTGAACCCTCCTAATCCCCTCTGAGTGGTGTTGGGGGGTTACAGTTTGCACTAAGCACGGACACTGCAGTTTAAATAATGCTGGTTGCATTGCATGCAGCCTTGTTTAGCTTATTAGTAATCTACAGCATTCTTGTAATATAGTAGAGTGCTGTAATAGCGCTACCCCATTATACCAGCCATCGTGTATAGTGGGCAAATCGCACAAATGCGCCCGCTATAAGCGATGGGGACTGTATATAAAAGAAAGACATGCATTTATATAGCGACCGGACGTCTCAAAGTGCTTTACAGCCAATGAAGTACTATTTGAATTGGAGTCACTGTTGTAATGTGGGAAACACGGCAGCCAATTTGTGCACAGCAAGATCCCACAAACAGCAATGTGATAATGACCAGATCATCTGTTTTTTTATGTTAGTTGAGGGATAAATATTGGCCCCAGAGGGATAGAATTGAAAAGCAGAGAAGTTATGTTAAACTTGTATAGAACCTTGGTTAGACCACACTTGGAGCACTGTGAACAGTTCTAGTCTCCATATTATGAAAAAAGGGTATAGAGGCATTGGAGAAGGTGCAAGAAAGATTTACCAGGATGATACCAGAACTGAGAGGTTATACTTTTCAGGAAAGATTGAACAGCCTGGGGCTCTTTTCTCTAGAAAAGAGAAGTCTGAGGGGTGACCTGATAGAGGTCTTTAAAATTATGAAGGGGATCGATAGGGTAGACGTAGAGAAGATGTTTCCACTTGTGGGGGGAGACCAAAACTAGGGGCCGTCAATATAAGACAGTCACTAATAAATCCAATAGGGAATTCAGGAGAAACTTCTTTACCCAGAGAGTGGGGAGAATGTGGAACTCGCTACCACAGGGAGTGGTTGAGGCGAATAGTATCGATGCATTTAAGGGGAAGCTGGATAAACACATGAGTGAGAAAGGAATAGAAGGTTATGCTGATAGGGTGAGATGAGGAGGGGTGGGAGGAGGCTCGTGTGGAGCATAAACACCAGCACTGACCTGTTGGGCCGAATGGCCTGTTTCTGTGCTGTAGATTCTGTGCAATATAGATATCAACACGAGATAATCAAAAGCATTAGTTCAATGCCTGCCCTGTTTTTGTGCTTTAGGGAAAGCACCCTTACTTATGAAAACCTGAACATGAAGAATAAAGATCAAAAGTACGAGTCTTACGTTCCCCGATATCTGGAAGCGGTTGTACAAGAGGAGGAAAAGAAGGTAAAAGAAAATCATTGGAGAAACTGGTGGTGCTTTTTTTTTCATTTCTCATGTCTGTAGGCGTGCTATTCAGCTTCTGTTGCACTTCTAACTGTGCAGCAGAGCAGCTTGAATCAGTTACATGATTCAATCTGTCACGTAACAAACAACGACAATTTGTTATATCACCGCGCGCATTCATTACACAAATGTCAGCCATGTCATGAATTCCAATAGCCTCTTTGTCAAAAATGTAAAAGCCAGTCTTCTCGTGACATGTAATAATAGCAATAAATCTGGGTATTGTGCAGTGTGGCCGTTAAGAATTGGTTAAGGTGAGGAATGATGTCAGTTTCAGAGCAAGTGACTGCTCTCCCCCACTTCAGGCACTCAGAGCTCGGGGGGGTGTGGGGGGGGGACGGGGGGGATTTTAACCTAATTATCCGGGCAGGAAATCCATGGGATCGGGTGGAACGCCGGTTTTTACCCCCCCCCCCCCACCCCCGGCCCCACGCCTCGACATCAATGGCGAGTAAAAATCGGGCAGGGTCTGTAACCAATTGCATCAAGTTTCCCGACTGGGGCGGGTTTGTTTAAAATCGCCCCCCCCCCCCCCCCACCACCATCCCCGTCGATCTCGGCATCAGGTTCTCCCAGGAGAATACAGCACACCACAGATGGGAAGTAAAACTCTCTGGCCCAGCAGCAGTTTGCTGAAGCCTGATCATCGGACGAGGAACCTCTGCCGCGCCGGTAAGAATTTTGCTGTTGTGTACGTCCGTTAAACCTGTGATCCCTTGGAGTAAAAATGTGAATTGGGGGAACCTTCACGTTGTAAGCTTACCCCAGAATCATTTAAATTGCAGCACAGAAGGAGGCCATTCACCTCAAAGTGCCTGAGCTGGTGCTAGCTCTCAAACTGGAGCGTTTCACTCAGCTATAAGCGGTAGGGAACATAAGAATGTAAGAACATAGGAATTAGGAGCAGGAGTCGGCCATACGGCCCCTCGAGCCTGCTCCGCCATTCAATAAGATCATGGCTGATCTTCAACCTCAACTACACTTTCCCGCCCGATCCCCATATCTCTTGATTCCACGAGAGTCAAAAAATCTATCTATCTCAGCCTTGAATATATTCAAAGACTCATCATCCATAGCCTTTTGCGGTAGATAATTCCATAGATTCACACCCCTCTGAGTGAAGAAATTCCCCCTCATCTCAGTCTTAAATGGCTGACCCCTTATCCTGAGACTATGCCCCCTAGTTCTAGACTCTCCAGCCAGGGGAAACAGCCTCTCAGCATCTACCCTGTCAATCCCCCTCAGAATCTTGTATGTTTCAATGAGATCAGCTCTCATCCTTCTAAACTCCAGAGAGTACAGGCCCAATCTACACAATCTCTCCTCATAGGACTACCCTCTCATCCCAGTGATCAATCTAGTGAACCTTTGTTGCACCGCCTCCAAGGCATGTATGTCCTTTCTCAGATAAGGAGACCAAAATTTTGCACAGTACTCCAGGTGTGGTCTCACCAAAGCCCTGTACAATTGTAGGAAGACTTCCTTACTCTTGTACTCCAACCTCCTTGCAATGAAGGCCAACATGCCATTTGCCTTCCTAATTGCTTGCTGTACTTGCATGCTAATGTTCTGTGTTTCCTGTACGAGGACACCTAAATCTCTCTGAACACCAACATTTAATAGTTTCTCACCATTTAAAAATATTATGTTTTTCTATTCTTCCTACCAATGTGAATACCTCACATTTCCTCACGTTATACTTGATCTGCCCATTCACTTAACCTGTCTATATCCCTTTGCAGGCTCTTTGTGTCCTCCTCACAGCTTACTTTCCCATCTAGCTTTGTATCATCAGCAAACTTGGATACATTGCACTCGGTCCCTTCATTGAAGTCATTAATATAGATTGTAAATAGCTGAGGCCCAAGCACTGATCTTTGCAGCACCCCACTAGTTACAGCCTGCCAACTGGAAAATAACCCGTTTATCCCTACTCTCTGTTTTCCATTCGTTAACCAATCCTCTATCCATGCTAATATATTACCCCCAACCCCATGAGCCCTTATCTTGCGTAGCAACCTTTTATGTGTCACCTTATCGAATGTCTTTTGGAAATCCAAATATACTACATCCACTGGTTCCCCTTTATCTACCTTGCTAGTTACATTCTCAAAAACACTAATAAATTTGTTAAACACGATTTCCCTTTCATAAAACCATGTTGACTCTGCCTAATCATATTATGATTTTCTAAGTGCCCTGTTACCACTTCCTTGATAATGGATTCCAGCATTTTCTCGATGACTGACGTCAGGCTAATTGGTCTGTAGTTTCCTGTTTTCTCTCTTTCCCCCCCCTTTCTTGAATAGCCGGGTTATATTTGTTAACTTCCAATCCGCTGGGACCGTTCTAGAATCTAGGAAATTTTGGAAGATCACAACCAATGCATCCACTATCTCAGCAGCCACCTCTTTTAGAACGCTAGGATGTAGGCTGTCAGGTCCAGGGGATTTGTTGGCTTTTAGTCCAATTCGTTTCTCAAGTACTTTTTCTCTACTGAGAAGCTACTCTTCAGAGAACTGAATTGGGGACTGTAATCAAAATTTGTATTTTTTCGTATGAGACATCAAAAACAATGTATAGCATGAATTCCTCAACTATTTCTGAAGTAACTTTCCTGAGGAAAGAACTAATGTAGGCTACTGTGTTCAAGGGGCTATTTACAACATATTGCAGACGTGACAAGTGAAACAGTGCCACATTTCAAAGTGGAGTCTTCATATCTTTTTAATGCATTCTAAATGCTTGCATTGGTTGTTTTCTTTTATTTGTGTTCATGCTGAGAGATCTCAAATGTTTGTTGACTTCAACCAGATTGCAAGTTCTGGAAGGACTGTTGGAAGGGAGGTTCTGAATAAAAGTCCTGAACTTTTGAAAGATTTTACCAGGAGGTTATCCTTAAGCACACTGAATATAGTTGCAGAGTTACTTGATAAAAGAGGAAAGATGTAAGTAAGAAAAGATTTAACTAAAAGTAAAAAAAAATAGATATTTTTTGACCCTCATTATGAAAATTCCTGAGATGTGCTGCTGGTGCAAGAACTTCTGTGCTACGAACACTAAAGATAAAGATTGACCCTTCGACTTCCCGACAGCAGGTGGAATTTTTTATTTATATGACGTGCTTCCCAAGATTTGCTGTTGGCAGCATAAAGAAGTAATATTATGAGTGTTAGACTTAGAAATACTGTAGAATTCAACATGCTGACCTACATTGGCTCCTGGTCCGGCAACGCCTCGATTTAAAAATCCTCATCCTCGTTTTCAAATCTCTCCACGGCCTCGCCGCCCCCTCCTATCTCCGGCACCTCCTCCAGCCCTTACAACCCCGTCCAAGATCTCTGCGCTCCTCCAATTCTGGTCTCCTGCGCATCCCTGATTTTAATCGCTCCACCATTGGCGGCCGTGCCTTCAGCTGCCTGGGCCCCGAGCTCTGGAATTCCCTCCCTAAACCTCTCCGCCTCTCTACCTCTCTCTCTCCTCCTTCAAGACGCTCCTTAAAACCTACCTCTTTGACCAAGCTTTTGGTCACCTGTCCTAATATCTCCTTATTTGGCTCGGTGTCAAAGTTTGTTGGATAATCGCTCATGTGAAGCGCCTTGGGACGTTTTACTACGTTAAAGGCGCCGTATAAAGGCAAGTTGTTGTTGTTGTACTGTAATGAACAACCTTTGGAAGTTTTAAAATAGAAAACAAATTCTCAGGTTCAACTTCTGCAAAATCTATATTTAAAGAAACAATTGCAGGGCTGTGGGGAAAGAGCAGGGGAGTGGGACTAATTGGAGAGCTCTTTCACAGGCACGATGGGCCGAATGATCTCCTTCTGTGCTGTGTGATTCTATGATTCTATTTTAGTAATGGTGACTGGGAGATTATATTACAGGTGGATGATGTGCACAGAACATTGGAATATTTTGTAGATTTGACCATTCTACTGCTTTCCCTGACTGAGCCCAGCTAAGTCAGCACAGACCAGGGCTTCGTGTTGTTCAATTGCACATTGGGTAGTACACTTACCATTGGAACTCTAAGGGGACCTATGAATCATATTATCATACAGCACAAAGGGAGGCCATTCGGCCCATCGTGCCTGTGCCGGCTCTTTGAAAGCGCTCTCCAATTAGTCCCACTCCCCCCTGCTCTTTCCCCATAGCCCTGCACTTTTTTCCTTTTTAAGTATTTATCCAATTCCCTTTTGAAAGTTACTATTGAATCTGCTTCCACCGCCCTTTCAGGCAGCGCATTCCTGATCATAACAGCTCGCTGCGTAAAAACATGTCTCCTCACCTTCACTCTGCTGCTTTTGCCAATTATCTTAAATCTGTGTCCTCTGGTTACCAAGCCTCCTGCCAGTGGAAACAGTTTCTCCTTGTTTACTCTGTCAAATGCCTGCATAATTTTGAACACCTCTATTAAATCTCCCCTTAACCTTCTCTGCTCTAAGGAGAACGACCCCAGCTTCTCCAGCCTCTCCATATAACTGAAGTCCCTCATCCCTGGCACCATTCTGGTAAATTCGCTCTGCAAGGTCTTGGCATCCTGATCGATTAACGTTGTGTGAAAGTGCTATTCCCCTCATCAAAATGGGATCGGGCGGGAAAGTGGAGTTGAGGTCGAAGATCAGCCATGAACCTATTAAATGGCGGAGCAGGCTCGAGGGGCCGTATGGCCTACACCTGCCCCTAATTCTTATGTTCTTAACATTAAAGCTAAGTGTTGATGTGAAGTTATAAAAAATTCATACTGCACAGTACACTACCTAGAAAGATAAGGAAAAGTGATCCATGTGCTAAATATAGCGTGCTGACTATCAATTGATGTACTTTAATCAATCTGGTCCAGAATAGTACTCTTTGACAGCATGAAATAGCTGTGTGTTTTCCAGTATAATTAAACTAAGTCAACCGTAATATGGTAATATTTCAATAGGTGGCAGTTTCAGTTTAAGATCTGCACAGTATTAAACCATGACAATTGGATAAAAGAACTATTGTGTTTTCCCTTTCTGTTTCGCCCCTGTTATAAGGGCATTTCATTTGAAAATAATTTACATGCGTCAGTTTAAGGAGATGGGATCTGATTGATGAATTGCTTTGGCATCGCAATGTATGTGCCAATGATTTTTTTTTAAATGGCGACACCTAAGGTGGCGTAGAATAAATTGAAAACTTATATTCCAATACAAGGGAGAGACGTTTAGCAGCCAACACTGCTAACCTGTGTGAAATAAGACCACAGCACGATATTTAGAGGTCTGTGCTCTCTGCAAATCAGATGTCCTCCCATTTCTAACATGAGCACCGACAGCTTAAAAGTTGCTTTGGCGATAGCCCAAACATGGACTTGCCATTAGCTGGGTTTAGGAGGTTCGTGTGGAGCATAAACCCCGGCATAGACCTGTTGGGCCGAATGGCCTGTCTCTGTGTTGGTCATTCTATGGAATGTGTGTTTATGAAGAATGTGAATGAATGCGTATGGATGTGACAATTTTGTTGGGGCTTATCTGCTCTTGGCACGCCTGCAGATCCTAATCCAGAATATTTATGCGTGAGTGCCGGCCATTCTGGCTCAGTGGGTAGCACCCTCCCCTCTGAGTCAGAAGGTTGTGGGTTCAAGTCCCCACTCCAGGGACTTGAGCACAAAAATCCAGGCCGACACTCCCAGTGCAGTGCTGAGGGAGCGCTGCACTGTCGGAGGTGCCGTCTTTCGGATGAGACGTTAAACCGAGGCCCCGTCTACTCTCTCAGGTGGACGTAAAAGATTCTGTGGCCACTATTTCGAAGAAGAGCAGGGGAGTTCTCCCAGTGTCCTGGGGCCAATATTTATCCCTCAATCAACATAACAGAAACAGATTATCTGGTCGTTATCACATTGCTGTCTGTGGGAGCTTGCTGTGCGCAAATTGGCTGCCGCGTTTCCTACATTACAACAGTGACTACACTTCAAAAAATACTTCATTGGCTGTAAAGCGCTTTGGGATGCCCTGAGATCGTGAAAGGCGCGATATAAATGCAAGTCTTTCTTTATGAGTTACCTACTTATGGACACCTTAAATTCTCGATTAAATTTTTAAGACCTTGGACATTTTACCTTTAGTCACCAGAAGGACAGGAGAAATGAAATGCTAACTTTTTTTTTTGCAGTCAAGTTCAATTACAAAAGCAATACAAAGCTCTTTTTTTTTAAAGTTCTTAATCACTTTATTCATTGTTGTTTTGATTTTGAAATATCTGAAGTTAATTGCTTTGTTGCAATAGCAGTCTTAATGTAATACATAATTTATTTTGGCTTCTTTTAAAACTCTTTCAAATCCATCTCTTTTCTATTTACAAGCCAATTTGAATGCTCTTGATATGCCAATCTAATTACCGATAAAATGACAAAAAACATTTTCTCAGTGTTATGATTGCACCAGATATCAGTTGTGCTTCAATCCCCAGCTGTTACAGTGACACCGAACTACAGATTTGGAATTACAGTATTAATTATTGAAACAGCAAAAAAAAAATTCCACGGAATTAATTTGATATTCTTTGCATAAAAACTTGTGTATTACTGTCTTTAAAAAAAAAATATCTCCCATTTGATGGTTTATCTATTGTCTTGGCTTCCTTGAACTTTTCAAAATGCAAATGTTTGTTTCACTCTCTGCTCAGATGAGTTTGGTTTCACTTAAAATGTCTACTGGCTTGAAAAGAGTTCACCCAGGAGCACATTTTGATCTTTCTTTTCCATGAAAAAAGACTTTATTGGCTTAGATTAAGAACATAAGAAATAGCAGCAAGAGTAGGCCAGATGGCCCCTCGAGCCTGCTCCGTCATTCAATAAGATCACGGCTGATCTTCGACCTCATCTCCACTTTCCCGCCCGATCCCCATATCCCTCGATTCCCTTAGAGTCCAAAAATCTTTCACTCTCAGCCTTGAATATACTCAACGACTGAGCCTCCACAGCCCTCTGAGGTAGAGAATTCCAAAGATTCACCACCCTCTGAGTGAAGAAATTCCTCCTCATCTCAGTCCTAAATGGCCGACCCCTTATCCTGAGACTGTGACCCCTGGTTCTAGACTCTCCAGCCAGGGGAAACAACCTCTCAGCATCTACCCTGTCAAGCCCTCTCAGAATCTTATGTTTCAATGAGATCACCTTTCATTCTTCTAAACTCCAGAGAATATAGGCCCATTCTACTCAATCTCTCCTCATAGGACAACCCTCTCATCCCAGGAATCAATCTATATTGAGTCAATATTGGAGCAGATAACCAACTTAAACCAAATGTCAGGCGTGTGCCATTTTGTTTTCCAAAGTTTCGGTCCAATCCAAAGTTTGTTAGCATTATCAAAAGGAAACTGGCCTGAATCTAGACCAACCTGTAACAAGACCTGCTTAAAATAGTGCTACTTTTGCACTGTTCAATAACCTAACCTGGCACACAACTGGGATTAATGACTAATATTTCATTCATGCGGGATGTTGAGTATGCAAAGCTTAGTTCAAATGGCCGAATGGAGATTTTGTGAATCCTTTTATTCCGGCAAGGCTTTTTAGATATAGTGACTGAAATGCATTATGAAATTTTTGGACTGGGTGGCAATTCTCCAAGCATCCACAATGTGGTCACAACCAGTGGTGGATTTAATAGGGGATGCAGATATGTAGATAGTCCTATCCACAAAAAACCCAAGACAAAACTAACCACTGACCCCTTGATCAGCCTCCTCCCAATCATCAGTAGTGTTGTAAAGTTTTTTTTTTTTTTTTAATTTATTTATTCATGTGGGCATCACTGGCGAGGCCGGCATTTATTGCCCATTCCTAGTTTCCCTTGAGACGGTGGTGGTGAGCCACCTTCTTGAACCGCTGCAGTCCGTGTGGTGAAGGTACTCCCACAGTGCTGTTAGGGAGGGAGTTCCAGGATTTTGATCCAGTGACGATGAAGGAACGGCTGATATATTTCCAAGTCAGGATGGTGTGTGACTTGGAGGGGAACTTGCAGTGTTCCCATGCACCTGCTGCCCTTGTCCTTTTAGGTGGTAGAGGTCGCGGGTTTGGGAGGTGCTGTCGAAGCAGCCTTGGCGAGTTGCTGCAGTGCATGTTGTAGATGGTACATACTCCAAGTGGTGCCTACTCACTAATAACCTGCTCACCAATGCTCAGTTCAGATTCCAACTGAACCACTTGGCTGCAGATCTTATCACAGGCTTGATCCAGACATGGACACAAGAGCTGAGTGCCAGAGGGAGAGCTGAGATTATCTGTCCGTGACATCAAGGCAGCATTCGCCTGAGTATGGCACAATAGGCCCTCGCAAAACAGCTCAAGGTCTGGCTGGAGGAAGATAATCATGGTTGTCAAGACCAATCATTGCAGTCCCAGGGCATTGCTACAGGAGTTCCTCAGAACAGCGTTCCCTGGACCAACCATCTTCAGCTGCTTCATCAATGACTGTCTCTCTGGTATAATGTTAGGAGTGGGGTTGTTAGCTGATGATTCTACAGTGTTCACCCTCATTCAGAACAAGTAAGGAGTGTGATGAAATACTCTCCACTTGCCTGGATGAGTGCAGCTCCAACAACACTCAAGAAGCTCGACACCATCCAACACAAAGCAGCCCGCTTGATTGGCACCCTATCCACCACCTTAAACATTCACTCCCTCCACCACCGGCGCACCGTGGCTGCAGTGTGTACCATCTACAAGATGCACTGCAGCAACTCACCAAGGCTTCTTCGGCAGCACCTCCCAAACCTGCGACCTCTACCACCTAGAAGGACATGGGCAGCAGGCGCATGGGAACACCATCACCTCCAAGTTCCCCTCCAAGTTACACACCATCCTGACTTAGAAGTATATCGCCGTTCCTTCATCGTTGCTGGGTCAAAATCCTGGAACTCCCTCCCTAACAGCACTGTGGAAGCACCTTCACCACACGGACTGCAGCGGTTCAAGAAGGTGGTTCACCACCACCTTCTCGAGGGCAATTAGGGATGGGCAATAAATGCTGGCCTTGTCGTGAATGAATTAAAAAAAAGTCCCAGGCTACTATAACTGGGACTTAAGTATGGTTCCTAACGAAGCTACTTCCACGAAAAAAATTGTAACTGCAACAGAGTTGAGAAAAAAAGTTCTGTGAGCCCCATGGAAACCAACAGTATTAATAAGTTAAATGGGCACTAGATTTCGTTTCTGAAGACAGATTAAGAATGGTGAACTTACTGAAAGACGACCTTTAACACCAGAGGGGAGCCCCATTTCTACAAATCACCCCGACTTGGACATATATCGGCCATTCCTTCTTTGTTGCTCGGTCAAAATCCTGTAACTCCCTTTTTGTGGAATATTCCTTGATGGGTCTAGTTGCAACAACACTGGAAGCTCAATGCCAACCAGCAGAGCAGTCCCTGCCACTGGACTCAATATCCATCCACTGCACCATTAGCTGCAGCACGCACCATCTACAGGGGGCACGGCAACAACTCATCAACTGTACTTGGACAACCCCTCCCAACCTCATGATCTCTGCCACCAAGAAGAACAAGAGCAGCAATGCCATGATAAATTTCAGGGGAACACCATCACCTGCAAGTTCTCCTCCAAGCCACGTACTAACCTGACTTGGACATCATCTGTTCCTTCATCGTTACTGGGTCAACATCCTGAAGTGCCCTGCCGAACACCGTCATGGGATCACCGTCACCATAAAGAGGGCAGCGGGTTCAAGGAGCAGGCCCACCGCCACCTTCTCAGGGCAATAAACGTGGTCTTGCCAATGTCAACCACATCATGCCAACAAATCGGCAAGTCTTAGCAAACAGTTACCTTTTTTGTTTGCGAGTGAGCTAACTTCCTTAGATATTTAAGGCAGAAACAAGATTATAAGTTATGAAAATGTCCATTAACCTTTTCTAATTGCCTCGCCTTGTTTACTCCACCTGTTTTATCATTAAACTTCACCCGCGGAGGAGAGAAAATTATTTAGTGGAGTTTGGAATTTTGGGTTTGTTTTCTTACCTGGAAGTTGAATTCTTTCGATCCTCTTTGACCTGCTTGTTAGCACTGCTGCCTGTGTTGGAAGTCTTTGTGCGGACACATCGGCTTGAGACCCGCTCGATCGCAACCAAAGTCTCAGCCAGTGCCCTTCGGAAATACCTTCTCATTCCCGATGCTAACTAAGGCGTGGCCGCTGGCCCTTCCTGCGTTGGGAACACCTTATCGGCGTGCGAGCGGCCTCGAGCATTCCGTTGAAACGCGCAGCGGAATGGATCAGTTACTAAGCGCCAACAGGCTTACAGCTGCCGCAGACGCAATGAAACCAGTTGAGCTAAGTCGTGGATCAGTGTTGGGTCCTTGGACACAAATGGCAAGAGAAATGGATATCGGGTATAACAACAGAAAACGCTGGAAAAACTCAGCAGGCCAGGCAGCATCCGTGGAGAGAGAGAAACAGAGTTAACATTTCAGGTCGAAGACCTTTCGTCAGAACTGGAAAAAAGCAGGAAATGAAATAGATTTAAAGCAAGGATAAAGCTGGGAAAAGGGGGAGGGGATGAAAGAACAAAAGGAGAGATTAAGAGACATTGAGAGACATTAAGAGATGATCAAGGCAAGAGGAGGTGTTGATGTGACAGGTTGAGGCTAAAAGAAGTGTGAAATGCACTGGCAGAATGAAGGACAGCTGCCAGCTTCTGGGAGGAAAAAAAAAGGGGGGGGGGCAAACAAAAGGGTGGATGAAAAAATAAAATATAAATGTGATAGGGGCCGAGGTTATGATCTAAAATTGTTGAACTCTATATTGAGTCCAGAGGGCTGTAGGGAGCCTAAACGAAAGATGAGGTGCTGTTATCAGGTATCAGGTATCCTGGTATGTAAGTGGTCACGTGGGGTAAACAAATCACCGTGTAAGGTTTACCTTGGTTACCGTACCAGTGATTGATCCTGGTTTATTTTGTTTATTCTGATGAATTGTAGCTTTGCAACTGAGCCATTTTATAATGCGCAATTCTTTATTAAACTGCCACGTTATTAGATTTTTATTGATTTTTGCCTTTGATCTCTTGTTGTGATGTACTGCTTGGCTGCCACTGTAACAATGGTCAAATGTACATTTTTATATTAATCATCAAAAAGAAAACTTAGTCACAGTTGTTGATAATGTGAAGTTTTTAATCATTTTTCTGTGGTGGTTTGGAAATGCTTTCTTGTGAATACTTTCTAGTCTGTTTTTGTGAATAATCTCCCTCTGAATCCCACCCGATCCCATCTCACTCCGTAGCTTCTCTCCCATCGCCTGCCCAGCTCTTACCAGGCTTGTGTCGTCCATGAGTTGCACCTTCTGCTTCTTTAACCCTCACCCGCCCACACAACTACCCTTCCTTGCTTTCTACTTGTGAAACTGTTGACCTCTGGCTTTGCACAGGAGCTATTCCCCTTCCCTTCAGTACTGCTGCCATCACCTCCCTCTTCCAAAAAGGCCATCCTTGTCTCTTCTATCTTCTCCATCCCATTGCCAGTCTCACTTTCCTCTAAGGCCCTTGAGTGTGTTGTCGCCACCTAACTCCTCACCCACCTCTCCCACCGCTCCCAGCTTGAATCTCTTCAGCCCAGTTTCTGCCCTGCCTACGACACCCAAACCTGCCCGCGTAAAGTTGGCAACGCCATCATCTTTGGCTCTTACTTCACCAGGCTATCCCTCCATGTCCTCCTACAACCACTTCTCAACATTTGGCATGGCCAATCGCTCGATTTACCCTTTCACTGTCTCTCCTCCGTGGTCCATCTCTGGGAGACTCTGCCCTTTCTTGGTTCTGTAGTCATGGCTTCATTTCCTGCTTCTGCACAGTCACCTCAGTAGTGCTCTGAGGTTCCTTCCTCCACGCCCATCTTTTCCTCGTTTTGTATGTTGTCTTTAGGCAATGTCTCCCGTAGGCATGAGATGGCATGTAGGTTGATGACCCCCATTTTACCACCGCTGTCGATTCAGTGGCCACCGTGGTTCTATCAGATTGCTTCTCTGATGTCAAGCCAAGCATAACTTGCCCCAAATTAACACGGGCAAGATTATCCTGTTCGACTGCTGCCAAAACCCCATGCCCTTGCCCCTATCCGTATCTCACTCCCTGGCTGTTTGCTCAAGCCCAACATTGTGCAGCCTCATCCAGTTCGACCGTGAGCTATCCATGAGCAAGATCACTTCTGCAGCATCACTTACCTCTACCGTACCTCCCCATACCCTTTCCATCGCTGCTGAAATCCTTACCTGTGCTTTTGTTACCTCCACTCGTGACTTCTCTGCCCTCCCCCCACCCCCTTGCTGGCCTCCTTAGATCCAGCCTACAAAATATCTGCTTAGCGAAAACTCCATCGTCCCGCATTCATTCCCGCACTAAGCCTCGCTTGTTCATTGTATTCCCGTCCTTGTCAAACTCAATTGGCTCCCAATCCCCCAACCCGCTGTCTTCAAATCCTTGCTCTTGGTCACAAATCCCTCCATGGTTTTGCCCCACCTGACCTCTACACCCTGCTTGATCTCCATGTTGCAGCTCCAACAACACTCAAGAAGCTCGACACCATCCAGGATTCCGCTTGATCGGCACCCCATCCACCACCTTAAACATTCACTCCCTCCACCACTGGCGTACCGTGGCTGCAGTGTGTACCATCTACAAGATGCACTGCAGCAACTTGCCAAGGCTTCTTCAGCAGCACCTCCCAAACCCCCGACCTCCACCACCTAGAAGGACAAGGGCAGCAGGCGCATGGGAACAGCACCACCTCCAAGTTCCCCTCCCAGTCACACACCATCCTGACTTGGAAATATATCGACCGTTCCTTCATCGTCGCTGCGTCAAAATCCTGGAACTCCCTCCCTAACAGCACTGTGGGAGCACCTTCACCACACGGACTGCAGCGGTTCAAGAAGGCAGCTCACCACCACCTTCTCAAGGGCAATTAGGGATAGGCAATAAATGCTGGCTTTGCCAGCGACGCCCACATCCCAGAAACGAATTTTAAAAAAGCGCGTCAATCTTCTGACTCTGTCCTCCTGTTTATCTCCCTCATCCCTCTGTTCGACCATAAGTGGCAGAGCTTTGAATTGTCTTGGCCCTGCTCCCTAGAATTCTCTCTGCCTTGTTACTACATCTCCACTGTCAAAACCTCTTTTAAGTACATCATTTTGACTGTGCTCTCCCCTAATTTATCTCTAACAGGTCAGTGTTTGTTTCTCCTCTACAAAGTACTTTAGGACACATACTCCATTGAAGGTGCTCGATAAATGTTATGCCAAAGTGTCAGCTGTGGCTCAGTGGGTAGCACCCTCGCCTCTGAGTCAGCAGGTTGTGGGCTCATGTCCCACTCCAGGGAGCACAAAAATCTAGGCTGACACTCCAGTGCAGTGCTGAGGGAGTGCTGCACTGTCGGAGGTGCCGTCTTTCGAATGAGACGTTAAACCAAGGACCCATCTGCTCTTTCAGGTGGATGTAAATGATCCTATGTCACTACCTTGAAGAAGAGCAGGGGAGTCATCCCCAGTGTCCTGAACCAATATTTATCTCTCAATCAACATTACTAAAAAAACAGATGATCTGGTCATTATCACATTGCTGTTTGTGGGAGCTTGCTGTGCTCAAGTTGGCTGCCACGTTTCCTACATTACAACAGTGACTACACTTCAAAAAAAGTACTTCATTGGCTGTAAAGCACTTTGGGACATTCTGAGGTCGTGAACGGTGCTATATAAATGCAAATTTGTACTATGAACGCATAAAGTCCAGTACAATTTCCGCACATACTCTTGATACCTGGGATGGCAGGAATGACGTACGAGGAGAGATTGGGTCGATTGGGCTTATACTCGCTGGAGTTTAGAAGAATGAGAGGGGATCTCATTGAAACTTATAAAATTCTAACAGGACTAGACAGACTAGATGCAGGAAGGATGTTCCCAATGGTCGGTGAGTCCAGAACCAGGGGTCACAGTCTAAAGATAAGGGGTAAGCCATTTAGGACTGAGATGAGGAGGAATTTCTTCACCCAGAGAGTGGTGAACCTGTGGAATTCTCTACCACAGAAGGCAGTGGAGGCCAATTCATTAAATAGATTCAAGAAGGAGTTAGATATATTTCTTAAGGCTAAAGGGATCAAGGGATATGGGGAAAAGGCAGGGACAGGGTACTGAATTTGGATGATCAGCCATGGTCTCATTGAATGGCGGAGCAGGCTCGAGGGGCCGAATGGCCTACTCCTGCTCCTATCTTCTATGCTTCTATGTTTCTGTGCACTTCCTCGATGATCCAGGCTTGATCCTCATATTTAGATGAACGCCGCCTCCTCGGAGCACTTTGGCAAACTTTTCTATCTGATGGAACGCTATCCAGTGACGACTTTGCAAAGGTTGCGCAAGCTTTGATTGCGAAGAAATTATCCTTCCTTAAACCTTATCTTATTATGGTCACTACACCGAAGGTGCTCACCCACATTGAACTCATCTACCTGCTCTGTTTCATTACTCATGATCAGATTGACCAGTACCTCTCCCCATTCAAAAAAGAAAGAAAGACTTGCATTTCTATAGCGCCTTTCATGACCACTGGACGTCTCAAAGTGCTCTACAGCCAATGAAGTACTTTTGGAGTGCAGTCAGTGTTGTAATGTAAATATAGGCGTGAGGAAGGAGTCCTGTATATATTCTAGGAATTCCGTTCCCATTTTTCCCATTTACTACCCCTCTGGCCCAATCAGTTGGCGGATAATTAAAATTTCCGAGAATAGTCATTTTTTTATCCTTGCTCACTTCCCTAATCTGTCTGGATTTCCACTTCTGTTTCACTCCCACAATTAGGGGGTCTGTGGTACAGCAACAATAACAGCAACATCCTTATGGAATAGCTCTCATCTTACCCAGAGCTGGTGCCAATGCCCCATAAAACTGAATCATAGAATCATAGAAATTTACAGCACGAAAGGAGGCCATTCGGCCCATCTTGTCCGTGCCGGCCACAAAGAGCTTTCCAGCCCTAATCCCACTTCCCAGCTCTTGGTCCGTAGCCCTGTAGGTTACGGCACTTCAAACGCATATCCAAGTACTTTTTAAATGTGATGAGGGTTCCTGCCTCCACCACCCTTTCAGGCAGTGAGTTCCAGACCCCCACCACCCTCTGGGTGAAAAAAATTTCTCCTCAAATCCCTTCTAAACTTCCGACCAATTACTTTAAATCTATGCCCCCTGCTTATTGACCTCTCTGCTAAGGGAAATAGGTCCTTCCTATCCACTCGATCTAGGCTCCTCATAATTTTATACACCTCAATTAGGTCTCCCCTCAGCCTCCTCTGTTCCAAAGAAAACAACCCCAGCCTATCCAATCTTTCCTCATAGCCAAAATTCCCCAGCCCAGGCAACATCCTCGTAAATCTCCTCTGTACCCTCTCCAGTGCAATCACATCTTTCCTGTAATGTGGTGACCAGAACTGCATGCAGTATTCTAGCTGCGGCCTAACTAGTGTTTTATACAGTTCAAGCAGACCAAGAGCCCCAAGAAGGCCACAGGCGGGAAGGTAAAGGTGGCCAAGCAGGTGGAAAAACTGAGGGCCAAGGCCAAGCCCAAATCAGCAAGGTCTCTCTTTCTGACATCATCCGTCTCGCCACCGCCCCCCACGAGTTTTACAGCCCGCCTGGATTTTACTCTCCATTGAAGTCAACAGAGAGTAATATCGGTTGGGGCGGGGCAGGGCAAGGCGGGGTGGGGGGTGGTGGCGGCGGGGCTGTAAAAACTGGCATTCCACCAGGGAGAGAGTTCCAGATTTCCACTCCCCTTTGTGTGAAGAAGTGCTTCCTGACATCAACCCTGAACGGCCTGGCTCTAATTTTAAGGTTACGCCCCCTTGTTCTGGACTCCCCCACCACCCCCCCCCTTGTTCTGGACTCCCCGGCCCCCCCCACCAACCAGAGGAAATAGTTTCTCTCTATCTACCCTATCAAATCCTTTAATAGTCTTAAAAATTTATGCTCCACATGAGCCTCCTCCCACCCCTCTTCATCTCACCCCCATCAGTATCTCCCTCTCTTCCTTTCCCCCTCATGTGTTTATCTACCTTCCCCTTAAATGTATCTATGCTAGCATATTTAATTGAGCAGACTAATAAAAAGAAGCAATCAGAATTTTAAAGGAAAGGAGGAGGTGCTAATAGTATTCCATGGGAGTCTTTTCAGGTTCTGAAAGCAGACATAGGAAGAGGAGGAGGCCATTCAGCCCATCCAGCCTGTTCCACCATTCAATTAGATCATGGCTGATCTGCATCTTAATTCCATCTGCCCGCTTTGGTTCCATAACCCTTAATACCCTTGCCTAACAAAAACCTATTAATCTCAGTTTTGAAATTTTCAATTGACCCCCCCCCCCCCGCCCCCCGCCTCAACAGCTTTTTGGGGGAGAGAGTTCCCGATTTCCACTCCCCTTTGTGTGAAGAAGTGCTTCCTGACATCACCCCTGAACGGCCTGGCTCTAATTTTACGGTTACGCCCCCTTGTTCTGGACTCTCCCACCAGAGGAAATAGTTTCTCTCTATCTACCCTATCAAATCCTTTAATCATCTTAAACACCTCGATTAGATCACCCCTTAATCTTCTAAACTCGAGGGAACACAAGCCTAGTCTGTGCAACCTGTCCTCATAATTTAACCCTTTTAGTTAGGATACTGGGGATTTGATGAACACATGGCAACCGCTACATGAGCTACTTAACTAATTAACTGATGGGAGCGACATGTTCCTCATGAGAACGCCAGTCGACAGTCCTGAATAAATACAGCTGCTTTCTGGCACCGGCTTTGCCAAGAGGGGAATCTTATCCGTACCCGAGATCAGCGTCACAAATCGTCAGCTTCTCATTTAGAATACCTGGTGATTTTTTTTTGTCTGGCACTCACAAAATCATAGAATCATAGAATAGTTACCGCACAGAAGGAGGCCATTTGGCCCGTCGAGCCCGTGCCGGCTCTCTGCGAGAGCACTTCAGCTAGTCCCACTCCCCCGCCCCTTTCCCCGTAGCCCTGCAAATTTTTTTCCTTCAGGTACTTATCGAACTCCCTTTTGAAAGCCACGATTGAATCTGCCTCCACCACCCTTTCAGGCAGCGCATTCCCGATCCTAACCACTCGCTGCGTAAAAACGTTTTTCCTCATGTCGCCTTTGGTTCTTCTGCCAGTCACCTTAAATCTGTGTCCTCTGGTTCTTGACTCTTCTGCCAATGGGAACAGTTTCTCTCTATCTACTCTGTCCAGACACCTCATGATTTTGAACACCTCTATCAAATCTCCTCTCAATCTTCTCTGCTCCAAGGAGAACAACCCCAGCTTCTCCAGTCTATCAACGTAACTGAAGTCCCTCATCCCTGGAATCATTCTCATAAATCTTTTCTGCACCCTCTCTAAAGCCGTCACATCCTTCTTAAAGTGCGGTGCCCAGAATTGGACACAATACTCCAGTTGAGGACGAATCAGTGTTTTATAATATTCATCATAACTTCCTTGCTTTTGTACTCTATGCCTCTATTTATGAAGCCCAGGATCCCGTATTCTTTTTTAACCGCTTTCTCAACCTGCCCTGCCACCTTCAACGATTTGTGCACATATACCCCAGGTCTCTCTGTTCATTCACTCCTTTTAGAATTGTATCCTTAAGTTTATATTGTCTCTCCTCATTCTTCCTACCAAAATGTATCACTTTTCACTTTTCTGCATTAAATTTCATCTGCCACGTGTCCACCCATGTCCTCTTGAAGTCTATCACTCCCCTCCTCACTGTTCACTATACTTCCAAGTTTTGTGTCAGTTGCAAATTTTGAAATTGTGCCCTGTACATCCACGTCCAAGTCATTAATATATATCAAGAAAAGCAGTGGTCCTAGAACCGACCCCTGGGGAACACCACTGTATACCTTCCTCCAGTCCGAAAAACAACCGTTCACCATCACTCTCTGTTTCCTGTCGCTTAGCCAATTTCGTATCCATGCTGCCACTGTCCTTTTATTCCATGGGCTTCAACTTTGCTGGAGAGCCTATTATGTGGCACTTTGTCGAATGCCTTTTGGAAATCCATGTACACCACATCAACCGTATTACCTTCATCAACCCACTCTGTTACCTCATCAAAAAACTCAATCAAGTTAGTTAAACATGATTTGCCTTTAACAAATCCGTGCTGGTTTTCCTTAATTAATCCACACTTGTCCAAGTGACTTAATTTTGTTCCAGATTATCGTTTCTAAAAGCTTCCCCACTACCGAGGTTAAACTGACTGGCCTGTAGTTGCTGGGTTTATCTTTACACCCTTTTTTGAACAAGGGTGTAACATTTGCAATTCTCCAGTCCTCTGGCACCACCCCCGTATCTAAGGAGAATTGGAAGATTATGGCCAGTACCTCTGCAATTTCCACCTTTACTTCCCTCAGCATCCTAGGATGAATCCCATGCCATCCTGGTGACTTATTTACTTTAAGTACAGCCAGCCTTTCTAGTACCTCCTCTTTATCAATTTTTATCCCATCCAGTATCTCAACTATCACCTCTTTCACTATGACTTTAGCAGCATCCTCTTCCTTGGTGAAGACAGATGCAAAGTACACATTTAGTACCTCAGCCATGCCCTCTGCCTCCATGCGTAAGTCTCCTTTTTGGTCCCTAATCAGCCCCACCTCCCCCCTCTTACTGCCCAGTTATTATTTATATGCCTATAGAGACTTTTATGTTGGCTGCCAGTCTATTCTCATACTCTCACTTTGCCCCTCTTATTTCCTTTTTCACTTCCCCTCTGAACTTTCTATATTCAGCCTGGTTCTCACTTGTATTTGCAACCTGACATCTGTCATACGCCCCCTTTTTCTGCTTCATCTTACTCTCTATCTCTTTCATCATCCAGGGAGTTCTGGCTTTGATTGCCCTACCTTTCCCCCTCGTGGGAATGTACCTCGACTGTACCCGAACCATTTGCTCTTTAAAGGCAGCCCATTGTTCGATTACAGTTTTGCCTGCCAGTCTTTGATTCCAATTTACCTGGGGCAGATCCGTTCTCAACCCTGAAGTTGGCCCTGCTCCAATTAAATATTTTTACTCTAGATTGCTCCCTGTCCTTTTCCATAGCTAATCTAAACCTTATGATACTATGATCACTGTTCCCTAAATTTTCCCCTACTGACACTTGCTCCACTTGACCTACCTCATTCCCCAGAACCAGATCCAGCAATGCCTCCTTCCTCGTTGGGCCAGAAACATACTGATCAAGAAAGTTCTCCTGAACACACTTCAGAAATTCTTCCACCTCTCTGCCCTTTACACTATTACTATCCCAGTCTATATTAGGATAGTTGAAGACGCCCATTATCACTACTCTATAGTTCTTGCACCTCTCTGTAATTTCCCTGCAAATTTGCTCCCCACTAGTTGGTGGCCTGTAAAATACACCGAGTAGTATAATGGCACCTCTATTGATAGAGGTGTTTAAAATCATGAAGGGTTATAATAGAGTAAATAAAGAGAAACTGTTTCCTATGGCTGAAGGGTCGATAACCAAAGGGCACAGATTTAAGGTGATTGGCAAAAGAACCAGAGGCGACATGAGGAAAAACCTTTTTATGCAGCGAGTGGTTATCATCTGGAATGCACTGCCTGAGAGGGTGGTGGAGGCAGATTCAATCGTGGCTTTCAAAAGGGAATTGGATAAGTACCCGAAGGAGAAAAAATTGCCGGGATATGGGGAAAGAGCGGGGGGAGCGGGACTAACTGGATTGCTCTTCGAAAGAGCCGGCGCAGACTCAATGGGCCGAATGGCCTCCTTCTGTGCTGTACTGTTTAATGATTCGATAATCTGCATTGCACGATGTTGCTGTTGCTGCATTAACCTGGTTATTGAGATTGAGAATTGTTATACTGGTTACACTGCAGGAGCTCCAGCTGTAGATTGACATGGCGTATCGTGTAGGAAGGAAGGAAGGAACCTGCATTTATGATGTTGTATTTTGTCCTCAGGATGCTCCAAAGCATGTAAACTTGAGCTCATCCAAAACTCTGCTGCCCATATCCTAACTCGCACCAAGTCCCGTTCCCCCATCACCCGCCCACCCCGCGCTGGCTGACCTACATTGGCTTCCTGTCCGGCAGTGCCTCGATTTAAAAATTCTTGCGCATGTTTTCAAACCCCTCCATGGCCTCGCCCCTTCTTATCTCTGTAACCCCCTCCAACCCTCCGACCCCCTGAGATATCTGTGCTCCTCTAATTCTGGCCTCTTGCGCATCCCCGATGTTAATCGCTCCACCATTGGCGGCCGTGCTTTCAGCTCCCTGGGCCCTAAGCTCTGGAATTCCCTCCCTAAATCTCTCCGCCCCTCCACCTCTCTCTCCTCCTTTTAAGACGCTCCTTAAAACCTACCTCTTTGACCAAGCTTTTGGTCACCTGTCCTAATATCTCTTTATGTGGCTCGGTGTCAAATTTTGTTTGATAATCGCTCCTGTGAAGCACCTTGGGACGTTTTACTACATTAAAGGCGCTATATAAATACAGGTGGTTGTTGTTGTTGTATAAAGCAGTGTAAAATCTTTGGGGGAAAGAAATGGCAGGGAATTAATGAGCTGCGTCTGAGGAGTGGAGGGTAGCTGTACTGAACATAAGAAATAGGAGCAGGAGTCGGCCATTTGGCCCCTTGAGCCTGCTCCACCATTCAATAAGATCCTGGCTGATCTTCGACCTCAACTCCACTTTCCCGCCCGATCCACATATCCCTTGATTCCCTTAGTGTCCAAAAATCTATCGATCTCAGGCTTGAATATTCTCAACGACTGAGCCTCCACCGCCCTCTGGGGTAGAGAATTCCAAAGATTCACCACCCTCTGAGTACTTCTTCCTTTCTAAGCAACATGGGTGAATTCCTTGAACACGCCTAGATTGATAATCGCTCCTGTGAAGCGCCTTGGGACGTTTTACTACGTTAAAGGCGTGACATAGATGCACGTTGTTGTTCCGTTCAATTAATTATTTTTAACTTGCCTTCACTGCTGTTATGTGGGCATTAGGTACCAAGCATGCAAAGCCACTGCAAGCTGGCTGCATGTACGTTCTACCCAGCTCGAGCTGCTTGTGAACTCACGATGTGCGTAGGATTCTACAGTGGTGCAGGCGCCAGCTATTGCACTGGAGCTGGCACGTTGTCACTCCACTGACCAGGCGGTCACGTTGGCTGGGTCTCAGTAGAGGTAGGTCGAGGCAGACTATTCTGCACTCTAACTTTCTCAGCACAATCATAGAGTCATAACGGCACAGAAGGAGGCCATTTGGCCCATCGAGTCCGTGCTGGCTCTCTGTAGAGCAATCCAGTCCGTCCCATTCCCCCGCTCTCTCCCCGTAGCCCTGCAAGTTTATTTCCCTCAAGTGCCAATCCAGTCTCCCCTTGAAAACATTGAGTGTCTCCACTTCCACCACTTCCGTCGGCAGCGAGTTCCAGGTCCTCACCACTCGCTGCGTAAAAAAGTTTTCCCTCACATCCCCCCTGTATCTCCTGCCCAAAACCTTAAATCTGTGTCCCCTACTCCTTGTACCATCAACTAGTGGGAACAGCCTTTCCCCGTCTAGCCTATCCAAACCCGTCACAATCTTGTACACCTCTATCAAATCACCCCTCAACCTCCTTTGCTCTAATGAAAACAAATCCAGCTTCTCCAGCCTGTCCTTGTAGCGAAGATCCCCCATCCCCGGAACCATTCTGGTAAATCTCCTCTGCACCCTCTCAAGTGCCTTCACATCCGTTCTAAAGTGTGGGGACCAGAACTGGACGCAATACTCCAGTTGTGACCTAACCAGCGCTTTATAAAGGTTCAGCATAACTTCTCTACTTTTGTACTCAATACCTCTATTTATGAAACCCATGATCCCATATGCTTTGCTAACCACTCACTCAATATGTCCTGCCACCTTCAGGGACCTATGCACATTAACTCCCAGGTCCCTCTGTCCCAATCACGCGCTGCCTGAAAGGGCGGCAGAAGCAGATTCAATAGTAACTTTCAAAAGGGAATCGGACTTATACTTGAAGAGGAAAAAAAATTGCAGAGCTGTGGGAAAAGAGGCGGGGGTGGGGGGGTGGCGGGGGGAGAGTGGGACTAATTGGAGAGCTCTTGCAAAGAGCCAGCACAGGCACAGTGGGCCGAATGGCCTCCTTCTGTGCTGTAAGATTCTATGATTTATGCTGCCAAGGAGTAAATTCAGCCAGGTTTTGGCAGCATGAACAAGGACGTTAAATATTTTGGTCATATAATGAATAGCTCTTGCTGTTATAACCTACCTTTCTCCTCGTCTTTTCCACTTGCTTAAGCCATCATCAGTATTGCTGAGGAATTAAATTTTAGCAGAGGTTCGGTTGCAAGCAGCCCGAGCAAGGTTATTGCAAATGACCGACGGGTAGAAGTACACGTGGCATTTTTCAGAAATAGAAAAGGACAACGTGAAGGGTACAGTTGTTCCCCCGCGCCCCCCCCCCCCCGCCATGACTAATGACCGAATAATGTCCTGGGCCTTGCCTTCAAGTTCACGCCGTGGTCATCAATCAGTCAAAAGTGGCAGGTAGTGACCATTAGATGGTTTCATTAGTACCCCCGCAGCCTGGCGGTCCAGGGTACTCCCCATCTGTCTTCATTAGAAATTGCGAGCTGCTAGCTGCTGGTTTAACAGATGGGTCATTATTGGCAGCACTGCCCTCTAGATCTGGCTGGGAACCTGGCAACGTTGTCCTACTTAGGGACATTTCGCTAGCTATCTCACACAGAGCAAGCAAAAATGCTGAGAATTTGCCCTAGGCTAGCTGTCCCAGTGTCATTTCTACACTCCATGGAAAGTATTACACATTTAATAGCTGCATTGGTTGAGCCCACCTAGTGCTTTGCTGGTAGTATTTCAGAAAAGGCTTAAATCCCAATTGATTCTATCAGGCACATTACAAGTGGAAAAACTACATTTGTTAAAAAAACAAAGTGATTTTACTTCATAGAGTCCTGCTAACGGTGTAATTACGATGGTCATATTCCATTGGTCTAACTTTCCACAGACTAATCTTTCAAAATTAGCTGGTGCTTTTGAGGCTATTCTTTGTTGCATTGCACAAGAATTTGTTTTCTCTACCTCTTTAAGACCCTCCTTAAAACCTACGGGCTGGATTTTCCGGGGGCTCAGCGGGCGCGATCGGTGTCGGGTCGGGTGGGAAAGTGTCTTTATTTCCCCCCAGCGGGTCGGGACCCCGCTGTGAACCGGCCGCCACGCGCCTTTCCCCGATGTCGGGTCTGTCGGCGCTCAGCAGACCCGACACGCAGCGGCGGGTTCACAGCGGGGGACCCAATTCAGGTAATTACTGGCTTGTTTAGAGCCGCTTAAGAATGAATTTCAGCTCACCTTCTGCATTTGACAGCTCGCCCACGGGCTCCACGCTGGTCGTGGACCACGTCTGTTAAGCTGAGGCGGGAGTTCAATGGCCATTGAATCAGCTGTTGAGTTGAGAGCTTCAAATGTACAGTAAAAGCTCCCACCTTACAGAGATATCTTCCCTCAGCCACAAGCTCTTCCTCACTGCATTTCCACAACAGATTCACCAGGCTGCAAGTCTTTACACAAGTCTCCATCCAGTCTGACCTCATAAGCATATGGAGGGAGCCATGGGAGAGCCTGGGTGCAGCCCTGTGCCTCTGTGCAGTGATTGTCAGTGTTTGCAGCACCTCAGTGCTGTAGAACACCGACAGCACAAATGTCAAAATAGAGTTGGCCATGGTCCCTTTAAGGAAACCGGCTGATGACGTGTCATCAAATGACGACACCAGACCCGCTTCCTCTAATTGGCCGGGAAACGTGCTGGGCGGAGCTTAACAAGCCCAATCAGGGGAAATTCAGGGGACCCGCCACCGACGTCGCCCGCCACGGACCCACCGAGTCAGCAAAATCGCGGCCTACCTCTTTGTCCAAGTTTTTGCTCACCTGTCCTAATATCTTCTTACATTGCCCGGTGTCAAATTTTGTCTGATAACGCTCCTGTGAAGCGCCTTGGGATGTTTTACTATACTAAAGGCGCCGTGTACCATCTACAAGATGCACTGCAGCAACTCGCCAAGGCTTCTTCGGCAGTACCTCCCAAACCCGCGACCTCCGCCACCTAGAAGGACAAGGGCAGCAGGCGCATGGGAACACCACCACCTCCAAATTCCCCTCCAACTCACACACCATCCTGACTTGGAAATATATCGGCCGATCCTTCATCATCGCTGGGTCAAAATCCTGGAACTCCCTCCCTAACAGCACTGGGGGAGTACCATCACCACACGGACTGCAGCGGTTCAAGAAGGCGGCTCACCACCACCTTCTCCACCAGTCCAAAAATGTGCGGGTTAGGTTGATTTGGCTATGATAAATTGACCCTTAGTGTTAGGGGGGATTAAATATGTGGGGTTATGGGGATAGGATGGGATATGTTAGGGGGAATTAAATACGTGGGGTTACGGGGGTAGGGTGGGATATGTGTACTGTGGGGATTAAAGCAGGGACAGGGTACTGGATTTGGATGATCAGCCATGATCGTATTGAATGGCGGAGCAGGCTCGACGGGCCGAATGGCCTACTCCTGCTCCTAGATTCTATGTTTCTATGTTTCTATGTTTCTCGAGGGCGATTAGGGATGGGCAATAAATGCTGGCCTTGCCAGCGACGCCCACATCCCAGGAACGAATAAAAAAAAATGTAACTGCAAGTTGTTGTTGTTGAATGTTTACGAGCTACTTACGACCTCAGTAAACTGTTGTTTTAAAATGGAGAGAATACATTTACGCTAGCTATACGAACTTGTATTGGATGTTTATCTTATGCCATGAATGTTAGCGATGAGGACTGGACTCCAAGTGCTGCCCGGTCCGAGATCAGCTAACTCTGTGCGGACTGGGAACTGAACCTGTGCCATTCTGGTCTTTACAGCTTAGGTTTACACTAAGTAGCTCTTTGACCCAATAGGCCATTGCTGGAGCTCCTAATACCATTAAAAAAAAATTATAAAATAATTCTATCCTCTTCATTTTATTAACTCTTCCTCATTTTCCTATCTTTCAACACACAATTGTTTGGTAAGTGTTTTTAAATTCTGAATTTACCATATTCTATAGAATCACGGAATAGTACAGCACAGAAGGAGGCCATTCGGCCCATCCAGTCTGCGCCGGCTCTTTCGAAGAGCAATCCAGTCAGTCCCACTCCCCCGCTCTTTCCCCATATTCCTGCAATTTTTTCTCCTTCAAATATTTGTCCAATTCCCTTTTGAAGGCTGCTATTGAATCTGTATCCACCGCCCTATCAGGCAGCGAATTCCAAATCCTAACCACTCGCTGCGTAAACAAGTTTTTCATCATGTCGCCTCTGGTTCTTTTGCCAATCACCTTAAATCTGTGTCCTCTGGTTATCGACCCTTCAGCCATTGGAAACAGTTTCTCTTTATTTACTCTGTCTAAACCCTTCATGATTTTAAACACCTCTATCAAACCTCCTCTTAGCCTTCTCTGCTCCAAGGAGAACAACCGCAGCTTCTCCAGTCTGTCCACGTAACTGAAGTCCCTCATCGCTGGAACCATTCTAGTAAATCTCTTCTGCACTCTCTCCAAAGCCTTCACGTCCTTCCTAAAGTGCGGTGCCCAGAATTGGACACAATACTCCAGCTGGGGCCGAACTAGTGTTTTATAAAGGTTTAGCATAACTTCCTGGATCGTGTACTCTACGCCTCTATTTATAAATCCCCGGATACCACATGCTTTATTAATTGCTTTTTAAACCTGTTTTGTGTACAAAACGCTCCAGGTCTCTGTTCCTGCATTCCCCCTTTAAAATTGTACCATTTAGTCCTCATCCTTCCTACCAAAATGTAATATTAAATCGATCGCTATGAAACTGCTAAATGTTTGACACGTGAAGTATTTTTTTTAAAATCGGGAAACAATGTGGGTAAGGTCCATAATGCAGAACATATCAAAAGGTAAAAGGTGAGGTAAATCAGGAAGCACTGATTAGATTACACTAAGATTTTGAAAGCTGAAGATTGTCTAGGAAAGGAAAGGGGGGGGGGCGGGGAGATGGGGTGAAGTGAGGACTATAGCATCATAACGGCACAGAAGGAGGCCATTCGGCCCATCGAGTCCGTGCCGGCTCTCTGTAGAGCAATCCAGTCAGTCCCATTCCCCCGCTCTATCCCCGTAGCCCTGCAAGTTTATTTCCCCTCAAATGCCTATCCAGGGGGCGCTACCTTCGCCGGGGCGCTAATTTTCGTGCCCCGAAAAAGTTAGTGCCCCCGCAGCCGATTTTCCCAGGTCGCGCCCCGAGAGGGAGGAGGGGCGCTACTGGAAGTGCCCCGCCGCCCTCTTGGGGCGCTGCGAGAAAATATCGCGGCGCGACGTGTCTCTGCGGCACGTTGCACCGCGGCACTGCAGGCCTTCCTCCCCTTATTAAAGGGGAGGGGCGTAGCGCAGCGCGTCCCGGCGCCCAGTTGGGCCACCAGGGATCGGGAGTGTCGGCAAACGAGCCCGGCACTCAAGAGGAGTGCCAGGCTCACAGGGGCCGGGGACAGCAACGGGGGCAGGTGCTGACATGTGGCCAGCAACAAAAATGGCCACCCGCCACCTCCCCTTTAACTCGCGCCGCCCCGGCCGCAGGTAGGCTCCCCTGACCCCGGCGGACATAGTGTACGGCGGTAAGTCGGGGGGCGCCACCCAATATTACAGCCGGGGCGCTGCGTACGGTGATGACGCCATCGCCGGCGGCGCAAACTGTTAGTGCCGCTGCTAACCTCCTGCTGAATTTCGCGGGAGGCGTTAGCGGCGCCGCGCCCAGGCGCTAGTTGATTTGCGCCCCGTTAGCGCCCTAAATCAACCGAATTTAGCCCCCTGAGTGTCTCCGCTTCCACCACTTCCGTCGGCAGCGAGTTCCAGGTCCTCACCACTCGCTGCGTAGAAAAGTTTTTCCTCACATCCCCCCTGTATCTCTTGCCCAAAACCTTAAATCTTGTGTCCACCAAAGTTTTTTTTATACTAATTAAGTTTTAATGTAGATACAGCAGAATAGTAAATGCTGGATCCATGTATAAGTTGCAAACAGCGTTTGTGCTGCTTCTTGCCTGGCTGGGAATTATTGCAATACAGAAGCACGTTTACGGTTTATTATTGGATAGAATTACATAGAATCTACAGCACAGAAACAGGCCATTCGGCCCAACTGGTCCGTGCCGGTGTTTATGCTCCACTCGAGCCTCCTCCCACCCCTTTTCATCTCACCCTATCAGCATCTCCTGCTATTGTAACTGTTATAGGTGCAAGCTGGATTCAGTTACAGCTGCAATTGTGCCCAGTGTTAACACCAGTGAAATCACACATTTTTTGATGATTTTGAATCAAAGTATCGCTTGCATGTAGTTCTGTAAGCTGTAGCTTCATTACATAGCACTCTCGCCTCTGAGCCAGAAGGTTGTGGGTTCACAGTTCCACTCCAGAGACTTGAGCACAAAAATCCAGGCTGACACTCCCGTGCCAGTACTGAGGGAGTGCTGCACTGTCGGAGGTGCCTTCTTTCGGATGAGACGTTAAACCGAGGCCCCGTCTGACCTCTCAGGTTGACGTAAAAGATCCCATGGCACTATTTCGAAGAAGAGCAGGGGAATTATCCCTGGTATCCTGGGGCCAATATTTATCCCTCAATCAACATAACAAAAACAGATTTTCTGGTAATTATCACATTGCTTCTTGTGGGAGCTTGCTGTGCGCAAATTGGCTGCCGTGTTTCCTACATTACAACAGTGACTACACTTAAGAAGTACTTCATTGGCTGTAAAGCGCTTTGGGATGTCCTGAGGTCGTGAAAGGCGCGATAGAAATACAAGTCTTTCTTTTTTTACTTTATACTGTACCAGAAAGTGTAAATATCCTTTTAAATTAAAAAAAAAATTCTATCAAAAACAGTAATTTGCAGTCTTCTACAAAAGAAACATTGTTTTCCCTTTTTTTTTAACTGCCATCTTTCTGGGAGCTGTGATTTCTCTCTGCTGTATGTCGTTAGCTATTACAGGGATTTATGACTGAAGCCAAATTACATAGGAGGGCTTCAAGAAAATGAGGCGTCTGACAGTTTGTCAGAGGTCAGGTATCTTCAAGAGGCCAACAATGTGTTTCCAACACTCTATAAGTAGCATGTTTATATATTATATCTAGTTTTGGATTTAAAAAAAAAAAGCTGTTTTGTTCCTTCTCCTACTCTGCATTGCAAACTCATTTCCATCCTATTCATATCCTTAAAATGATCAAAAGGAGGTACAAACCCGTAGAACAAGTGGAATGCTTTGCTTTACAAAGTGTTTTGAGAATTTACAAACCTCATCCCTTTCTCTTGGCAAAGGACTGGTAAAGGTAAAGGTATTGAGTTCAAAAAGTATTGATTGCAAAAGTAGAGAAGTTATGCTGAACCTTTATAAAGCGCTGGTTAGGCCACAACTGGAGTATTGCATCCAGTTCTGGTCACCACACTTTAGGAAGGATGTGAAGACCCTTGAGAGGGTGCAGAGGAGATTTGCCAGAATGGTTCCAGGGATGGGGGATCTTAGCTACAAGGACAGGTTAGAGAAGCTGGATTTTTTTCATTAGAGCAAAGGAGGTTGAGGGGTGATTTGATCGAGGTGTACAAGATTATGGCGGGTTTGGATAGGCTAGACCCCGGGGAAAGGCTGTTCCCACTCGTTGATGGTACAAGGACTAGGGGACACAGATTTAAGGTTTTGGGCAAGAGATACAGGGGGGATGTGAGGAAAAACTTTTTTACGCAGCGAGTGGTGAGGACCTGGAACTCGCTGCCGACGGAAGTGGTGGAAGCGGAGACACTCAATGTTTTCAAGGGGAGACTGGATAGACACTTGAGGGAAATAAACTTGCAGGGCTACGGGGACAGAGCGGGTGAATGGGACTGACTGGATTGCTCTACAGAGAGCTGGCACGGACTCGATGGGCTGAATGGCCTCCTTCTGTGCCGTTATGACTCTATGGGCTGGATTTTGTCAATGGGGACGTGATGGAGGCGGGACTCCCACTTTTTGGGTTGTAATCCCGCCTCCATCGACTTGTGGCCAACCCACTGTATATTCCCTTGATTGACCTTGTTAAGCCCACCCAGCGGGCTTAGCAGGCCAATCAAGGGTCCCTTGGATACAGGTGACGTCAACCATTGAAATTACATCTGTCAAGAGCTTTTGATTGATGAAATTTCAGCGTTTGACAGCTCTGTGAAGCTGTCAAACACTGGCAATATGATTTCTAACTTGAGTCCCTGTACTTAGACTCAGTTAGAAATCAATCCAGCACAGAAAGCAGAGACTGCAGCTTTTGACAGCTCCGTGGCCATTCTGCTTTCTGTGCTGTGGATGTGAGGGACTCCCGACACCTTAAGGAAGCTAGCCTGCAGGACAAAGTTAAGGTAAGTAAAAGTTCTTAAAACACTTTACACACACCAAACATACTTACCTCTGCACTCATGCACCCATCACTCACCTGCACACCGGACATCTCGACCCCACCAAGCCCTCCAGACCGACGGACCGCCTCGCTAAATCGGCGTGGTTCGGACCTGTCGGGAAGCCCACACTTCAGGGCTAAAAATAAGGATTAGGCAAAAAACTGCCTGTTAACTACCTGTTAACAGGCAGTTTATTGGCACTAATCCCCTTCCCACCTCGGGGAGGCGGGTCCTAGCACAGGTCGGGTACCCACCCCCTGGGAACGGGCATGGAGGCGGGTTGGGGGCGGGATGGGTTCGGGACCCCCGAATCTGCTATTTTCACACCACTCCCGCCTCCAAACCCGCCTCCACGTGCTGGCGAAAATTGAGCCCTATGACTCTATGACTGGGCAAAATTGAGAGGTCGCACAACACCAGGTTATAGTCCAACAGTTTTATTTGAAATCACAAGCTTTCGGAGCGCTGCTCCTTCGTCGGGTGAAGTAAAAAGATACAGAATCGCCAAAGCATATATAGATAGAGAACAATGCATGTGTACCTTACAATTGCAGACAACTAAATTAAATCATCCTGACTATCTGCCGAGGTGTGATAAAGTTAATCAGTCAGGATGATTTAATTTAGTTGTCTGCAATTGTAAGGTACACATGCATTGTTCTCTATCTATATATGCTTTGGCGATTCTGTATCTTTTTACTTCACCCGACGAAGGAGTAGTAAGCTCCGAAAGCTTGTGATTTCAAATAAAACTGTTGGACTATAACCTGGTGTTGTGCGACCTCTCAATTTTGTCCACCCCAGTCCAACACCGGCATCTCCGCATCTATGACTGGGCCCATGGCAATGTTCCCTGTCATTTTGTTTTAGGTGCGCAGGCCCTTTAACTGGCTGCGCGGCCCGTTCAAATTTTCGCGCCTGCGCGGTTATTCTGATTGAAAAGCCGGTGAGCGTCCTGCGCGCGGGACCTCTTAGCGGGAACGTTGGTCCATTGGGGGTTGAAGCGAGGAGGCGTGCTCTCCGCGTTCATGCCGGGTCCGAACATTTCTTTTGTTGTTGCTGGTTCCGCTTTAAAGGCGCTGGTGTTTGTGCAGTTAGTTGTGTGACTTTTCATGAACTGTAATGACATGTCCTTCCGAATTGGGCAGTCTGCGGATTTATTACCATCTCCCACACCTCATTGTTTTCAGTAAGATATACGCTGGGGTGTCAGTGAACATGACCAATGGCACTAAATAGCCACACATACACACACACACACACACACACACACAACGCCACAGTCCATCTCTTGTTCTGTCGCACTCTCCATGTATGTGTTCAGCGTGTCGAAAACGACGCTCTGTTAACCCTGTCAGGTCAATTGCTGACTCGTGAATGTTACCCCAAAGAGCACGCGCTGCCTCACTCATCATCATTGATTGTACTTCGAATGACCTGAGTAAGGTGATGCCACATGAAGCCTAATGGCACCTGTCATGACTCCTGCGACATGCACTATGTCACACCAAGGGCTGCTGCTCAGCTGCACATCATCACCCAAGCGATGTCAGTCCAAATTACAACTGTCCTCACCTTCAGTGCTCATCGCAGCACGTCTCCTGTCAGCTTTTGTAACCTTGCTGACATTACCTTTATCACTGTTGATGATTACCTTCTTTTCCACGGACATAAACTATCGGGTTTTTCCTGTGTCATTTGTTTTAATATAGATTTTTTTTTTTAACGTAGTGTTTTATAAGACAGAAACAGGCCATTCGGCCCAACCGGTCAATGCCAGTTTATGCTCCACGCCAGCCTCCTTCATTTAACCTTATCAGCATGACATAGTTAAGTAGTTACATCGAGTCTGCAGCACAGAAACAGGCCATATTGTGTGCAGTTTTGGTCGCCTTATCTGAGGAAGGATGTTCTTGCCATGGAGGGAGTGCAGCGAAGATTTACCAGACTGATACCTGGGATGGCAGGAATGACATATGAAGAGAGATTGGGTCGATTAGGCTTATATTCGCTAGAGTTTCGAAGAATGAGAGGGGATCTCATTGAAACTTATAACATTCTAACAGGACTAGACAGACTAGATACAGGAAGGATGTTCCCGATGGCGGGGGAGTCCAGAACCAGGGGTCACAGTCTAAGGATAAGGGGTAAGCCATTTAGGACTGAGATGAGGAGGAATTTCTTCACCCAGAGAGTGGTGAACCTGTGGAATTCTCTACCACAGAAGGCAGTTGAGGCCAATTCATTAAATATATTCAAGAAGGAGATAGATATATTTCTTAAGGCTAAAGGGATCAAGGGTACATGGGGAGAAAGCAGGGACAGGGTACTGAATTTGGATGATCAGCCATGATCTCATTAAATGGCGGAGCAGGCTCGAGGGGCCGAATGGCCTACTCCTGCTCCTATCTTCTATGCTTCTATGCATTCGGCCCATGCTGGTGTTTATGCTCCACACCGGCCTCCTCCCACCCCCTCTTCATCTCACCCCATCAGAGGTGGAAAATCCTGAATTATGAAGTGCCTCGCGGTTTTTTCTGACATTCAATGACGTCCTGTAAATTGCCTGAATGAAAAGTGCTAATCATTGGCCCGTATTTTCCGATCCCCACGGGTGTGCACGAGCTGTGTACACACCCGTAGGGACCTCGCAAGGGCCGGTTTCAGGCATGCGAAGCGCATGTGCTGAAAACCAGCATTTCCGATCTGTCAAGAATCCTCTAGACAGATCCTCCGCCTGCCCTGGAGAAGCGTCTCTGCGGGTGGAGAGTTCCGCTTTCTGCAGAACCTCCGCCCGCTGAAAACCCTCAGAAATCTTACGCCTGGTAAAAGCCTGCGTAGTGTCTGCTTTTACCAGCATAAGAGTTTAAAAAAATAAAAAAATAATTTATTTTTCACTCATTTATAATTTAAAAATACTTTAAAAAAAGGTAAGTTTAATTTTAGCCCTGTAAAAAACTTTAATTTGTTTTTCAAAAAATTAAATTTTTGTTTAAAATATTTAATTTAATGTAATTTTAACTAATTTTAAAAACGTGAATTAAAAAAATGTATTTAATGTTTTGATGTGTTTTTTCAGTGATCCCCATTCATACTTTTGACAGGTCTAAGCTGTCAAAAGTATGAAGGGGGATTCCCTTCTCCCATTGGTTCCCCATGGCCCACGTGATCCCAGGGACGCTTGCGAACCGCCTGCGCCCCTGGGATACCTGAGCCCTGCGCATTTCGTCGTGAAGAGGCCCAGGAGCAGAAATGGCTGGAACTCGGGAGCCCTCAGGTAAGGGCGTAGATTTTTTCCAGATCAGAGGCCTCCGCACGCAGGAAGCCTCCGATCGGAAAATACGGGCCATTGTTTCCACCTTCGATGAAGAACATCAACAAGGTGATTCCCTAACCTGCACCAAGTCCCGTTCACCCATCACCCCCGTGCTCGCTGACCTCCAGTGACTCCAAGTCCGGCAATGCCTCGATTTAAAAATTCTCATTCTCGTTTTAAAATCACCACATTGGCCTCACCCCTCCCTGTCTACTGTAACCTCCTCCAGCTCTACAAACCCCCCGAGATCTCTGCGCTCCACCAATTCTGGCCTCTTGCGCATCGTCGATTTTAATCGTGCCGCCATTGGCGGCCGTGCCTTCAGCTGCCTGGGCCCGAGCTCTGGAATTCCCTCCCTAACCCTCTCCGCCTCTCTCTCCTCCTGTAAGACGCTCCTTAAAACCTACCTCTTTGACCAAGCTTTTGGTCACCCGCCCTAATATCTCCTTACGCGGCTCGGTGTCAAGTCTTAGTCTGATAGTCGCTCCTGTGAAGCGCCTCGAGATGGTTTTACTTTGTTAAAGGCTCTGTATAAATGCAAGTTGTTGTTGTGATTGAGAATTAATTTAACATCTCGCCATATCTTTTAAGGGCTTCCCTGGACCTGCAAAATATGAAATAAGAGGCCAGTTTAACGAGAAGACAAGCCCGCCTGAGAAATGTGTTACTCCACATCCACCGTTTATGTCTCAAACCAAGGTAACTCACTTTCCACATTCTCTCAATTAATTCCTCTTTGCGTGAGCATAGATTGTTATTAACCTATTTAATTGCTTTGTATGAACTGCTTAGACTGGATTGCTACTTATCCTTGTTTATATAGGTTAGTTTATATCAATTAGGAGGGTGCTAATAAGTTTTTTTTAGCGCTGTAAGCAGAAAATGTTCTTTGAAGAAGTTCACACGATGCTAATTGCTGTTTTCCCCTCACGTAACCTCGGTGTGATGGTGCTGTCAAAGATGCCTTTCTTCGCTTTTTTGTGCGGGGCGACTTCGTACTTTGCCTATATATCAACAGCGAAGACACGTCAAAAGTAATCTGTTGGTTGGGAAGTGAAAGGCGCTATATAAATCCCTTGAGTATAGAAGATTAAGGGGTGATCTAATTGAGGTGTTTAAGATGATTAAAGGAGTTGGTAGGGTAGAGAGAGAGAGAAACTATTTCCTCTGGTGGGGGGAGTCCAGAACAAGGGGGCGTAACCTTAAAATTAGAGCCAGGCCGTTCAGGGGTGATGTCAGGAATCACTTCTTCACACAAAGGGTGGTGGAAATCTGGAACTCTCCCCCCCCAAAAAGCTGTTGAGGCTGGGGGTCGATTGAAATTTCAAAACTGAGATTGATAGAGTTTTGTTAGGCAAGGGTATTAAGGGTTATGGAACCAAGGAGGGTAGATGGAGTTAAGATACAGATCAGCCGTGATCTCATTGAATGGCGGAGCAGGGTTCGACGGGCTGAATGTCCTCCTCCTGTTCCTAAGCTCTTTTTGTTCTAAGTTGATATAAAGGAAAGGTGCTGGAAGTAGGCAGGAAGCCGCTCAACAACTAAAAAGTAAAAAATGTTGGTTAATGTTTCGGGAGTTCATTTACAGGAGGGTGGGGCGGGGGAGGGGGAGGGGGGGCTGCGGAGGTGGGGCGGAGAGGAGGCCAACAGGTAAAAGTAACGTCAGGAGTGATGTCAATGCCCAAAATATCTCTTCTCTTTTTAGATGGAGCTTTTGTACATGTCCTGCATTTTTTATTTCAGCATTTTCAGCATTTTCTTTGAGCTTATATTTGCTATTTGCACTGCACTATATTCTTTTGGGAGTGCTTATAATGGAGCTAGTGCTGGGCAAGGTGATCCTTAGCAACAATACAGTGGGATTCTGCATTGCTGGACTCTGGGATACCATTTAACCTTTATGCATCTTGCACATCCCCGATTTCCTTCGCTCCACCATTGACGGCCGTGCCTTCAGCTGCCGAGGCCCTAAACTCTGGAATTCCCTCCCTAAACCTCTCCGCCTCTCTCTCCTGTTTAAGACGCTCCTTAAAACCTCCCTCTTTGACCAAGCTATTGGTCACCTGTCCTAATATCTCCTTATGTGGCTCGGTGTCAAATTTTGTTTGATAATCGCTCCTGTGAGGCGCCTTGGGACGTTTTACTATGTTAAAGGCGCTATATAAATGCAAGTTGTTGTTGTAGTTGAGTTTTGCGCATAGCTAGAGTTACAACAACAACTTGCATTTATATAGCACCTTTAACATAGTAAAACATCCCAAGGTGCTTCACAGGAGCGATTATCAAACAAAATTTGACACCGAGCCACATAAGGAGATATTAGGACAAGTGACCAAAAGCTTGGTCAAAGAGGTAGGTTTTAAGGAGCGTCTTAAAGGACGAGAGAGAGGCGGAGAGGTTTAGGGAGGGAATTTCAGAGCTTGGGGCCCAGACAGCTGAAGGCACGGCCGCCAATGGCGGAGCGATTAAAATCAGGGGATGCGCAAGAGGCCAGAATTGGAAGAGCGCAGAGATCTCGGAGGGTTGTAGGGCCAGAGGAGGTTACAGAGATAGGGAGGCATGACTGAATGGAACTCCTGAAAAGATCTGGAACACATTGTGTAAATTATTAAAGAACACAATTTTTTGTTATAATGTCTGTGCGCGGAAATTAATGGCTGTAAATTCTTACTTTATTCTGTTTTAAGGGAAAATGGTCATCTGCGAGCTCTAATGACTGAGTGGCCTGGAGGATAGACGTAGTTATGATTTTGAAAATGTCTTGATTCTTGTGATGCCTGTAAAAGTTTGCCCGACCCCCCAACGTCCCTGACAGGTCACCATGGGATTTAGATTGAGGCTAATTCACCGGGTGCCCTTTCACAGGTAATTTACGATGGCCTTCACCGCATAACTCAATAGTGGGGCATTAATTGTTTCATGGCTGCAAATTCTCATTTCATTCTGTTCTAAGTGAAAATGGGTGTGGTATTCTGTTCAATCTGCGGACCCAGTGTGAGGCACAGGTGACCCTATAAATTAATACTGGAACGTGATGCACGGGTCTTACTTTTACTTTATGTCTTTACTGATGTGGGTCATAACTCTGTCAGGCATTGATATTACCATTTGCTTCTGTCGTTGACGTTCTGGATTTCTCGCAGGTGCTGGAGAGTTATGGCAGTGCTTTTACAGATATAATTAGGAGAGTTTCAGAAACCAGCAAACGTTGACCAAATAAATTGATAAAAACGGAAAAAATAGAATATGAGAGAAAACCAGCAAGAAATATAAAAGTAGATTGTAAGAGTTTCTACAAGTATGTAAAAAGGAAAAGAATAGCAAAAGTAAACATTGGTCCCTTAGAGGCTGAGACAGGAGAAAATGGGGAATAAGGAAATGGCAGAAATGTTAAACAAATATTTTGTATCTGTCTTCACAGTAGAAGAAACAAAAAGCACACCAAAAATGGTGGGGAACCAAGGGTCTAATGAGGGTGAGGAACTTAATGAAATTATTATAAGTAGAGAAAAAGTACTAGAGAAACTAATGAGACTAAAAGCCGACAAATCCCCATGACCTGACGGCCTACATCCTAGGGTTCTAAAAGAGGCAGCTGAAGAGATAGTGGATGCATTGGTTTTGATCTTCCAAAATTCCCTAGATTCTAGAACGCTCCCAGCGGATTAGAAGGTTGCAAATGTAACACCACTATTCAAGAAAGGAGGCAGAGAAAAAACAAGGAACTGCAGGCCAGTTAGCCTGACATCAGTCGTCGGGTAAATGCTGGAATCCATTGTTAACAAAGTGGTATCAAGTCACTTAGAAAATCATAACATGATTAGGCAGAGTCAACATGGTTTTATGAAAGGGAAATCGTGTTTGACAAATTTATTAGAGTCTTTTGAGGATGTAACTAGCAGGGTAGATAAAGGGGAACCAGTGGATGTAGTATATTTGGATTTCCAAAAGGCATTTGATAAGGTGCCACATAAAAGGTTATTACACAAGATTAGGGCTCATGGAGTTGGAGGTAATATAGTAGCATGGATGGAGGATTGGTTAATGGACAGAAAACAGAGAGTAGGGATAAATGGATCTTTTTCAGGTTGGCAGGCTGTAACTAGTGGGGTGCCGCAAGGATCAGTGTTGGGGCCTCAGCTATTTACAATCTATATTAATGACCTAGATGAGGTTTGCTGATGATACAAAGCTAGGTGGGACAGTAAGCTGTGAGGAGAACACAAAGGGCTGGATTTTGATACTGGGGCGGGTTGGGGTCGTGTCATCCGCATTTCGTGTTATCCACCCGACTGCAATTGGATGTGGGAGATTGATGCAATTTTCACCTAATTGGGCAATTGAGTTCCAGCATGTGGGAACCCATGAACCAATTAGTGGTTTCAGTCTGAAAGTCGCCTCTGATGATGTCATCATTGCTGCTGCATTGCAGGTCAGCGACTGCCTGGCCTTTGCTGTGAGAGGACCTGGATGCAAAATGAGCAGCAGCTCTAAGGAGAGAGAGAGAGACCTAATACTACTACTACCTTCATCACATCTCCGTTGTAATAGTGGACCTGCAGCTGATAGTCAGCTATCCAAATGTGCTCCCGCCAGGTTTCACAATCGTGGTTCAGAACAGGCGTGCTTCACGTAGATCAAGGGTTAAAATCACAAAGGCCTTTCAAAATGGCATTATAGAGCTAATTTAGTGCTTGTTAAGGGCCTTAACAGCCTATCCCGCCTCTTAAAGGCGGGACGGAGTCGGGACCAGCAGACACGATTTCATGAAAATTGCGTGGAGGCGGGATGGAGGCGGACTTGTGCCCGCCCGCCAGTTTTCGCAATTTTAACCCCCCACACGCCTCCAAACCCACCTCCACGGGTCAATGAAAATCCAGCCCAGAGAGTCTGCAAAGGCAAATAGATAGACTAAGTGAGTGGGCAGTAAGGTGGCAGATGGAGTATAATGTAGGGAAATGTGAGGTTATTCACTTTGGTAGGAAGAATAGAAAAACAGAATATTTTTTAAATGGTGAGAAACTTTCAAATGTTGGTGTTCAGAGAGATTTGGGTGTCCTTGTGCAAGAAACACAGAAAACTAGCATGCAGGTACAGCAAGCAATAAGGAAGGCAAATGGCATGTTGGCCTTTATTGCAAGGGGGTTGGAGTATAAGAGTAAGGAAGTAAGTCTTGCTACAATTGTACAGGGCCTTGGTGAGACCACACCTGGAGTACTGTGCACAGTTTTGGTCTCCTTATCTAAGGAAGGATATACTTGCCTTGGAGGCGGTGCAACGAAGGTTCACTAGATTGATTCCTGGGATGAGAGGGCTATCCTATGATGAGAGATTGTGTAGAATGGGCCTATACTCTCTGGAGTTTAGAAGAATGAGAGGTGATCTCATTGAAACATACAAGATTCTGAAAGGGATTGACAGGGTAGATGCTGAGAGGCTGTTTCCCCTGGCTGGAGTGTCTAGAACGAGGGGGCATAGTCTCAGGATAAGGGGTAGGCCATTTAAGACTGAGATGAGGAGGAATTTCTTCACTCAGAGGGCTGTGAATCTTTGGAATTCTCTGCCCCAGAGGGCTGTGAATGCTGAGTCTTTGATTATATTCAAGGCTGAGATCGATAGATTTTTGGACTCTAGGGGAATCAAGGGATATGGAGATTGGGCGGGAAAGTGGAGTTAAGGTTGATGATCAGCCATGATCTTATTGAATGGCGGAGCAGGCTCGAGGGGCCGTATGACCTACTCCTGCTCCTATTTCTTATGTTCTAATAATGATTAAAAGAAAATTCAGAAATGTTGAATGAGTGAGTGATTTATGAAGCTCTTTAGCATGTAGGCTGCTTAATGGTGAGATTTTACATTGTTGCTCTGTGACACCTAATACAACTTTAAAAAAAACACAGAAAATGCTGGGAACACTCAGCAGGTCAGGCAGCATCTGCGGAGAGAGAAACAGAGTTAACGTTTCAGGCCGAACAGTTTCGGAGGCCGAGGGCAGAGAGGTCAGAGTGGGAGTGGGGTGGAGAATTAAAATGTCAAGCGACCGGAAGCTCGGGGCCACGCTTGCGGACTGAATGGAGGTGTTCCACAAAGCGGTCACCCAATCTGCCTTTGGTCGCCCTGATGTAGAGGAGACCGCATCGTGAGCAGCAAATACAGTATACTAAATTGAAAGAAGTACAAGTAAATCGCTGTTTCACCTGGAAGGAGTGTTTGGCTCCCTGGACGGTGGGAAGGGAGGAGGTGAAAGGGCAGGTTTAAAAAAAAAGTTTGTTGTCTCATTCGTCCCCTAGTGCGTTCCTTGTCTTTGCTGTCGTCTGGCCTCGCTGCTGGCTGTGTTCGGCTTAGCGGCGAGGACTGTCTGAAGTCTTTGATTCATCTGGGTCTTTCTAACATCTGAACTTAGCAGCAGGAATAGAAACATAGAATCTAGGAGCAGGAGTAGGCCATTCGGCCCGTCGAGCCTGCTCCGCCATTCAATACGATCATGGCTGATCATCCAAATCCAGTACCCTGTCCCTGCTTTAATCCCCACAGTACACACATCCCACCCTACCCCCGTAACCCCACGTATTTAATTCCCCTAACATATCCCATCCTATCCCCATAACCCCACATATTTAATCCCCCCTAACACTAAGGGTCAATTTATCATAGCCAAATCAACCTAACCCGCACATTTTTGGACTGTGGGAGGAAACCGGAGCACCCGGAGGAAACCCACGCAGACACGGGGAGAATGTGCAAACTCCACACAGACAGTCACCCGAGGTCAGATTCGAACCCGGTCCGATTGTATTTCTTCCATAATGGTCAGATTCATAAAATCCAACCAACTGATTGATTGGAATTAAAAGGAAGGAAGTAGACGGGTGTTTCCTTCTCCTGGGGAATATTTGCGATTGCAATGGCCTTTGCTCTCTGCCTGGACACCTGTCCCTACCTGCAGCAGTAGACCGCCTTCCCTGCTAATTGTGGAAGAACAAGGGTTACCCTCTACACATCTGGCAATGCAGGGTGGAGTTCCATTGGGGGTGGGATCATTTCCACATTGCTTGCAACAACAACAACAGCAACTTGTATTTATATAGCACCTTTAACAAAGTAAAACATCCCAAGGCGCTTCACAGGAGTATTTTAAGACAAAAAAATTTGACACCGATCCACATAAGGATAAATTAGGGCAGGTGACCAAAAGCTTGGTCAAAGAGGTAGGTTTTAAGGAGCGTCTTAATGGAGGAAAGAGAGGTGGAGATGCGGAGAGGTTTAGGCAGGGAATTCCAAAGCTTAGGGCCTAGGCAACAGAAGGCACGGCCACCAAAGGTTGAACGATTATAATCAGGGATGCTCAAGAGGGCAGAATTAGAGGAGCGCAGATATCTCGGGGGGGTTATAGGGCTGAAGGAGATTACAGAGATAGGAAGGGACGAGGCCATGGAGGGATTTGAAAACAAGGATGAGAATTTTGAAATCGAGGCGTTGCTTAACCGGGAGCCAATGTAGGTCAGCGAGCACAGGGGTGATGGGTGAACGGGACTTGGTGCGAGTTAGGACATGGGCAGCTGAGTTGCAGCATTATTTCACTGCATGATCCAGGCAAGTAGCTTGATAATGGGGCAGAAGCCACTTACGCCAGTTTTACACCACCAAAATCAAGCCCCGCCTCCCGCCCCGAATTCCCTTGCAATTTTTTGGCCCATCCCTGGATCTATCTGCTGAGTCCTGAGTGACCTTATTTAAATATTTTTTGTCTTTATTCGTTCATGGGATGTGGGCGTCGCTGGCAAGGCCCAGCATTTATTGCCCACCCCTAATTCCCCTTGAGAAGGTGGTGGTAAGCCGTCTTCTTGAACCGCTGCAGTCCGTGCTGTGAAGGTGCTTCCACAGTGCTGTTAGGGAGGGAGTTCCAGGATTTTGACCCAGCGACGATGAAGTAACGACCGATATATTTCCAAGTCAGGATGGTGAGTGACTTGGAGGGGAACTTGGAGGTGGTGGTGTTCCCATGCGCCTGCTGCCCTTGTCCTTCTAGGTGGAAGAGGTCGCGGGTTTGGGAGGTGCTGCCGAAGAAGCCTTGGCGAGTTGCTGCAGTGCATCTTGTAGATGGTACACACTGCAGCCACGGTGCGCCGGTGGTGGAGGGAGTGAATGTTTAAGGTGGTGGATGGGGTGCCAATCAAGCGGGCTGCTTTGTCCTGGATGGCGTCGAGCTTCTTGAGTGTTGTTGGAGCTGCACTCATCCAGGCAAGTGACAGTGAGGAGCAGTACAGAGTTTCCTGGTTTTACACTCCCAAAGTCCTTGGGGCCACTTAGACTGCCACACCCTCCATTGGTTCCTGCAATGAAGAATTGTCAAAATTGAGCGTCATGGCACGGATCTTGTGGAACATTCTGCGCTGCTCAGAAATGACTTCACGGATTGTTGATTTTATTTACAATGATTGCACCGCCAGCCATGGTGTTAGCCTCCATAGTGATGGCTTCTCAGTTGTCCCTGTGGGGAATTTCTCAGTTGGCAGCGATTCTCCCTCCCACAGTACGTCTCGGCGCAGCTGCATTTCTTTCGGCCTTGAGGCTATTTAATACGGCGGAGACGGCAGCACCTGTAATCAATTTTCTCTCTGTCGCACCAGAGGTTTGTGCCCGTGAAGTCGAGCACCCCGGCTCCCGGGTGGTACAGCGATCCACCAGCCGCTTTGAAGAGGGCAACGACGCGAAGCTCCATTCCGTTCGGCCAGAACGCGGCGAGGTTTGCGCAGGACCTGCGGGCAGCCGATGAACCAGGTTGGTAGTTCCCAATGTAAAAAAAGGAAAGAACGCTCGAATCGTGCGCGCTTGGAAATGTTATCACTCCCCTTCCTCCGTGACTTGAAGATAAGTTAGTGGAACTAAAACTCCCCCCCGGGAAGCAGTTAAACCTGTGGCTAATTATGCTCTCCAAACACAGATAATTTAACGCATCTGATCCAACTTAGCGTTGGATTCCACGGGGAGTTTTGTGCGGAGCAACGATGCTTGAGAAGGAATTACGAGGTCGCAGTTGAATCACAGGGTTCAGATGATATTGCAGATAGTTTGAGCTTCCACTCTGCTGTGCACAGAAATGAATTGTGCGATGGCTGTAAGTTCTTATTGTATTCTGCTCTAAGTGAAAGTGGGTATCTGCGAGCTCTAATGACCGAGTGGCCTTGAGGATAAATGTAATTATGATCTTGAAAATGTGCAATCTCCATACCTGTGATGTCTGTAAAAAGTTTTTCCGTCCACTTTGCTGGCTTGTGAACATCAGAAGGCCGTAAAGTTCAGTGACAGCCTTTCGAGCCCTCCCGAGGGAGGATGTTATTTTGTACAATATTAGCGGATCCCCCAAGGGGAATGGGTCGCGCTTTCAGAGGGGGTCCTTTTTTTATAGTAGTAATAGGGGGCGTTAATTGGCATGTGTGAGTGGGGGGTGACGTAAGAAAACTACTCGGCACTTGGTCTAAGCGTTAAACAAAGCTTTAATCAACTGTTTTACAACATGGAGGTCTAGTTGTGTCCTTCACTAGTTCCTGTTAAGAATGTCCCGCGCAAGCTGGGCCCGTGCCCAAGTATTTATACTCTCCCTGGACAGCGCCACCAGCAGGCCGCCCAGTATTATTTCATAAGTCATTTCCACATGAATGACAAGATTCATGTCAGGGGGAAAGTGTTGCAGGCAGTGTGACTGACAGGAGGTGCACGTTAGACACAAAGGGGGAGAAATTCGGTTGGTTAGCGTCTCCTGTTAGCGGCTGCGGGGGGCGCTAAGGGGTTAGCGACGGGGCGCCGCGAATGCAGCAACGCCAGCGAACTTCAGTGCCGGGTTAGCGCTGGGCCTCTAGCGCCTCGCACATCGTGACGTCATAAAGTGCGCAGCGCCCCGTTATCGCCCCGGATGTGATATTGCCTCCCCGACCCCTGCTGCGTCGCCGGGCCGTGAACAACGGCAGGAAGAGGAGTCCTTGTCAACTGGGCTGGCCGCCTGGGGAGCGCTAATTAAAGGGAATGGTTTTTAGGTAGGCCAACCTTTATTATTTGCACCCGTCTGGTGCCTGCTCAGAGTTTTTGATGTTTCATTGGTGCGAGATGTCCAAGCCCTCCACTTTGTGAGAGTGCTTGGGGCTGTAATGGCAGTCACCCAGGTCGCCTTGCAACACAGAACTGACGACAAGTAGGTTGTGCGCCATCATTGGCCCTTCCCTTTAAGCAAGGGAAGTAGCCCCTGATGCCGTTAGCGAAGCGCTCCAAATTGTTCAGCGCTCTGCTGCTACTGCTCCGCTCTCGGACTTTAGCGCCCGAAGAGAAGTGGTTAGAGCTTGATTTTGCACTCCACTTCCCTCTTGTAGCGCCAAAGCTGAATTTCCCAGCAGGAGAGAATCATTAGTGCCTGCCGCTACTTTTCCAACTTTTGAAAAGTTTGCGCCCCAACCGGAATTTCTAGCCCAATATATTATTGAGAAGTCGCACAACACCAGGTTATAGTCCAACAGTTTTATTTGAAATCACAAGCTTTCGGAGCTTTCGGAGCTCCTTCGTCAGGTAAAACTGTTGGACTATAACCTGGTGTTGTGCGACTTCTCATTTTTGTCCACCCCAGTCCAACACCAGCATCTCCGCATCATGACCAATATATTATTAGTAGCTGTCCCATGGCACTGCGCAGGGTAGGTCTGAACATAAGTGGGGGAGAGTTTGAATTTATGCGAGGGTTTGCACGTAACTTTGGCACGTAATGAGATATTAGGACAGGTGACCAAAAGCTTGGTCAAAGGGGAAGATTTTAAGGAGCGTCTTAAAGGAGGAGAGAGAGAGGCGGAGAGGTTTAGGGAGGGAATTCCAGAGCTTAGGGCCCAGGCAGCTGAAGGCACGGCCGCCAATGGTGGGATGAAATGAGTGGGGGATGTGCAAGAGGCCAGAGTTGGAGGAGCGCAGAGCTCCGGGAAGGTTGTAGGGCTGGAGGAGGTTACAGGGTTTCCGCTGCACTCCTGGCGAAGTTATGGCAGAGCAGAGACAGGGGGGGCGATTTTCCCAATGGAGGCGGTTCGGAGGCGGGTTTCGGTTTGGGTGGGTTCCAAACCCGCCTCCACTGTTTGCGATCTTCCCCTAATTGGCCAGTTGATTTCAGAGGTGTGGGTTCCCCGGGCCAATCAGTCTTTTGGGACTGAAACTCGCCTCTGCTGACGTCACTTATCCAGCTTCATTTAAGGGCTGCTTGCTGCCTTGGCTCATTCCACTGGCTTTTGGTCGATGCTGCACCACCTCCAAACTTTTATCTCATTGAAGAATGGCCAGCTCCAAGGCAAGGGCCTCCCCGAGGTTCTCGGATGAGGTGCTGGTTCAGGGGGTGAGAGCTAGCAGGGAATTGCTCTTCCCCTCATCTGGGAGGAAGAGGCCTCCCAAAGAAACCAAGGCTGTGTGGGTCCTAGCAGGCAAGGGATATAACCTCAGATCTGTGTGCAGATTGGGTGATTGATTCTGTTTATTGATAAAATGTCATCCCTGTGGGAATGTATTAAAATTAGGTGATGGCAAACTGTTGGCGTGATGGCATCTGTTATTTTGGCTTAGGCAGCTCCACATTGCGGGCTCCGCGACACTTGCGTGGTCGGGTTGGTGGTCAGAGTGAAAGGAGGCCAGAGAGTCATCCCCATTGTCTATCATGTGTTAAGAAGGAGCCAAGCACAATGGGCAACCTATGCAAATCTGGCCAGGATGAGTGCATCCCTTGCATCACGGGCAGCCATGTGCTCGCGTGCTGCCGCTGCTGCTGGTAGATACGCCGCCGCTCGGTCCTCCTCCTCCTCCTCCTCCTCCTACACCTCCTCCTCCTCCTCCTCCTCCTCCTCCACCTCCTCCACCTCCTCCTCCTCCTCCACCTCCTCCTCCTCCTCCTCCTCATCCTCATCTGAGGAGGCTATGTACTGAGCCACTTGCTCATCAGGAAGCTGCAAGCCACAACGCTGTGCCATGTTGTGCAGTGCACAGCAGACCACGACCATTCTGGAGACCCTGGCTCCTGAATACTGCAGGGCTCCACCTGATCTGTCAAGTAATCGGAACCACATCTTCAGCAAGCCAATGGTCTGCTCGATGATCGACCTGGTCGAAATGTGGCTGGCGTTGTAGCGCTCCTCAGCCTCGTTAGCTGGCCTCCTGATCGGCGTCATTAGCCACTTCTTCAAGGGGTAGCCCTTGTCACCAAGGAGCCATCCGTGAAGTTGGTTTGGCGGATTGAAGAGCGCGGAACATTAGAGTTCCGCAGAATGAACGAGTCATGGCAACTACCACAGAACTTGCCGCAAACATGCAAAAACTCCTTCTTGTGGTTACACATCAGCTTTACGTTGAGGGAGTGGACGCCCTTGCGGTTGACAAAGATAGCTGGGTTGTGATGGGGTGCCCGAAGGGCCACATGTGTGCAGTCTATGACGCCCTGAACCATTGGCAAGCCTGCCATATTTGCAAAGCCAACTGAACGCGCAGTTACACTTGCTTGATCCCTTGAGAAGTGGATGTAATTGTGCGCCTTTGCGAAAAGGGCATCGGTAACCTGCGTGATGCAACTGTGGGCGGCCGACTGGGAGATGCCGCTGAGTCTGCTGATGATCCCTGGAAGGAGCCTGAAGCAAAAAAGTTGAGTGCGGTGGTGACTTTGACAGCCACTGGTAAGGGGTGTCCACCCGCTCCTCTGGGCTCCAGGTGTTGGTGCAGCATTGCGCAGATGTCTCCGACAACCTCTCGCGAAACTCTCAGCCTTCTTTGGCACTGCTGCTCACTCATGTTGAGGTAGCTCATCCTCTGTCTGTAAACCCTGAGAGGGGGGTATCTCCTGCGGTGACGTGCTGCCATGCGCTGGTGCCTTCTGCCCTGTGCAGCATCAGGTGGGTGAGCAGGAGGTTGGCGCTCTGCTGCTGTTGCTGCTGAGCAGCCTGGTTCTGCTGCTGCCGTGGCTGCTCCTCATCTGAATCTGAGGTCCATGATGAGAGGAAATAAATGGTTCCCATGCTGCTGGCAGATACCTCCGTTGGGGAAGCGCTCAGTCCAAGCGGGAAGAAGGTCTTCCAAGGAGGTCCCACAGTTGAGAGATAGAAGCTGCAGCACCTCCGACTTTGTAGGCCTGCTAAAAGTGCTGAAAGACCTGTGGAACAAAAGTTCTGCCACCTGCAACTGCTCCCTGATGAAAGCTCTGTTTTAATGGTGGAGCTGCAGCTTTGAGGAGGCCACCCACTTGTCAACCCGCCAGGATCAGCTGGCGTGGTTTAGGAGGGTTGTGCAACACGTGCAAAATGTGGCAAAATAACAAAGGCCTGTCAAAATAGGAGTATAGAGGCCCTTAATGACTATTTAAGGGTCTGAACTACCTCTCCAGACTGATGGAGGCGGGACCGAATCACTCTCATCAAACCCGCCTCTGGCAAAATTGCACAGAGACGGGTTGGAGGCGGGTTCCGAACCCGCGCTCACTTTTTGCGATTTTCCCAACTGTCCCGCCTCCAAACCTGCCTCCTCGGGGCTGGGAAAATCGTGGCCAGAAAGTCCGAGGAAATCCAGGTCCAATATTCTTTTTCGGATCTTCACTCAGGTTATGTATGAAAAGAATGGATAGGATTCCATTGGCCCCATCTAACAATCGTTGTGTAGGCTTTCCGATCCCTGCTCATTTTTCCCTGCTCCTCTCCCTGTTGGTTTAGACTCCTTACTGAGGTACATTTCTGTGGGTTCCCTCCAACACCTCAGCCAAGGGACCACTTTGTTGCATCCGATCTCAAAGCCAAGATTTTCCGTTCCTTAATCAACCCATTGACGAGTGCAAATCCTCCGATCCCAATCGGGGGAGTGGGCGGAGATTCAACACGTCAGATCCGCTGCATTTCCTGTTTGCAGAGGGTGTCCTTCTCGCGATAGGTAACCATAAGAGCTGTCGGTGTCATCCATTGGGCCGGCTAGTAGCTGGTCAGCAAGTTAGGAAATGCGCTGCTGTAAAACTAAGAACAGTGACCGCGGCCTTGTAGCAAATGCAGATTCTCCTAAATTTTATTCAGAACTCCCATTTCATACACAACTAGGGTCGCCAACTCTGGTTAGACGTGTTCCTGGAGGTTTCATCACATGACCTCCAGCCTCCAACCACCTCGTCCCCACACTCCCTGCCATTGGTCGCCCGACACATCCGTCCTTGCGGCGCCCCGCCTCCCCATGGCCAATCGGAAAATGAATAAGACTCTTCATTACCCGATTGGATGACTCTTGACTGTCAATCAAACAGCCCTTTATGCCCCATCTCCAATATTTTTTTATAACTAGTGACGTAAGAAAACTACCAGGCACTTGGTCTAAGCGTTAAACAAAGCTTTAATCAACTGTTTTTCAACATGGAGATCTAGTTGTGTCCTTTTTCTAGTTCCTGTTAAGAATGACCTGAGCAAGCTGGGCCCATGCCCGAGTATTTATACTCTCCCTGGACAGCGCCACCAGCAGGCCGCCCAGTATTATTTCATAAGTCATTTCCACATGAATGACAAGATTCATGTGAACTAGCAAACAAAAGTGTTCAAAGAATTTAAAAAAAAACTATTTTTTTATTGCCCCTATGATTTTTTCTCCTCTGTTTTTGCTTGTCTGCAGTGTCCTGGAGATTAATCTTTGATTCCTGGAGAGTCCAGGAGGGTTGGCAACCCTGAGCACAACCCAGCAGCAAGGCGAATGTCTCAGCAGGTTTTATTCCAGGTGGCATAAACTACAGCCATCAACGTTTGCAGTGTGTTCTACGCAGCAGCTCTCAGTGCTGATAATCAATGAAAGGGAACGGTGTGAGAATGCTGCAGGAGGTTGTCAAAGATGTTGCTGTGCTGCCTGCTGGAGGAACACCTACGTCTCAAACAGCAGGTTCTGGAGGAAGCCTCCGAGCTGCCTGTCACTCCAGTCTGCCAGCTTGAGTGGGATTAAGTACCATCAGTTCTTGGGACATTCAGCAGTAGGCGTGCCGTTATCCAACAACCGACTAACCTACTGTGCTAACTTTTTTTTTATTCGTTTATGGGATGTGGGCGTCACTGGCAAGGCCAGCATTTATTGCCCATCCCTAATTGCCCTTGAGAAGGTGGTGGTGAGCCACCTACTTGAACCGCTGCAGTCCGTGTGGTGAAGGTACTCCCACAGTGCTGTTAGGGAGGGAGTTCCAGGATTTTGACCCAGCGACGATGAAGGATCGGCCAATATACTTCCAAGTCAGAATGGTGTGTGACTTGGAGGGGAACTTGGAGGTGGTGGTGTTCCCATGCGCCTGCTGCCCTTGTCCTTCTAGGTGGAAGAGGTCGCGGGTTTGGGAGGTGCTGCCTAAGAAGCCTTGGCGAGTTGCTGCAGTGCATCTTGCAGATGGTACATACTGCAGCCACGGTGCGGTGGTGGTGGAGGGAGTGAATGTTTAAGGTGGTGGATGGGGTGCCAGTCAAGCGGGCTGCTTTGTCCTGGATGGTGTCGAGCTTCTTGAGTGTTGTTGGAGCTGCACTCATCCAGGCAAGTGGAGAGTATTCCATCACACTCATGACTGGTGCCTTGTAGATGGTGGAAAGGCTTTGGTGAGTCAGGAGGTGAGACGCTTGCCGCAGAATACCCAGCCTCTGACCTGCTCTTGTTGCCACAGTATTTATGTGGCTGGTCCAGTTAAGTTTCTGGTCAATGGTGACCCCCAGGATGTTGATGGTGGGGGATTCAGCGATGGTAATGCCATTGAATGTCAAGGGGAGGTGGTTAGACTCTCGCTTGTTGGAGGTAGTCATTGCCTGCCACTTCTGTGGCGCGAATGTTACCTGCCACTTATCAGCCCAAGCCTGAATGTCGTCCAGGTCTTGTTGCATGCGGGCATGGACTGCTTCATTATCTGAGGAGTTGTGAATGGCACTGAACACTGTGCAGTCATCAGCGAACATCCCCATTTCTGACCTTATGCTCAACCAGTCAATATTCCAGTGCGTAAGAGGTAAATTTGCAGATGGCCTGTCTCTTGGCATAGAGTCCCACTCGGTGGGAGCGCAGGCCAGTGATCTGGGCATGGAGAGCTGCACGACTGATTTGCGCCGCTCCTGATTTTCTGCTTGGAGAATTGGGAGCACTGCGAATTGGCCGCACTCAACTCTGCCCTTGATTCCCTGACCTGCGCTCCCGTCGAACAAGCGTCGTCGTCAGGAGCAAAGTCTCCTAAAACTTACGCCGTGGCTTATTTAAAAAAAAAAATCTGCCCATGATAATTGCTCAGTGCATTTTATTGACTGACCTGGAGAACAAATATTGAAGTCAGTTGTGTTTAAACTAAGACAGTAAACCCTCGCCAAAGCATTGAAAACCGCCCACGTGATGTCTGGCGCTGCACATGAAAGTGCTACTTTACATTATGCTGTCTTCTTTTGTGTTGCATACTTTTTCTTTCATTTACGCTATCTTTTTTATTTGTGATGTGCCGTACAATAAAAATGGGTTTTAGAAAAGGTTCTGACAGCAGGAGTGATAAAAAGATTATTGGAGCCTAATGATTATTAGTCATTGATTTTTTTTTTTGTTAAATGCTTTCTTTTCCAAAGTGCAGCACTCAACGTCACTTATATGGCTCCTGTGATTGAGGAAGGGAATATTGAGTTGTCAGCTTGATGCTCGGATTAGTTATATTGTTGACTGTTCAAAGCTTCAGGACACCAGTCATTGAAGAGAAATATAAAGGTCACAAGAAGAAGAGTATTTCAGACTACGTTTGCAGTCGACTGCTGTTAATTCAAAGTTGCTCAATCTGAATTACTCGATAATTTGCACTTTTGAATTCACAGGCGAGATGTATATATTTCAAAAATAACAACAGAAAACGCTGGAAAAACTCAGCAGGCCAGGCAGCATCCGTGGAGAGAGAAACAGAGTTAACGTTTCAGGTCGAAGACCTTTCGTCAATCTCTGTTGTCTCTCCTGCTTATGAGTGCAGAAAGGCAATCAGTTGATATTTCACCAAGTACGAATTCCAAGAAATGGTGTGAGAAGATCGGGTGTGTATTATATGACTAGCTGAATAGTAACTCTAGTTCACTCCTTGTACTTTGGTTAATTGGCTCGCTAGCGAATCGTGAAAAGTGCCACTAACAGGAGGGAAAAACCTTTTTACGCAGCGAGTGGTCAGGATTTGGAATGCGCTGCCTGAGGCGGTGGATACAGATTCAATAGCAGCCTTCAAAAGGGAATTGGATAAATACTTGAAGGTGAAAAAATTGCCGGGATATGGGGAAAGAGCGGGGGGAGTGGGACTAACTGGATTGCTCTTCGAAAGAGCCGGCGCAGACTCGATGGGCCGAATGGCCTCCTTCTGTGCTGCACTATTCTATGATTGTATAAGTGACCTCTCACATGAAAGTATGCTATTTCAATTATACAAAAAACAAAAATGACATGGCTAGCTCACACTGCTTAAATCAGTATTGACGTCAGTGCCTTAATTATTGGCATCAACATGGACATTAGAAATAACTGGATGTTCTCATTGAGAACCGTGGTTGGTGTTGGTGTGGTGGAGGGTATTTAACTTACCCTTCAGTTTAACTATATCTGTTGGGCAGCCTACAGGAATTTCTCAAGCATACGCAGCATATACTGAAAAGTGTTTCTGATTTCGACAGGTCCGGGAACCTACAACGTCACTAACCACACTCTTGCTCGAGAAAGCCAGAGGAAAGCCTACTTTGAAAGCTCATTAAGAGGAGGATTTGGATCAACAGTTCCTCGTTTGCATTCCGTCGAAACGAAGCAACAGATGCCAGGCCCAGCTGATTATAAGGTATTGTCCCTGTCGAATAACATCTGTGAATTGAAACACTCAGTGGTAGTTTTTACAATTGGTCTAGGAGCGAAGATGCTTAAAAATTATTGGTACTTTTTGGACAATGCCTTTCGTGCATTCAAATAAAAAAATGTACTCTCCACCTCAAATTAGGATTGAAAGAATTAATAGTGCTGTGAGTAATAATTCCGTTTTTTAATATAGGGGTGCACAAGTGTTCTTTAGTGTGTGCACATTTTTATCCCTTTATGTTTTTATTCACCCCTTTCCTACATTACGACAGTGACTACACTTCAAAAAAAGTACTTCATTGGCTGTAAAGCACTTTGGGACGTCCGGTGGTCGTGAAAGGCGCTATAGAAATGCAAGTCGGTTGGTCGGTTGGTCGGTCGGTCGTCTCCATAATTCTTGACCAGTGCTGTTTCCAAATTGGAAGTAGTTCTACTTTAAGTTCATCCCATCTACTTTGTTCTCCATTAAGCCTGCCTTCATGATGTGCAGTTCAAAAATGTAGGTGTACAGAGTGGGCTGCTTGCTTCACCAAGTGTGTGTTTGCATTTCAGACAATCTCTTTAAAATTAAAGACCATTAAAAGCGCAGCATAACAGGCACTAATCCACAGAGCGTCAGGATGTGGGTTTACGCTTGTGATAGCGCACATGCTGAATTCGCATCCTCCGTTACGTTAGCAGAAAGAGGTGTGGAGAGCATGCCAGGAGTTTCCCTATGGGGTGAAGGGCAGTATAGAACGGGAAGGGTTAGGATAGTCACTTGTGGTCAGTTTTGAAGTGCTACTGACAGAGAATTGGGAACAGCTTGCCTTTTAGTTGATGATTCTACGTGTTATGGGAAGACCAAAGTAAATAAGGGAGAAAATACCTTGAGAAAATGTAATTCAAAACTTAAAGTTGTCAAAACATCGATGACATAACCTTTAGCTATGTTGATTTCGCAGAGCCATTAATTTTCTTTATTCATTCCTGGGATGTGGGCGTCGCTGGCAAGGCCAGCATTTATTGCCCATCCCTAGTTGCCCCTTGAGAAGGTGGTGGTGAGCCGCCTTCTTGAACCGCTGCAGTCCGTGTGGTGAAGGTACTCCCACAGCGCTGTTAGGGAGGGAGTTCCAGGATTTTGACCCAGCGACGATGAAGGAACGGCCGATATATTTCCAAGTCAGGATGCTGTGTGACTTGGAGGGGAACTTGGAGGTGGTGGTGTTCCCCTGCGCCTGCTGCCCTTGTTCTTCTAGGTGGAAGAGGTCACGGGTTTGGGTGGAAGGATCTTTTCTGAAAAAGGGGTAATGAAAGAAAGAACTTGCATTTATATAGCGCCTTTCACCACCTCAGGATATCCCAAAGCACTTTACAACCAATTAAGTACTTTTTGAAGTGCAGTCACTGTTGTAATGCTGCAGCCAATTTGCACACAGCAAGCTCCCACAAACAGCAATGAGATAATGGCCAGATAATCTGTTTTTTTATATAGTGATGTTGGTTGAGGGATAAATGCTGGCCAGGACACCAGGTGAAATTGATTCTCTGTCATGGAATGTCTTGTCACTATTGGGACTCTTCAGGACTCCTTGAGACACTGCAGTCTTCATCTTGTTGCCTGTATTACGACCCTCTTGAATTCTGCTCCTGAACACGTTGCTGTTTTTACTTTGGATATCTCCAAAACCTTTGGCAAAATCTGGCACCATGCATTTGTAAACACGTTGCCAACATGTGGCTTCCCACCAAAGCTATCTTCAAAGTTGTCTAGTGCCCTTTCGAATTATTCTGCCTGTACTGTAGTTGATGATTCACCCTCCAACTCCTTTTCCATTAACTCGTGGGTTCGCTAGCCCTCTCTCTCATTCTGTTCCCTCTTCACACCATTGAACTCTATTCTCCTCGCTATCCAATATACATTGGTTCATGACTCCATTCTGCATTCTTCACAGCCCTACAAACCGATAACGTTGGGGGTAATTTTGACTTTGGGGTGCTTGTACCAGGCAGCAACAGAAGCTGCATTCTTCCTCCCCACAAGCTGGCTCGCAGCAACCCCCTTCCCACAGTCTGGCACAATTGGTCGGGGCGCCTTCCTGCAGCATTCAAGTGATCCCAGAGGTGGAGAATTAGCTGGGATGAGGTGAGCATCTCCCCACGGGTGAATGTCCCCCCTGCCAGAGATGCCCTTAATCAGCAAGCATTGTCGCATTGGGCTGGGTCGGTGCACTGTTCCTATACTGCTGAGACCTGGGACCAATTCCACCCAGATTAAGGATGAAAGTCTTATTTGTCTGTCGGCTGCAAGGACCCTGGGTGAAATGAGTTTGCAAAGTTTCAGCTTAGTTATAAGAACGTAAGAAATAGGAGCAGGAGTCGGCCATACGGCCCCTTGAGCCTGCTCCGCCATTCAGTAAGATCATGGTTGATCTTCTACATCAACTCCACTTTCCTACCCTATCACATATCCTTTAATTTTCTTTAGTATCCAAAAGTCTATCGATCTCAGCCTTGAATATACTCAACAACTGAGCCTCCACAGCCCTCTGGGGTAGAGAATTCCAAAGATTCACCACCCTCTGAGTGAAGAAGTTTCTCCTCATCTCAGTCCTAAGTGAGACTATGCCTCCTAGTTCTAGACTCTGCAGCCAGGGGAAACATTAGTTGCTAATAGTTACAGGCTCACATCAGATAACTGTCCACAAAAGTGGAGTAAAGTCACTCAGCAGCTGTAAGGATGGTTGGCGTGGAAAGGGGAGGAATTCACACTGCCGAGGTGGGATGGTGCCCTCCTGAGGTTGGGATTAAGGAGGTTGAACTCCGATCTCATTGCGTCTGTTTTGCTGGCGTAAAACAGGCAGAACGAGGGCCAATTTTGGGGACCAACGCCCTGCGCCCCCAAGGGCGTCTGAAAGACGTACACCTTCCATCAGGGGTCACTGGATAACAATCACGAGCAGGATTGCTGGCTGACCCAGCCCAGGGGCACTGGGTCAATTGTAAAGCCCTTGTCACCTCAGCTGAGTTCAGTTAACACCCAGGAATCGAAGCACGGGCCCGCTAGGCAGACACATTGGGCTCGATTTTGCCAGGCCCGAGGAGGCGGGAATGGAGGCGTGTGGGGTGTTAAAATTGCAAAAAATGGCAGGCGGGCCCGACCCCGCCTCCATCCCGCCTCCGAGCAATTTTCCCAAATGCGTGGTTTCTGATCCCGTCTCTGTCCCGCCTCCAAGAGGCGGGATAGGCCCTTAAGGCCCTTAACAACCACTTAATTGCCTCTATAATCCCATTTTGAGAGGCCTTTCTGATTTTAACACTTTTCCGACGTGATGCACGCCTCCTCTGAAACACGACGGTGAAACCTGGCGGTAGCACACTTGGATTGTTGACTATCAGCTGCAGGTCCACCATTAAAAAGGAGATTTGATCAATCATCATTCTGAGGGAACTTTTAGCAGTCATAACCATTGTTGTGGAAGTTTGGAGCCTGGAGTAGTGGTGGTGGTGGTGGTGGTGGTGATGAAAAAAATCTGGGACTTAGGTCTCCTGCTGCTCATTTTGCCTCCAGGTCCCTCTCACACCAAAGGCCAAAAGCTTCCCAGTCTTTGCAGACCTTAAATGCAGCAGCAATGATGACATCATCAGAGGCGACTTTCAGACTGAAAAAACTAATTGGGTCATGGGTTCCCACATGCTGGAACTCAATTGCCCAATTAGGGGAAAATCGAATAATTCTCCCACATCCAATTGGAGTCGGGTGGCTAACACGAAAAGCGGATGACACGCCCCCAGCCCACCCCAGTGACAAAATCGAGCCCATTGCATTTACCAACGGATGCACGATCATGAAAGATCCCGTGGTACTTTTCAAAGAAAAGCAGAGAGTCATCCGGGAGTCCTGGCCAACATTCATCCCTTAATCTACACTAACAAAGCAGATTATACCTCACAGCACTGTGGGAGAACCTTCGCCACACGGACTGCAGCGGTTCAAGAAGGCGGCTCACCACCACCTTCTCAAGGGCAATTAGGGACGGGCAATAAATAGCCGGCCTTGCCAGCGACGCCCACATCCCATGAATGAATAACTAAATAAAAAATCTGGTCGTTCATTCATTTGCTCTTGCTGTGTGCAAATTGGCTGCCGAGCTTACCTCTATAACTTGACCGCACTCCAGGTAGTCCATGGCTGTAAAATGCTTTGGGACGTCCTGAGGATATAAGGCGCTACATAAGTGCAAGTTTCTTCTATGAGACTTTGAGCTATCTGCAATCAATCGTTTTTTACACAGTCGGGTTTAACGAACGTGATAACTGATTTCGCTCAGATTTTTAACTGTAAGAATATGACATGTAAAATGCAATACTTGGCAAAAAAATTGGAGCTATTAAATGTTTCAACTACGTTGAGCTACTGCTAAACGAGATGACTGGAATATTAAGCGACTAAAATGAAGGGACTATATTTTATCTTCCTTTACTATCAGGGAGTTGCATAAAGCAAATATGCCATCATGTTTTGGAGCGAATTAACTACTGTATTTTGTGATGGACTCTTAAGACGCTATAAAGTGACAATTCCAACTAACTGCTCATCAGATGCTTTAATATTTGCAAAAATAACTCCTAGATGTCTGGTATTCTATAATGAACTACATGTTTTTTCGCCTTCAGATATTTGAAAGCTATGTCAATTTGTAATGCAGTTTTTGTCAGTCTTGAAAGAAAGACTTACATTTCTACAGCGCCTTTCATGACCACCGGACGTCCCAAAGTGTTTTACAGCCAATGAAATACTTTTTTGAAGTGTAGTCACTGTTGTAATGTAGGAAACGCGACAGCCAATTTGCGCACAGCAAGCTCCCACAAACAGCAATGTGATAATGACCAGATAATCCGTTTCAGTGATGTTGATTGAGGGATAAATATTGGCCCCAGGACACCGAGGAGAACTCCCCCAGCTCTTCTTCAAAATAGTGCCGTGGGATCTCTTACGTCCACCTGAGAGAGCAGACGGGGCCTCGGTTTAACGTCTCATCCGAAAGACGGCACCTCCGACAGTGCGGCGCTCCCTCAGTACTGCACTGGAGTGTCAGCCTAGATTTTTGTGCTCAAGTCTCTGGAGTGGGGACTTGAACCCACAACCTTCTGACTCAGAGGCGAGAGAGTGCTACCCACTGAGCCACGGCTGACACACAATGGATACGCAACGCAACAGAACAACATTCTGTGATGTGATTAGCCGAGGGCGCTGCTTTCGTGTATCAGCCATTGCTGTTGGACAATTCAGGGCATCACCCACAATCTTCTTAAAGTTTTAATTCATACCCCTGGGTTGCAGAAACGAGGCCAGCGAGAGAGGGGATGGAATTTTTTGTTTTAGCACTGCTATTTATTTATTACTGATGGGCATCGAGTGTCGATACCAGTGCCGCAGAACTTCTAGTGGAGTAAGTCAATTATTTCACTAGCTTGCCTTCATCAGCCTAGAAATGAGCAATGTTTACATAACGTGCTTTAGCAGATTTATATTCGTTCGCACTATTGAGATGTTGAACCAAAAATGAGACAAGATAATGTTTATAAAAAAAATAATGGGGGTGGGTGGGGGGGGGGGGTTTGCTTGAGTGATTCAGTGAAAAAACAGATTTGTGGATATGGAAGAATCAATGGCAGGACAGATGTGAGACAATATTTTAACCGACAATTAATGGCTGCAATTGACTGGTGGTTGATCGACGGTGCTCCTGTGGGAAAACTGATCAATGAACAAGAAGTACACTGCAGTCAAAGAGGTAATGGTGCAATATGCCCTCCAAAAATTCTTGAAGATGTAGTGTTACTGCTATGGATCGGCACCAACATTAAACACAAGATACTTTAGGCTAATGCACTTTTTATGGAAATAAAGTTATAATTCACTCGTAAGTGTCTTAGTGCTGCATGGCGGAGAAAGTTATTGGTCATCATAATATTGATAAATGTGACCGGATGAAAACTGCGTCGGTTATTAAGCCCATTATGGAATGATGGAAATGTGATCTGCCTATATCAGTAACTACAGTATACAGTACATGGCGACATAGCCTCTATCCTTAGCAATGTTCCCAGCTGTCTGCCGGTCCCCGCGCAGCCTGGGACCGACCGGCTTTTCCGATGTAAATTCTCGGGCGAAACTTTGAATGGGCCCGCGCAGCCTGTCAAAGGGTCTGCGCACCCAAATTTAAAATTGGGGGAACATTGCTGCTTATTAGCAAAACATTTTTTTTTCAAAATCCAAAGGGCTAAAAATTGAGTAACGCCCCTACGCCGGAACTTGAGTGGTTGTGCCCCAAGAGGGATGCGGGGCGCTACTGGAAGCGCCCCCCATCCCTCTTGGGACGCTGCAAGTCAGTATCACGGCGCTACATGCCGCGGTATTGCTAGCTTTCCTCCCCTTCTTAAAGGGGAGGGGCCTTGCGCAGCGCGACCCGGGGCCCAGCTGGACCCCGGGGATCGTGAGTGCCGGCAAAAGAGAAGTGCCGGGCTCTTGGAGCGCAGCCGGCACTCCGCGGGGGAGCCGTTCAGGAGGCCGGGGACGGGAGAGCAGGCAGGTGCTGGAAGGTGGCCAGCAACAAAATTGGCCGCCCCGCGCCTCGCCTTTAAATTGCGCCTCCCCGGCCGCAGGTAGGCCCCCCTGACCCCGTTGGACATAGAGTCCGGCGGTAAGTAAGGGGGCCCTCCCGAAGATCGCGGCCGGGGCGCGAGCGGGGCATTGTCGGAGGCGTGGGCGGCGCCGCGCCGGGTGCTAACGGGAGGCGCAAAGCAACCCAATTTTCCCCCCAAAATACCTTCGGCTTAATGAAAGTTTATTTTTCCCCTCAGTGGAAGTGTAAAGCATTAAGCGCTACACTAAGGGGTCTGTGGCAGCATTTGGTGGGGTTACTGTAATCGCGGATCATTGGGAGCGGGGTCCTGGGATTCAGGAGGGCGGAGGGTTGGGGGGGCTCTCTGGCAGCGATGGGGGCAGTTTTTTTTTGATTCTTGGGGTGTTGGTAATACTGGCAAGGCCACATTTATTGCCCAACCCCACTTGCTGTAAAACTGAGTGGCTTGTTATGCCCATTTGAGAGAGCATTAAAAGTCAGCCACATTGTGTGAAACTGGAGTCATAGGGGGCGATTTTCCCACTGGAGACGAGATGGAGGCGGGTTTCAGTTTGGGTGGGTTTGAAACTCGCCTCCACTGATAGGTTTCAAAAATTTGCGATTTTCCCATGATTGGCCACTTGATTTCAGAGGTGTGGGATGCCCTTAGTGTTTTCGGCCTGAAACTCGCCTCTGTTGACGGCACTTTTCCAGTCTGATTTTATGGCTTCTTGCTCCCTTGGCTCATTCCACAGCATTTCTGCATCTCCGGCACCACCTCCAACATATTTTGAGAGACCACTATGTCCAATTCCAAAGCAAGGGCCTACCCGAGGCTCTCGAATGAGGCGCTGCAAATGTTGTTTGAGGGGGTGACAGCTAGCATGGAGGTGCTCTTCCACTCATCTGGGAGGAAGAGGCCTGCCAAAGAAACCAAGGCTGTGTGGGTACAGCTGGCAAGGGATATAACCTCCAGATCTGTGTGCAGATTGGGAGACTCTTTCTGTGTATTGATGAAATGCCATCCCTGTTGGAAAGCATTAAAATGATTTGAAGCCAAAATGTTGGTGTTATGCCATGTGTTCTTTCGCCTTAGGCAGCTCCACATTGTGGGCACCGCCACACTTGCGTTGTCAGGTTGGTGGCCTGAGTGAAAGGAGGCCAGAGAGTCATGTCCATTGTTAATGATGTCGTAGGATGGAGCCAAGGACATGTGCCAACTTGGGCAACCTATGCAAATCTGGCCATGATAAGTTCATCCCGGGCAGCCATGTGCTCGCGTGCTGCCGCTGCCACTGGTCGATACACCGGCGCTCTGACTTCCTCCTCCTCCTCCAGATCCTCCTCCTCTTCCTCCTCATCCTCATCTGAGGTCCATGCAGAAAGAAAACGAATGGTTCCCATGCTGCTTGTAGATGCCTCCTTTGGGGAAGCGCTCATTGCAAGTGGGGAGAGGGTCTTCCAAGGAGGTCCCACAGTTGATGGAGTCAAGCTGCAGCACCTCCGACTTCGGAAGGCCTTCTAAAAGTGCTCAGAGACCTTTTAAAGCCAAGGTCTGGCACCTGCAAGTAATCCTTGCTGCAACAAACGATGTCTTGTTCGACCTGCAGCAGTGAGGAGGCCACCCATGAGTCAACCCGCCAGGTTTGCCTGGCCTGGTTTAGAAGTTGCGTGGATCACACCGAAAAGCTGGAAAAATCACGAGGGCCTCTCAAAATAGGCTTAGAGAGGCCCTTAACGAGCATTTAAGGAAGTTGAATAGCGCAATGGCCAGCTGGAGGCGGGAGCGTTTCCCGACCTCCAAAACGGCACCGGCAAAATCCCGCGGAGGCGGGTTGGAGGCGGGTTCCGAACCCGACCTCTTCGATTCTGATTTTCCCGCCTTTCCCTGCCTCCAAACCCGCCTCCTCCGACGTCAGAAAATCACCCCCATAGAATCATAGAAATTTACGGCACAGAAGGAGGCCATTCGCGTCATGTGTAGACCTAGGCTGGGTAGAGGTGGCAGGTTCCCTTCCCTGAAGGACATTAGTGAACGTTAGGTTTTTACCAATGGTCATTCCCGTTCCGCCCCCTCCCCCCTCTTACTAGCCCCCAGTTTAGTAGATTTATTTGATGCAGTTTCATGACTTGAAATCAATTTCCTGGTCACCAGCCAGTTCCTGCCTTAAAGCGCTAAGTACACTTTCAGCGAGTTTGCTGATTTATAAGGACTGGTTTTCCTGGCTTCCTCCCTGCCTGGGTGCTGGACAGATGTAGCGTCCCTGACGTGCCCTGGACCGGTCAAGCTATGTCTGAATTTGATGGGCTGGCCCACTGAACGGAGCCTAGTCATACTGCCAGTGCAGGCGCCGCCCCCCCCCAACATTGTGTTGCATTGGGAACAGCAGCCAAGAGGTCGTCATGCCTGCCACTCATAACTGACCTTTCGAACGGAGGTTCCTTGACAGCTGGGGCACATCCCTTTAAGTAGCGCCCCGCCAGCCGGCTGGTCCACGCCTCCGCTCCCTGGCGCTGTCGGCGCGAGGCGGTAAGGCAGGGGGCGCTACTGAAGTTTGCAGATCGGGCGCCCAGCGAGCGTTGCACACTCACTGACGTCACGACCTGCATGGCGAAAGGGACTGAGGCGCTAACTGTTGTCGCCGGCGCTATGGGGCCGGCGAATTTGCCGTGCAGCGCGGGATTTTCCCCGCCGCGGCGTTACTGTCTGAATTTCGCCCCTATAGAATCATAGAATAGTACAGCATAGAAAGAGGCCATTTGGCCCATCGAGTCTGCACCAGCTCTTTCGAAGAGCAATCCAGTTAGTCCCACTCCCCCCGCTCTTTCCCCATATCCCTGCAATTTTTTCTCAAAGTATTTATCCAATTCCCTTTTGAAGGCTACTATTGACTCTGCATCCATCACCCTATCGGGCAGCGCATTCCAAATCCGAACCACTCGTGTAAAAAAAATGTTTCCTCTGGTTCTTTTTTGCAATCACCTTAAATCTGTGCCCTCTCGTTCTTGACCCTTCAGCCACTGCAAACAGTTTCTCTTTATTTATTTTTTTATTCGCTTATGGGATCTGGGTGTCACTGGCAATTCCAGTATTTATTGCCCATCCCTAGTTGCCCCTTGAGAAGGTGGTGGTGAGCCGCCTTCTTGAACCGCTGCAGTCTGTGTGGTGAAGGTATTCCCACAGTGCTGTTAGGGAGGGAGTTCCAGGATTTTGACCCAGCGACAATGAAAGATCGGCGATATACTTTTAAGTCAGGATGGTGTGTGACTTGGAGGGGAACTTGGAGGTGGTGGTGTTCCCATGCACTTGCTGCCCTTGTCCTTCTAGGTGGTAGAGGTCGCGGGTTTGGGAGGTGCTGCCGAAGAAGCCTTGGCGAGTTGCTGCAGTGCATCTTGTAGATGGTACACACTGCAGCCACGGTGCGCCGGTGGTGGAGGGAGTGAATGTTTAAGGTGGTGGATGGGGTGCCGATCAAACAGGCTGCTTTACTCTGTCTAAACCCTTCATGATTTTGAACACCTCTATTAAATCTCCTCTTAGCCTTCTCTGCTCCAAGGAGAACAACCCCAGCTTCTCCTGTGTTCATAATAACATGAGGAAAGTGACTTAATGCAATGCCACCGACTGTCCACTGTCGGGCACCTAAATGGCTGAATTTAACAATGCATGCAGAAATGAGTTTTTTTAAATGTTTCTACCCCTCCTGCAGGTTAAGGAAAAAAAGAACAATTATTGCAGAAAACAGAAAACGTCATCGTTTGCATCGATGACGGAAAGAATTCCTGTTACAGGACCCCAGGTAAGAAGACCTTCTCACACCGTCACTGTGTTTACTGGCAAAAGCGGCTGCTTGCGAAAGGTTTTTCAGTCTCTTCGTTTCAAAGTCTGTCCCTAAATCACAGGGCGATTGTCACACAAAAAAAATGCCACCCAGGTTTCTGCTGGAATGAATCCATTTTGGCTCTTTCAAACAAAAATGATCAGACAAGTTAAAATAGTATTAGCATCGAGTCATAAGTAGCTTGTCATGGGTTGCACCGAGTCACGGAATCACTTGGAAACAGTCTTCAGAAGCTAGCTGAAAATTATGGGTGCACTGGCAGCCGAAATGGTGGCTAAATGGATGAATAATGGATTCATACCTTGTTGGACTCAATACAGAAGCTGATTAAAATGATTTTATGGCGTGTGCTGAAGTATAAATACCAGCATGTCCTTGCATTAGTAGTTTTACACATACCAAGCATTTTAAAAAGTGGACGCACAACTATTAATCCAAACCTAAAGCTAACCAGATTTGCACGGGAAAGAAAATTGGCCTCATTTACCTGAAGGTGCTTGAGTGTGCATTTGCACTACAGTAGTGCGAGGCGGTTTTACTGTGCACCAGCGCTGCAGTTGTAGCCTAAATTTGGAGTCAACAGACAACCTCATATCAGAGGAGGGTTCGACCACTTCGCACCCGCAGAGTGACAACTCAATGAACAATCCTCACAGTGGTTCAAGTGGAATTTGTTGAGAAGTATGATGTTAGGATTGACACCTTTTGCACGACTCAAAACCAAAGAATAGAAAGAAAGACTTGCATTTCTGTAGCGCCTTGCACGACCTCCCAAAGCGCTTTACAGCAATGAAGTACTTTTTGAAGTGGAGTCACTGTTGTAATGTAGGAAACGCAGCAGCCAATTTGCGCACAGCAAGCTCCCACAGACAGCAATGCGATAATGACCAGATAATCTGTTTTTAGTGATGTTGGTTGAGGGATAAATATTGGGCCCAGGACACCAGGGGAGAACTCCCCTGCTCTTCTTGGAAATAGTGGCCATGGGATCATTAACATCCACCTGAGAGGGCAGGCGGGGCTTCGGTTTAACATCTCATCCAAAAGACGGCACCTCCGACAGTGCAGCACTCCCTCAGCACTGGCACCGGGAGTGTCAGCCTAGAATTTTGTGCTCAAGTCTCTGAAGTGGGGCTTGAACCCACAACCTTCTGACTCAGAGGTGAGAGAGTGCGCTACCCACCGAGCCAGGGCTGACACCAAAAAAAAACAGACTGCGATGGGACTTGGACGTGAAGCTAATTCATATTTTTGTCCTGATTATCCCTCCAAATCTTCCCCCTGTCCACATTGCCCTTTCTACCTTTACTTTATAACAAAACAAAGTTCACACTTTGCACCTTCACTAAGGACTGACGCTCCGGTTAGTTAATAGGTTGTAATTTATACTCTATAGCTGGTAGAGGGGTAGTTTTACAACTTGGCACTCCCAGTGGGGAGCCACGCCCACCTGGAGCGCATGTTTGGAAATTTGGGATTGGGCTGTGCACGATTTTCCATCCATTTATTTAAATAGTCAGAATATTGTGCCCAATATTTACTCTTGCCGGCTGCGTGAAGTTGGGAAATTATCCCATGTCTCTGGCCAACTGTAGCCCGAAAGAAACAAATGGCTGTAAGATGCCACTTCAACTACCAACGATCTGAATTTGTATTCTGATCAAGCACAGGGACAAGTGACAGGAAACACAAGTTTACACAGCACAGAAAATGATTAAGTAAAGGAAACTATCCATTATAAATGATTGCTGTGTCCCTGAAAGTACATAAATAAGTGCCAATCTAAGTAACCTTCCTAAGTATCAACGTGGCTTTCCCTTAAAAAAACCCACAAGACGTGGCGTAATTTGTATGAAGCCCCATAGAATCATACAGCACAGAAGGAGGCCATTCGGCCCATTGGGAAAGAACCATTTTTTTTAGTCGTTTATGGGATGTGGATGTCGCTGGCAAGGCCAGCATTTATTGCCCATCCCTAATTGCCCTCGAGAAGGTGGTGGTGAGCCGCCTTCTTGAACTGCTGCAGTCCGTGTGGTGAAGGTACTCCCAGTGCTGTTAGGGAGGGAGTTCCAGGATTTTGACCCAGCGACGATGAAGGAACGGCCGATATATTTCTAAGTCAGGATGGTGTGCGACTTGGAGGGCAACTTGGAGGTGGTGGTGTTCCCATGCGCCTGCTGTCCTTGTCCTTCTAGGTGGAAGAGGTCGCGGGTTTGGGAGGTGCTGCTGAAGAAGCCTTGGCGAGTTGCTGCAGTGCATCTTGTAGATGGTACACACTGCAGCCACGGTACACCAGTGGTGGAGGGAGTGAATGTTTAAGGTGGTGGATGGGGTGCCAATCAAGCGGGCTGCTTTGTCCTGGATGGTGTCGAGCATCTTGAATGTTGTTGGAGCTGCACTCATCCAGGCAAGTGAAGAATATTCCATCGCACCCCTGACGTGTGCCTTGTAGATGGTGGAAAGGCTTTGGGGAGTCAGGAGGTGAGACACTCACCGCAGAATACCCAGCCTCTGACCTGCTCTTGTTGCCACAGTATTTATGTGGCTGTTCCAGTTAGGTTTCTGGTCAATGGTGACCCCCAGGATGTTGATGGTGGGGGATTCGGCGATGGTAATGCCGTTGAATGTGAAGGGGCGGTGGTTAGACTCTCGCTTGTTGGAGATAGTCATTGTCTGGCACTTCTGTGGCGCGAATGTTACCAGCCACTTATCAGTCCAAGCCTGAACGTCGTCCAGGTCTTGTTGCATGCGGGCATGGACTGCTTCATTATCCAATTAGTCCCACTCCCTCGCTCTTTCCCCATAGCCCTACGCTTTTGAGATTCCAGTAGATGGACGTAGTGCTCCAGGGATTTATGTTCAACAGAGATTTAGGATCAGGATTCATACGAATTGCTTAAAGGAGGAACGCATTGGAGGCTGAGGCAGAACTGAGTCACGTTGTTAAGTGCCGTAGTGTTGGGTGACTTAAACCACCGCAAAACCAGTTGTTTTGTAGGCGTGGTGTCTGAATAATAGGGTAGACTTTCCTCTTTGCACCTGGGGAACTGAAGACTGAAGAGGAACAGTCGGGGGAAGTTGGCCAGGTGCTTTCCTCCCTACTCTAGGACAATCTACAGGCCTTCTCTATCAGGTGGGGCATGTGGCGGGAAGCTGTTGCAATACTGCCCGTTTTGCCTAACCGTCCAAGATGGATTTCTACCTCCGCTTCTCCAGCATCTCTGCCCTGTCCCTACTTGTGGCCCCAGAAGTGTGAAGAACATAAGAATTAGGAGCAGGTGTCGGCCATTCGGCCCCTCGCGCCTGCTCCGCCATTCAATAAGATCATGGCTGATCTTCGACCTCAACTCCACTTTCCCGCCCCATACCCATATCCCTTGATTCCCCTTAGTGCTCAAAAATCTATCGATCTCCATCTTGAATATACTCATCAACTGAGCCTCCACAGCCCTCTGGGCAAAGTGTGTTTTTAATGATACAAAAATTGGCCGTGTGGTTGATAATGAAGAAGGAAGCTGTAGACTGCAGGAAGATATCAATGGACTGGTCAGGTGGGCAGAACAGTGGCAAATGGAATTCACTCCGGAGAAGTGTGAGGTAATGCATTTCGGGAGGGCTAACAAGGTAAGGGAATACACAATAAATGGTAGGATATTGGGAAGTGTAGAGGAACAGAGGGACCTTGGAGTACATGTCCACAGATCCCTGAAGGTAGCAGGACAGGTAGATAAGGTGGTTAAGAAAGCATACGGGATACTTGCCTTTATTAGCCGAGGCATAAAATATAAGATTGAGAGGTCGCACAACACCAGGTTATAGTCCAACAGTTTTATTTGAAATCACAAGCTTTCGGAGCTATCGATTGCTCCTTCCTCAGGTGAAGTAAATTAGATACAGAATCGCCAAAGCATATATAGATAGAAAACAAAGCATGTGTACCTTACAATTGCAGACCACTAAATTAAATCATCCTGACTATCTGCCGAGGTGTGATAAAGTTAATTAAGTCAGCCAGGAAGGTACCACATCAAAGGCATAGCAAGATACAACTGAGACAATGAGGTGTAGTTGCAGGGGTTCTAACGTGTCAAAAGCTGCCGTCTGTATGTAAAACGAAAAGCTTTAAAATTTTTACTTTTTTACTGGGAAAATTTTTACTTTTTTACTGGGAATCACATCTGTGAACAAGCTAACGACGACTCGAGTCCGGATCACGTCATGTATCGTGACATAAACCCAAGATCCCGATTGAGACCGTCTTCATGAGTGCGGAACTTGGCTATCAGTTTCTGCTCGATGATTTTGCGTTGTCGTGTGTTTCTAAGGTTGCCTTGGAGAACGCTTACCCGCAGATCCGAGGCTGAATGTCCTTGACTGCTGAAGTGTTCCCCGACTGGGAGGTAACAATCCTGCCTGGCGATTGTTGCGCGGTGCTCGTTCATACGTTGTCTCAGTGTCTGCATGGTCTCGCCGATGTATCGGCGAGACCATGCAGACACTGAGACAACGTATGAACGAGCACCGCGCAACAATCGCCAGGCAGGATTGTTACCTCCCAGTCGGGGAACACTTCAGCAGTCAAGGACATTCAGCCTCGGATCTGCGGGTAAGCGTTCTCCAAGGCAACCTTAGAAACACACGACAACGCAAAATCATCGAGCAGAAACTGATAGCCAAGTTCCGCACTCATGAAGACGGTCTCAATCGGGATCTTGGGTTTATGTCACGATACATGACGTGATCCGGACTCGAGTCGTCGTTAGCTTGTTCACAGATGTGATTCCCAGTAAAAAAGTAAAAATTTTCCCAGTAAAAAAGTAAAAATTTTAAAGCTTTTCGTTTTACATACAGACGGCAGCTTTTGACACGTTAGAACCCCTGCAACTACACCTCATTGTCTCAGTTGTATCTTGCTATGCCTTTGATGTGGTACCTTCCTGGCTGACTTAATTAACTTTATCACACCTCGGCAGATAGTCAGGATGATTTAATTTAGTGGTCTGCAATTATAAGGTACACATGCTTTGTTTTCTATCTATATATGCTTTGGCGATTCTGTATCTAATTTACTTCACCTGAGGAAGGAGCAATCGATAGCTCCGAAAGCTTGTGATTTCAAATAAAACTGTTGGACTATAAGCTGGTGTTGTGCGACCTCTCAATTTTGTCCACCCCAGTCCAACACCGGCATCTCCGCATCATAAAATATAAGAGCAGGGAGATTATGCTTGAACTGTATAAACCACAAGTAAGGCCACAGTTAGAGTACTGTGTGCAGTTCTGGTCTCCACATTATAGGGATGCTGTGATTGCACTAGAGTGGGTGCAGTGGAGAATTACAAGGATGTTGCCTGGGCTGGGGAATTTTAGCTATGAGGAAAGATTGGATAGGCTGGGGTTGTTTTCTTTGGAACAGAGGAGGCTGAGGGGAGACCTAATTGAGGTGTATAAAATTATGAGTGGCCCAGATAGAGTGGATAGGAAGGACCTATTTCCCTTAGCAGAAGGGTCAATAACCAGGGGGCATGGATTTAAAGTAATTGGTAGAAGGTTTAGAGGGGATTTGAGAAGAAGTTTTTTCACCCAGAGGGTGGTGGGGGTCTGGAACTCACTGCCTGAAAGGGTGGTAGAGGCAGAAACCCTCATCACATTTAAAAAGTACTTGGATATGCGCTTGAAGAGCCGTAACCTACAAGGTCTACGGACCAAGAGCTGGAAAGTGGGATTAGGGTGGAGAGATCATTGTCGGCCGGCGCGGACAAGATGGGCCAAATGGCCTCCTTCTGTGCTGTAAATTTCTATGATTCTATGAAGCTCTTTCGCTCGTCACCACCCCCTCCCCCATTCATTCCTCATACTGGTGAGAGATGGCGAGTTACTCATTTAATTGGTCGGCTGAATGTCTGGCAAGTGCGGAAACCCATCACCTCAAACCAGCACCTGAGAAATCCCCGCCAGTCGCCTTATTACCCTTTGCCTCATTGTTGACTGCCCCCATAAGACCACGCCCCACTCGAGACACTACAACTGGGCCTCTCCCTGGGTGGGAAGGGGAAAATCAACTGGGGTTTTGTACTCCTGATTTACTCACTCCCAATATTTATCCTTCAACCAACAGCACCAAAACAGCTTAACTGGTCATTCTCTCATTGCTGTTTGTGGGAGCTCGCTGTGCGCCAATTGGCTGCCGCGTTTCCTACTTTACAACCGTGACCACACTTCAAGTGTACTTCATTGGCCGCGAAGCGCTTTGGGACGTCCTGAGGTGGTGAGAGGCGCTGTAGAAATGCAAGTCTTTCTTTCTCACTCTGCATCTGCCAAACCGAGTCGAGCCACTGGTGTCTATTTGGAACGGTGCCCACTTTGTGCTGCTTCTCTCACTGTGTGCATTGTTTTGTTGATGTATTGCGGGCGAAAGTTAAACTTTAGTAACATTGTTTTTTTTCTTTCCCCCCAACCAACCCCCCAACCCCCGCTACGAGGGAAACTTGCCGGCTGCGCCTGAATAGTTTCCATTCAAAGAGCCGGCCAAACAGTATTCTGCAAAAATATTTTTTAGAAACCCATGATTTAAGTAGGTGGGGGGCAGGGGGCGGAGCTGATATTTCTGCAATCCATTAACTTGGAACAGAACAAGCAGAAAATTGCATCCTGCCCGGGAGCTCCCCCACCCAAAAAAAAAATCCCCCCACATTGAATCAGCAAATACAGCAGGAGAAAGAAAGAATGTTGTACGTGTTCTGGCTTAAAAGCCGCGGTGTTGCAAATGAGATTTCGCCACAGCCCCACAGTCTCTGCTCGGTGATATTGAGCAGAGATACGGGCAGGCAATACAAACATTGTTTTTTAAATAGGTACCATTCATTTTTTTTAAATTAATACCAGCTTGTTATGTAAATAACTTCAGCAAATGATTTATTGCACTTTAGCTTGATAAATGACTTCCTCTCCTCAAGCCATGTACTGGAAACTGTCGGTCCGTCCATAAACCCCCCCCAAAAATAAATTACTGCTTGCAGTAAATACTCAGGATAATACCAGTATTTAGATTTTACGCAGGCTGCTTTATGTCCTCTGAGCTCTGAATTTTTTTTTCAATGGAGTTAGTATTCCTGTCGGTATTGGGCCGGAGCGAGGCATTTCACAGCGTGCTGCGCTAGTTAGACTTTTTCTGGCACCCTTCAGCTCGAATAATTTTTTTTTTGTTGCCCTGTAAGTTGCTGGGAGTGCGAGCTGATAACAGCAACGGGGCGTCTGGGACCTCGGTGCACGGCGGGACCAGCAGTCTATCTCCTTCACCCGTGAGATTTAGGAATTAAGAACGAAACGCAGGACTGAGAAGGAGGGTGAATTCAGAGTCAAATCAGGTACAGAAAGAGAAATAGAGAGAGAGGGAAAGAAGGACTGGATTAAGAGCGAGAGAGAGAGAGACAGAAAAGAGACAGAAAGGTAAAGTAAGAAAAATATTAAAGTTTTACATTATTTAAAATCTCCAACAATTCACTACCTGAAGGAATGAGACTCCACAGTTTAAATTGTTCATTTTCTGGGCCAGAGAGGTTGATTGGCAGTCATTAACCATGATCATGTCGTTAAAAGGGTACATGACGCTACCAGACGTAACTTTCCGCGGCGCGTTTAACGGGTAATTAACGCGCAAACGCAGCAACTTCATGAAACCTCACGGGGAGGTTGAGGGCGAGCTGCCGCTATGGCGAAACTAACGGCGGAGCGACGCGAACCGTCCAGCAGCTCGTGGGGGATCCGCAACTCACGGGGGGTATCGCTCCCTCGCCACAAATTGCTGGACGGTTTGCGCTTAAATAACGGCGAGCGTCGTTCACGCACCGTTAATTTTTCAGCAAATTCTGGCCCGTCGAAAGCAGCTGATCTGATCTGAACCCTTTCAACACCCCTCGATATCGTTTGTCTCCGTCAGTGTTTATCGCCGTCGAGTGCAAAGCCGCCGCTTGAACCTTATTAAACGCACCGACTTTTTCCGGCAGTTGTTCGCACAAAGCCAGAAGTCGAGGCGCGCTTTTAAATGTTATTCCTGATAAATAATTAAAAAGGCTAATGGAATGTTGGACTTTATCTTAACGGGGTTGGAATACAAAGGGGTGGAAGCTAGATAAAGCTCTGGTCAGATCCCCATCTGGAGCGACTGCGTTCAGTTCTGGGCCCCGCACCTCAGGAAGGATTCACCAGAATGATACCGGGGCTAAAAGGGTTAAATTCCGAGGACAGGTTGCACGGACTAGGCTTGTATTCCCTCGAGTATAGAAAGAAAGAAAAGAAAGAACTTGCATTTATATGGCGCTTTTCACGACTACAGGACGCCCCCAAAGCGCTTTCGAGCCAATGAAGTACTTTTGACACAAAAGCAAAAAATCTGCGGTTGCTGGAAATCTGAAATATAAACAGAAAAGGCTGGAAATGCTCAGCAGGTCAGGCAGCATCCGTGGAGAGAGAAACAGAGTTAACGATTCAGGTCGATCACCCTTCGTCAAGGGTCATCGACCTGAAACGTTAACTCTGTTTCTCTCTCCACAGATGCTGCCTGACCAGCGGAGTACTTTTGAAGTGTATTCGCTGTTGTAATGTAGAAGATTAAGAGGTGATCTAATCGAGGTGTTTAAGATGATTAAAGGAGTCGTTTGGGTAGATAGAGAGAAACTATTTCCTCTGGTGGGGGGAGTCCAGAACAAGGGGGCATAACCTTAAAATTAGAGCCAGGCCGTTCAGGGGTGATGTCGGGAAGCACTTCTTCACACAAAGGGGAGTGGAAATCTGGAACTCTCTCCCCTGAAAGCTGTTGAGGCTGGAGGTCAACTAAAAATGTTCAAAACTGAGATTGATAGATTTTTGTTGGGCAAGTGTATTCAGGGTTACGGAACCAAGGCTGGCAGATGGAGTTAAGATACAAATCAGCCATGGGTCTAATTGAATGGCGGCAGAGCCTCGAGGGGCTGAATGGCCTCCTCCTGTTCCTGTCTGAAAATTACAAGCACCATTGACAGCTTAAGGAGAAATAGTTGTTTCCTAAAGAATGAAGACTGTTTCATGGTGGGTATTTGTAGAAATGGGGATCCCCTCTGGTGTTAAAGGTTGCCCTTCAGTACGTTCACCGCTGTCGATACGTCCTCAGAAACCAACTCTAGCGCCCATTTAACTAATGAACATTGTTGGCTTCCGTGGGGTTCACAGAACTTTTTTGCAAGTCTGTTGCAGTTACCATTTTTTTCTTGGAAAGTGGTTTTCGCTAGGAACCATACTTATGTCCCGGTTATAGTACCCTGGGACTTAAATTTTTTTTTCACGGGTTGTGGGTGTCGCTGCATTGCCCATCCCTAGTTGCCCTTGAGAAGGTGGTGGAACCGCTGCAGTCCATGTGGTGAAGCTACTCCCACAGTGCTGTTAGGGAGGGAGTTCCAGGATTTTGACCCAGCGACGATGAAGGATCGGCCGATATACTTCCAAGATAGGATGGTGTGTGACTTGGAGGGGAACTTGCAGGTGGTGGTGTTCCCATGCGCCTTGTCCTTCTAGGTGGTAGAGGTCGCGGGTTTGGGAGGTGCTGCCGAAGAAGCCTTGGCAAGTTGCTGCAGTGCATCTTGTAGATGGTACACACTGCAGCCACGGTGCGCCGATGGTGGAGGGAGTGGATGTTTAAGGTGGTGGATGGGGTGCTTTGTCCTAGATGGAGCTTCTTGAGTGTTGTTGGAACTGCACTCATCAAGGCAAGTGGAGAGTATTCCATCACACCCCTGACTACCCTGGTCACATTATACCAGCCCTCTCGAATAGTGAGAAAATCGTGCTTGCAAGCAGGCGCCCGTTATAGGCCATGGGGTATGTAGTGATATAAAGAAATAAAAGTAGGGTTATGGATATTAGATTTTACATGTCATATAAAGAAAACTAGGACGAACATTTACGTAGTGCTTTGATGTGTCTGAGGCGTATCTCAAAATGCTCAAAAGCGCATTAATTTTTTTAAGCAAATCGAGTGCTCATTTTGCGCACAGCAAGATTCCACAAACGACAGCGTGATGAATGACCAGTTAGTCCATTTTTGGCAGTATTGCCGAAGTGAAGAATGTTGGTTAGGACACTAGGAGAATCCCCCTCTTCATCACATGTTGCCATGGGATCTTTTAATGGTTCACTAAAACAGTCCGGAAGCTATTACTCAACGTTCTGGGGCATGTAGTGAGGACTTCCTGCAGCCTCTGAAGTATTGCCTGAGCACCTTGACCTTTGAAGACCCCAGCTTGCATGTGCGCCTTTTTTTATCTGTGTTTTGCTGGGATACCAGGGTTATGCAGACCTATTGCACCTTGTTGTGCATACCTCCAATAATCCAGCCATCCATCATTTATTCCTCTGCAGTGAACTGTGTTAAATTTGGCTGCCTGATAATGAAAGCCTCATGCATTTGCTATGGGGGTGTAACTGAGGTGCATTATTATCTGAATGTGGTTGTATATCATTTGCACACTGATGGATTAATAACCCTTGCTACTTAGGTATGTCACGAGACTCTTGTTGGGTGAATTTGAAAATTTTAATCCTTGTTTTCAAACCTCTCCATGGCCTCACCCCTCTCTATCTCTGTAACCTCCTCCAGCCCTACAACCCCCCGGGATCTCTGCGCTCCTCCAATTCCGGCCTCTTGCGCATCCCTGATTTTAATCGCTCCACCATTGGTGGCCGTGCCTTCAGCTGCCTGGGCCCTAAGCTCTGGAATTCCCTCCCTAAACCTCTCCACCTCTCTACCTCTCTTTCCTCCTTTAAGATGCTCCTTAAAACCTACCTCTTTGACCAAGCTTTTGGCCACCTGCCCTAATATCTGCTTTAGCGGCTGTGCAATCCGGTTTAGCTGATTTAAAATTATTTTCTCCCTTTCCCGGTTGACAGCCGGCAAGATTGAGAGGCTGACTGGCTGTCGGGCACGTGGATGCAGTCGGGGAGCGGAGGGGAGGAAGAGGGAGATGGTGGAGGTCGGGGGGAGAGTGGAGGTTCGTGGGGGTGGGGTAGTGGAGGTCGGGGGAGAGTGGAGGTTCGTGGGGGAGAGAGAGTGGAGATCTGTGGGGGGAGAGGGTGGAGGTCGGTGGGGGAAGAGAGTGAAGGTCGGTGGGGGAAGAGAGTGAAGGTCGGGAGGGAGATTGAGGAGGTCAAGGAGGTTGGTCGGGGGAGAGTGGAAATCGGTCGGGGGGGGGAGATCATGGGGGTGAAGGATCGTGGGTTGCAGGAGAGATCGGATCTCGGGGAGGTAAGCCTGGGGAGCGGGGTGGGGGGAAGCACACCTGCTCCTCCTGACCCACAGACAGTGCTGGAAAGGCTCTTACCTGCTGGATCTGGCCCTTCTTGCTGCCGTGTTTCCCGAGCCCTGGGAAACCCTTCCTACAGCCTTTAAATCTGAAAGCCTGTAAAGATTTGAGGAACGCAGTGTCATTAGCTTTACAATTGAAATGACTGACCTGTCTCTGGAGAGCGGGTTAGTCGCCTGCCCACCAACCCGCCCCGCTAAAACCGTAAGCGGGCCTGTTCGAGGCGGCTTCCGGATTTTAGAAATTTTACCACCCCCCCCCCCCACGACCCTCTCCCACCTGCTGTGAGGGGTTAAAATTCCCCCCCCACAGATTATCAGATTATGACTTCTGCATAATATTCTTGATTAGTGGATGTTGAAATGCATTTCCGCAACAATACATGCAACACTATAGGCAATAGAAATGAAGAGAGTTGTAATGCCTGAATGACAAAGCTTACAAAAAAAAAGATGGTGAATCTTGAAATATCGGTGAATTGTATTTTGGATACGAGCTGTTTCGGAACAGTAACTACTACCCGAGTGAATCTTTCTGTAAAGTTTTCTACATTAAGTCAGGCTTACTTTCCCCAACTATAACAGACCCAACATTTTGCATATCTGTAGCTCTCAATTAATCTTGAAATGGGTATTTGATTAATGCTTTAGAGTTGTTTGATTAATGAGGCAATTAATCAATATGTTTCTCTGCTAACTTTGTGTATAATTGTTTTGCCTGGTATGGTGTCCTGCTCCTGCATTGTCACTTTGGGTGGCCTCCAAGTCATCGAATCGTAGAATCATAGAAAGGTTACTGCACAGAAGGAGGCCATTCGGCCCATCGAGCCCTTGCCGACTCTCGGCAAGAGCGCTTCAGCTAGTCCCACTCCCCCACCCTTTCCCCGTAGCCCTGCAGATTTTTTTTCTTCAGGTACTTATCCAACTCCCTTTTGAAAGCCACGATTGAATCTGCCTCCACCACCCTTTCAGGCAGTGCATTTCAGATCCTAACCACTCGCTGCGTAATAAAGTTTTTCCTCATGTCGCCTTTGGTTTTTCTGCCAATCACCTTAAATCTGTGTCCTCTGGTTCCTGATCCTTCCGCCAATGGGAACAGTTTCTCTCTATCTACTCTGTCCAGACCCCTCATGATTTTGAACACCTCGATCAGATCTCCTCTCAACCTTCTCTGCTCCAAGGAGAACAACCCCAGCTTCTCCAGTATCTCCACATAACTGAAGTCCCTCATCCCTGGAACCGTTCTTGTAAATCTTTTCTGCACCTTCTCTAAGGCCTTTACATCCTTCCTAAAGTGCGGTGCCCAGAATTGGACACAATATTCCAGTTGAGGCCGAACCAGTGTTTTATAAAGGTTCATCATAACTTCCTTGCTTTTGTACTCTATGCCTTCTTTTATGAAAGTGAGAAGTCGCACAACACCAGGTTATAGTCTAACAGCTTTATTTGAAATCACAAGCTTTCGGAGCGCTGCTCCTTCGTCAGGTGAAGTGAATTCTTTTATGAAGCCCACGATCCCGTATGCTTTTTTAACCGCTTTCTCAACTTGCCCTGCCACCTTCAACGATTTGTGCACATATACCCTCAGGTCTCTCTGTTCATGCACCCCCTTTTAGAATTGTACCCTTTAGTTTATATTGCCTCTCCTCATTCTTCCTACCAAAATGTATCACTTCACACTTTTCTGCGTTAAATTTCATCTGCCACGTGTCCGCCCATTCCAGCAGCCTGTCTCTGTCCTCTTGAAGTCTATCACTATCCTCCTCACTGTTCACTATACTTTCAAGTTTTGTATCATCTGCAAATTTTGAAATTGTGCCCTGTATACCCAAGTCCAAGTTATTAATATATATCAAGAAAAGCAGTGGTCCTGGAACCGACCCCTGGGAAACACCACTGTGTACCTTCCTCCAGTCCGATAAACAACCGTTCACCACTACTCTCTGTTTCCTGTCACTTAGCCAATTTTGTATCCATGCTGCCACTGTCACTTTTATTGCATGGGCTTCAACTTTGCTGGCAAGCCTATTATGTGGCACTTTATCAAATGCCTTTTGGAAAATCCATCCTTGACCCCCTCTGCCTCATCTACCTGCTGCCCCTTGCCCACGTCACCTGAAGACATGGGATCAGCTTCCTCATGCACGCTGATAACACCCAGCTGCTCTACTGCCTCACCACCTCTCCTGATCCCTCCAGGTGCTGCTAGACTGCTTGCCTGATGTCTTGTCTTGGCTGAGCTACAATTCCCTCCAGCTAAACATTGGGAAGACTGAAGCCATTGACTTCGGCCCTTGCTGCAAACTCCGGACTCTCGCCGCTGACACCATTTCCCTCTCTGGCCTCCGTGACAGGCTGAGCCGGAATGTTCGTAACCCCGGCAACCCAGAGCTGAGCTTCCCTCCAGAGACTTGAGCAGAAATATCTAGGCTGGCACTCCCAGTGCAGTACTGAGGGAGTGCTGCACTGTCGGAGGTGCCGTCTTTCGGATCAGATGTTAAACCGAGGCCCCCGTCTGATCTCTCGGGTGGACATAAAAGAAGAGCAGGGGAGTTATCTCTGGTGTCCTGAAGCCAATATTTATCCCTCAACCAACATCACTAAAACAGATTATCTGGTCATTATCCCATTGCTGTTTGTGGGAGCTTGCTGTGCGCAAATTGGCTGCCGCGTTTCCTACATTACAACAGTGACTACACTTCAAAGGTGCTTCATTGGCTGTAAAGCGCTTTGGGACATCCTGAGGTTGTGAAAGGCGCCGTAGAAATCCAAGTTTTTCTTTCTTTCTTTCTGACTCCCTCAGAGAAACTGCCTACATCCACCTCTGTAACATTGCTTGCCTCCGCCCCTGCCTCTTCCCCTGCCTCAGTCGATCTGCTGCTGGAACCTTCATCCATGCCCTCGTCACTGCCAGACTCGGCTATTCCATTGGCCTGCTGGCCAGCCTTCCACCCTCCGCGCTGTGTCAGCTGTCAGCTCATCCCAAACTCTGCCGCCCGTCTTCTCTCCCGCTCACCCATCACCCCATCATCAAGGTCCAAATTCTCATCCTCATGTTTAAATCCCTTTAGCGCCTTTCCCCTTGCTATCTCTGTAATCTTCTCCAGCCCTACCTGCCCCCTTTCCCCTGAACTCTGTTCCTTTATCTCTGGCCTCCTGTGCATTTCCCTTCCTTTTGCCTCACCATTGGAATTACCTCCCTAAACCGTCTTCCCTCCATCATAAGGTCAGACGTGGGGATGTTCGCTGATGACTGCACAGTGTTTAGTTCCATTTGCAACTCCTCAGATAATGAAGCAGTCCGTGCCCGCATGCAGCAAGACCTGGCTTGGGCTGATAAGTGGCAGGTAACATTCGCGCCACACAAGTGCCAGGCAATGACTATCTCCGACAAGCGAGAGTCTAACCACCGCCCCTTGACATTCAATGGCATTACCATCGCCGAATCCCCCTCCATCAACATCCTGGGGGATCACCATTGACCAGAAACTTAACTGGACCAGCCATATAAATACCGTGGCTACAAGAGCAGGTCAGAGGCTTGATATTAGAAACATAGAAACATAGAAAATAGGTACAGGAGTAGACCATTCGGTCCTTCGAGCCTGCACCGCCATTCAATGCGTTCATGGCTGAACATGCTACCTCAGTACCCCATTCCTGCTTTCTCGCCATACCCCTTGATCCCCTTAGTTGTGAGTGTTACATCTAACTCCCTTTTGAATATATTTAGCGAACTGGCCTCAACAACCTTCTGTGGAAGAGAATTCCATAGATTCACCACTCTCTGGGTGAAGAAGTTCCTCCTCAGCTCAGTCCTAAATGGCTTCCCCTTAATCCTTAGACTGTGACCCCTGGTTCTAGTTTTCCCTACCATTTGGAACATTCTGCCCGCATCTAATTTGTCTAAACCAGTCAGGATTTTAAATGTCTCTATAAGATCCCCCCTCATTCTTCTGAACTCCAGAGGATACAAGTTCAGTTGACCCAATCTTTCTTGATATGTCAGTCCGGCCATCCCAGGAATCAATCTAGTGAACCTTCGCTGCACTCCCTCAATAGCAAGAATGTCCTTCCTTAAGTTAGGAGACCAAAACTGCGCACAATACTCCAGGTGTGGCCTCACCAAGGCCCTGTACAACTGTAGCATCACCTCCCTACTCCTGTACTCAAATCCCCTTGCTATGAAGGCCATCATTCCGTTTGCTTTCTTGACTGCCTGCTGCACTTGCATTCCCACCTTCAGTGACTGATGTACCATGACGCCCAGGTCTCGTTGCACGTCCCCTTTCCCTAATCTGCCACCATTCAGGTAATAGTCCGCCTCTCTATTTTTACCACCAAAGTGGATAACCTCACATTTATCCACATTGTACTTCATCTGCCATACATTTGCCCATTCACCCAACCTGTCCAAGTCACTCTGTAGCCTCCTAGCATCCTCCTCATTGTTCACACTGCCTCCCAATTTAGTGTCATCCGCAAATTTGGAGATATTACATTTAATCCCTTCGTCCAAATCATTAATATATAATGTAAACAGCTGGGGTCCCAGCACCGAACCCTGCGGTACCCCGCTGGTCACTGCCTACCATTCTGAAAAGTACCCATTTACTCCTACTCTTTGTTTCCTGTGTGCCAACCAGTTCTCAATCCACGTCAACACATTACCCCCAATCCCATGTGCTTTAACTTTGCTCACCAATCTCTTGTGTGGGACCTTGTCGAAGGCCTTCTGAAAGTCCAAATACACCACATCTACTGGTTCCCCCCTGTCCACCCTATTGGAAACATCCTCAAAAAATTCCAGAAGATTTGTCAAGCATGATTTCCCTTTCACAAATCCATGCTGACTTGGACCTATCATGTCGCCACTTTCCAAATGGTCTGTTATGACATCTTTAATAATTGCTTCCATCATTTTACCCACGACCGATGTCAGGCTGACCGGTCTATAATTCCCTGCTTTCTCCCTCCCTCCTTTTTTAAAAAGAGGGGTTACATTGGCCACCCTCCACTCCATCGGAACTGATCCAGAGTCTAAGGAATGTTGGAAAATGATCGTCAATGCATCCACTATTTCCAAGGCCACCTCCTTAAGTACTCTGGGATGCAGACCATCAGGCCCCGGGGATTTTTCAGCCTTCAGTCCCATCAATTTCCCCAATACCTTTTCCCGACTAATAAGGATTTCCCTCAGCTCCTCCCTCTTACCAGATCCTCTGACCCCTTTTATTTCCGGCAGGTTGTGTGTGTCCTCCACAGTAAACACCGAACCAAAGTACTTGTTCAATTGATCTGCCATTTCCTTGTTCCCCATTACGACTTCCCCTGTTTCCGACTGCAGGGGACCTACGTTTGTTTTTACTAACCTCTTTCTTTTTACATATTTATAGAAGCTTTTGCAGTCCATTTTAATGTTCTCTGCAAGCTTCCTTTCATATTTTATTTTCCCTGCCCTAATCAAACCCTTCGTCCTCCTCTGCTGAGTTTTGAAGTTCTCCCAGTCCTCGGGTTTGCTGCTACTTCTGGCCAATTTGTATGCAACTTCCTTGGTTTTAATACTATCCCTGATTTCCCTTGTTAGCCATGGTTGAGCCACCTTCCCTTTTTTATTTTTACGCCAGACCGGGATGTACAATTGTTGTAGTTCATCCATGCGATCTCTAAATGTCTGCCATTGCCCTTCCACTGATAGCCCCTTAAATATCGCTTGCCAATTTAACCTCGCCAATTCACGCCTCATACCCTCAAAGTTGCCCTTATTTAAGTTCTGGACCATGGTCTCTGACTTAACTGTTTCCTTCTCCATCCTAATGTAGAACTCCACCATACTATGGTCACTCTTCCCCAGGGGGCCTCGTACCACAAGATTGCTGATTAGTCCCTCCTCATTACACAACACCCAGTCCAGGATGGCCTCCCCTCGAGTTGGTTCCTCAACATATTGGTTTAGGAAACCATCCCTTAAACACTCCAGGAAATCCTCCTCCACCGTATTGCTTCCAGTTTGAGTAGCCCAATCTATATGCATATTAAAGTCACCCATGATAACTGCCGTGCCTTTTTTGCACGCACCTCTGATTTCCTGTTTCATACCCTCCCCCACCTCACTACTGCTGTTTGGAGGTCTGTACACAACTCCCACTAACGTTTTCTGCCCTTTGGTGTTCTGCAGCTCAACCCATATTGATTCCACATCCTCCAAGCTGATGTCCTTCCTAGCTATTGCATTAATCTCCTCTTTAACCAGCAATGCTACCCCACCCCCTTTTCCTTTTATTCTATCCTTTCTGAATGTTGAATACCCCTGGATGTTCAGTTCCCAGCCTTGATTGTTCTGGAGCCACGTCTCTGTAATCCCAATCACATCGTATCCGTTAACATCTATTTGCACAGTCAATTCATCCACCTTATTACGGATACTCCTTGCATTAAGACACAGAGCCTTTAGGCTTGTTTTATTAACATCCTTTGTCCTTTTAGACTTATGATTTAGTATGGCCCTTTGTGTTTCTTGCCTTTGTTTACTTGGCCTTCCCCTATTGTTTCTCACCCTTCTAACATTTGTTTCTGACTGCATATTACTTCCCCCTGTTTCGCTACATAGGTTCCCATTCCCCTGCCATATTCGTTTAAATCCTCCCGAACTGCTTTAGCAAATATTACCCCGAGGACATCGGTTCCAGTCCTGCCCAAGTGCAGACCGTCCCTTTTGTACAGGTCCCACTTCCCCCAGAACTGGTTCCAATGCCTCAGGAATTTGAATCCCTCCCTCCTGCACCACTGCTCAAGCCACGTATTCAATCTCACTATCCTGTTCTCTCTATTCTGATTAGCACGTGGCCCTGGTTGCAATCCAGAGATTACTACCTTAGAGGTCCTACTTTTTAATTTAGCTCCTAGCTCCCTAAATTCTGCTTGTAGGACCTCTTCCCGCTTTTTACCTATATCGTTGGTACCTACATGCACCACGACAGCTGGCTGTTCACCCTCCCTCTTCAGAATGTTCTGCAGCCGCTCCGAGACATCCTTGACCCTTGCACCAGGGAGGCAACATACCATCCTGGAATCTCGGTTGCGGCCACAGAAACTCCTGTCTATTCCCCTTACAATTGAGTCCCCTATCACTATAGCCCTACCACTCTTTTTCCCGCCCTGCTGTGCAGCAGAGCCAGCCATGGTGCCATGAACCTGGCTGCTAGTGCCTTCCCCTGGTAGGCCATCTCCCCCAACAGTATCCAAAGCGGCATACCTGTTTTGGAGGGAGATGACCACAGGGGACTTCTGCACTACCTTCCTGATATTGCCCTGCTTCTTGGTCACCCATTCACTGTCTGTCCTAGCCTTTACCTGCGGTGTGGACAACTCACTAAATGAGCGATTCACCGAGTTCTCGGCATTGTGCATGCTCCAGAGTGAGTCCACCCGCAGCTCCAGCACCGCCATGCGGGCTGTCAGGAGCTGCAGCTGGACACACTTCCCACACACGTAGTTGTCAGGGACACTGGAAGTGTCCCTGGTTTCCCACATGGCACAGGAGGAGCATGAAACGGGTCCGAGACTTCCTGTCATGACTTAACCCTTATGTTACTTTATTACTAAAATTTAAACTTATTTAACTTAGGTCCAGGAGTTAAGTCCCTGAAAAAAAAATATAAAATCGAACCTACCTTTTAAATTCCCTCTACCCCTAAAGGTTAGAGGAGGTGGGAGGGTGGGAGTCACTACTAGTGTAGTGTCTCGGGTTTAGCAACCGCTCCACCTATATACGGGTACCAATGAATTGGCCCCGCCCCCTGCCTTTGAAAAAGCCCGCGAAGCTCTTTCCCCACTGGGGAAAAAGGCCACGTAGGTGAGTTTAATGACTCACCTCAGGCCTCTGCCGCTCCAACCAGGTCCGCCCCTCCTTCCCCGCTGCCGACCGCTCTGTGGGAGAGAATTCTGCGGCGGGTTCACCTCCTGACTCCCCAAAGCCTTTCCACCATCTACAAGGCACAAGTTAGGAGTGTGATGGAATACTCTCCACTTGCCTGGATGAGTGCAGCTCCAACAACACTCAAGAAACTCGACACCATCCAGGACAAAGCAGCCCACTTGATTGGCAGCCCATCCACCACCTTAAACATTCACTCCATCCACCACTGGCGTACCCTGGCTGCAGTGTGTACCATCTACAAGATGCACTGCAGCAACTCACCAAGGCTTCTTCGACAGCACCTCCCAAACCCGCGACCTCTTCCACCTAGAAGGACAAGGGCAGCAGGCACATGGGAACATCACCACCTCCAAGTTCCCCTCCAAGTCACACACCATCCTGACTTGGAAATATATCTCCGATCCCTCATCGTCGCTGGGTCAAAATCTTCAAACTCCCTCCCTAACAGCACTGTGGGAGTACCTTCATCACACGGACTGCAGCGGTTCAAGAAGGCGGCTCACCACCACCTTCTCAAGGGCAGTTATGGATGGGCAATAAATGCTGGCCTTGCCAGTGACGCCCACATCCCATGAACGAATAAAAAAAAAACCTCCACCTATCTCTCAACCTTTTAAGACTATCCTTAAAACCCTCTGACCAACCCCTCTCTTCCCAATTATCTCCTTCTTTGGCTTGCTGTCCATTCTTGCCCCTCTCTAAAGCACTTTGGGAGGTTTTTATAAGTTAAAGACACATATTGTTGTTGTACTTATGCATAGGAACCTAATATGAGCACATTAGATCCTGAAGACCACAAAGCTTTGTAGAAGTCAACATGGAGTCTACTGTCAGTGCTGATGGGTCAGTTAGGCTCTTACCCTCTTGGCATGTTACAGCCAATTAGTTCAGCCTCTTCTGCTTATATACTAATCAAGGATGCATTAATAATTAGCCGTAAAATAGACAAGAGCCAACTTATAAAATAATTGTAAGCTGCACTTAGACAGGTCGCATTTTGTGCAGAGATGTTAAAGCTGTGTCATATGAATCTACCATGGTAAGCAAAAATGCTTAATCAAATTACAAATTGCTGAGGCTGTAATGATCCTGATGGAGCAACGGAAAGCGGATCAAGCTGATAGCTCCTAATTAAATATTCTTACTTGGGTGTAAAAGATGATGAGAATGATACAAGCGTTAAGCAATTTGCAGAGTAGTGACTGACTCTGAGCCACTTACCCTGCCTGCCATCCTTTCTTGCATTCGTTGGCACCGTGGAATTCTGCTAAATCATCATCTGACTTCCTGGTGAATTGTAATGCTGCGTAAATTCAAATTAACTTGGCGCCGTGATATTTGAAGATACCAGATCAAGTAGCTGAGTACATTTTTTTTCACTCGCTCTCTGAGTTTCTTAAAGTGAAGGATCACAATACTGGGCAGATTAATTTTTTTTATTAACTGTGCATGCAGTAGCATAAACCACTCCAGCTGAGGCATCTATCACATGCCTATTACCTGGGCAATCAAAAAAATATCCCCAGTTTCAAAAGCAATCCTCTATTAGACGAACACAACTTTTTCCTTGGCTTTCTACTGTAGCGAGTGTGTAATTATAGAATCATAGGATGATACAGCACAGAGGCAGGCCATTTGGCCCATCGTGCCTGTGCCGGCTGTTTGAACGAGCTCTCCAATTAGTCCGACCCACCCCCCACCCCACCATCGGTGCCCTTTCCCCAGAGCCCTGCAAATTTTTCCCCTTCATGTATTTATCCAACTCCTTTTTACGAATGTACGAACAATGACGGACAGGTAAAGGCCCTCTGGTCCATCAAACCTGTCCCACACAATTGCGATACCTCATGCATCACAATACGTACACTCCCCACCCCACCCGAAACCATGTGATCTCCTTGGGGAGGCGAGAAACCAGATTAAAAAACCCCAGGCCAATTGGGGGGGTGAAAAAAATCTGGGAAATTCCTCTCCGACCCATCTAGGCGATCGAAACTAGCCCAAGAGATCACTCTGGCCCTGAATTCCCTGCAGTACCTACCCTTCTGTAAGAGGTGATCTCCTTTTGAAAGTTACTATTGAATCTGCTTCCACCGCCCTTTCAGGCAGCGCATTCCAGATCACAGCAACTCGCTGGCGTGTTAGGCTAGATTATGTGCTGATGTCTGCAGTGATGCTCGTGCCCACAACCTTCTGACTTCGAGGCAAGAGTGCGAGCGCCTGAGCCAAACAGTATGGGGAGCACTGGGAAGAGTGTGCGAAACGTATTGAAGAGGGTAGAGACGGGGAAGGAAAGACTTACAAAAAGAGGGAGAAAAATTGTTGGAGACAAACCTTTTTTAAATTAACTGTGAACAATGACACAGGGCATAGAAACATAGAAACATAGAAAATAGGTACAGGAGTAGACCATTCGGTCCTTCGAGCCTGCACCGCCATTCAATGCGTTCATGGCTGAACATGCTACCTCAGTACCCCATTCCTGCTTTCTCGCCATACCCCTTGATCCCCCTAGTTGTGAGTGTTATATCTAACTCCCTTTTGAATATATTTAGCGAACTGGCCTCAACAACCTTCTGTGGAAGAGAATTCCATAGATTCACCACTCTCTGAGTTTTGGTTAAGAATCTTATCTATCAGTTAAAAATCAGTGTTCCACTTGTGGGAGAGTCCAAAACTAGGGACCATAAATATAAGATAATCACTAATAAATCCAATAGGGAATTCAGGAGAAACTTCTTTACCCAGAGAGTGGTGAGAATGTGGAACTCACTACCACAGGGAGTGATTGAGGCGAATAGTATAGATACATTTTTGGGAAAGCTAAATAAGTACATGAGGGAGAAAGGAATAGAATGATAGGGTGATGGGGTGAGATGAAGTAAATAGAGTGGGAGGAGGCTCGTGTGGAGCATTAACATTGAATGGGGTTGTTCTCCTTGGAGCAGAGAAGGCTAAGAGGAGATTTGATGGAGGTGTTTAAAATCATGAAGGGTTTAGATGGAGTAAATAAAGAGAAACTGTTTCCAGTGACTGAAGGGTCGATAACGAGAGGGCTTGGATTAAGGTGATTGGCAAAAGAACCAGAGGCGACATGAGGAAAAACTGTTTTATTCAACGAGTGGTTAGGATTTGGAATGCACTGCCTGATAGGGTGGTGGAGGCAGATTCAATAGCAGCCTTCAAAAGGGAATTGGATAAACACTTGAAGGAGAAAAAAATAGCATGGATATGGGGAAAGAGCGGGGGAGTGGGACTAACTGGATTGCTCTTCGAAAGACCCGGCCCAGACTCGATGGGCCGAATGGCCTCCTTCTGTGCTGTACTATTCTATGATACTATGGTTTGTTTCTGTGCTGTAAAATTCTTCGTGATTCTATGTAAAAGGAGAGGGGCGAGTTTTTGTTCTAGGGTTTGAATTTGTTGATGGTGGGTGTGCAGCTTTTCTGTTTATTGAACGATGCAGAATTTTAGTTGAATTAAATCAATTGGCCTGCAGAGGTCACTGGTGCTAATGTAACCGATCTATAAAAGCAGTGTTTTCTTTTTTGCACCAGCTGCCTAATTTATTCTGATGCTATGAATCTTAGTTTTCTGGAAATGCAGAAAAAGCCACGTGCGTGTTGATCAGAACGTCGGGGAGTGGGCGGGGGGTGGGGGTGGGGGTGGGTGGGGGGTGGGGGGGTGTCTCAGCTTGACAGCCAGCGATGACCAAATGGTTCGAAGTGAGCTTCCCTTCCCTCTGAATGGTCCACTGCGCTCAGCAAGGAGTCGCAGTGCCAAAGGACATGGATCCTTGCCCAGGTCTAGCTCCTGTTGGTCTTTTTAACTTGAAAGGGCTCGGTGAGACAGATGGCTCCAGATTGCAGTGTGAAGCAGCAAAAATGCACTTTGGCTGTGGGTTTTTTTTAGACATACCGGGGAGTTTGCTTGTTCCCCAATTGTTAACGAAATGGGTGTAGTCAATCCTGCGGGAAAGGCCGCTAGATCACAAACATGCAGCCTGTAGGAAAGGTAGATTACATATCAGTGGGGAGCGGGCAGGGAAGTGGAGTTGAGGCCAAGATCAGATCAGCCATGATCTTACTGAATGGCGGAGCAGGCTCGAGGGGCCAAATGACCTCCTCCTGCTCCTACATCTTATGTTCTTATGTTCAGTGAATGTTAGGTTTATTCAGTTCTTCGGTTATCTGTACATGTATCTGCTTTGTTTGGATGGAAATAGACTTTTGTCAACTCCAGATTTTTCCCATATTTGCAGTAGGACAGAAATAGATATTTGGATTATAGGTCATGACTCAGTACATAGGAACCTAGATTTGGATTATGCATTCTATATCGGTTCCTGCAAACATATATATTTGGATTACATATCATACCCTAGTTACATACCAATATATATTTTGATTATCATTGCCTTAATTCACACACTCACATGTATTTGGATTACACACCCTGCAATGCTGCATACAGAATACAAATATATATTTTGATTATATATCACATCTTAGCACGTATAAAAAGACCCATCAATGCTCACCGTATCCATTGGACGGTGTAACCTTGAGCATCAAGTATTGCTGTTGGAGCTAAATTTTTTCCTCTTTTCTGAGCCCTTAACTGGCCGGTCACATAGCTTGTGTTGTGCTAACTGGGTGGGGTTTCTCTTCGTTCAGTAGGGGTATGGGTTCGCTCTGTAGTATGCTGTTTTGACTGGGTTTTTTTTTAATCGAAAAATAATGGCCGTAAATTTCCTGGGTGCTTCTCCCGCTCCACGCCACCACAACTTCATCGGTAGTGCGACGGAAACTCCATTTACATGGCAATATCACGGTGGGGGTGAGGGACTGGCTCAGAGAGAATTCCAGATCATAGCTTTAATTTCTCTTACTTTTTATTACAAGAGCTATATGTGCTTATCTATTTATTTAAGGCCATAAATATAAGATAGTCACTAATAAATCCAGTGGGGAATTCAGGAGAAACTTCTTTACCCAGAGAGTGGTGAGAATGTGGAACTCACTACCACAGGGAGTGGTTGAGGCAAATAGTATAGATGCATTTAAGAACATAAGAACATAAGAACTAGGAGCAGGAGTAGGCCAATTGGCCCCTCGAGCCTGCTCCACCATTCAATAAGATCATGGCTGATCTGATCCTAACCTCAAATCTAAAGAACACAAGAAGTAGGAGCAGGACCCGGCCACTCAGCCCCTGGGCCCGCTCCGCCACCCACAGGGCCTTGACCGATCCGAACTCAGCCTCATGTCCAATTTCCTGCCCGCTCCCCGTAACCCCTAATTCCCTTTACTTCTAGGAAACTGTCTATTTCTGTTTTTAATTTATTTAATGATGTAGCTTCCACAGCTTCCTGGGGCAGCAAATTCCACAGACCTACTACCCTCTGAGCGAAGAAGTTTCTCCTCATCTCAGTTTTGAAAGAGCAGCCCCTTATTCTAAGATTATGCCCCCTAGTTCTAGTTTCACCCATCCTTGGGAACATCCTTACCGCATCCACACGATCAAGCCCCTTCACAATCTTATATGTTTCAATAAGATCGCCTCTCATTCTTCTGAACTCCAATGAGTAGAGTCCCAATCTACTCAAGCTCTCCTCATATGTCCACCCCCTCATCCCCGGGATTAACCGAGTTAACCTTCTTTGTACTGCCTCGAGAGCAAGTATGTCTTTTCTTAAGTATGGACACCAAAACTGTATGCAGTATTCCAGGTGCGGTCTCACCAATACCTTATATAAGGGGAGGCTGGATAAACACATGAGAGAGAAGGGAATAGAAGGATGTGCTGATAGGATGAGATGAAGTAAATAGAGTGGGAGGAGGCTTGTGTGGAGCATAAACACCGAATGGGGTTGTTCTCCTTGGAGCAGAGAAGGCTAAGAGGAGATTTGGTTGAGGTGCTTAAAATCACGAAGGATTTAGCTAATGTAAATAAAGAGAAACTGTTTCCAATGGCTGAAGGGTCGATAACAAGAGGACATGACACTGAGGGGACATGAGGAAAAAACTGTTTCATTCAATGCTCCCTTTAAGCTGTGCGGCTGCATGGCGCTCTGCAGCGTCCGCGCAGCCGGCATTTAAATCGGAAAACCCGCGCCTAACGGGGTCGCGCACCCATAAGAAAATTTAAGGGAACGTTGCTCATTACCACAAGGAGTATTTGAGGTGAATAACATAGATGCATTCAAGGGGAAGCTGGATAAGTACATGAGGGCGAAAGGGAGAGGGTGAGGTGAAGATGGATGGGAGGAGGCTGGTGTGGAACATAAACACCGGCATGGACCAGTTGGGCCGAATGACCTGTTTCTGTGCTGTACCTTCAGTGTAATGCTACTAATTAAATAAAGGGCTTGAACTATTTTGATCTTTTCGGTAAATGAAACCAGCAATTCAAATTTTGCCGCAGGCTTTCTATCATACTCGTGAAGGAACAGTAATAACAAACTATTACTGATATGATGCATTACACAGAGTGTTTCCCGTGGGTTAATTTTTGTTTTTCTTTGTAGTTAATTATGATTTACAGAGTTTATCTCATAACTAGGAACAGCTGCCTTATAGTCTTGTGTCAGCTATTCTTATTCACAGGGAATGCAGCTGTGGCGGTCTGTGTCAGCCGTGGCTCAGTTAGTAGAATGCTTGCCTCTGAGTTATGAAGGTTGTGAGTTCAGGTCCCACTCCATGGAACTTGAACACCAAACTCAGGCTGACACTCCCAGCGCGGTGCTGAGGGAGCGCTGCACTGTCGGAGGGGCAGTGCTGAGGGAGCGCTGCACTGTCGGAGGGGCAGTGCTGAGGGAGCGCTGCACTGTCGGAGGGGCAGTGCTGAGGGAGCGCTGCACTGTCGGAGGGGCAGTGCTGAGGGAGCGCTGCACTGTCGGAGGGGCAGTGCTGAGGGAGCGCTGCACTGTCGGAGGGGCAGCTGCACTGTCGGAGGGGCAGTGCTGAGGGAGTGCTGCACTGTCGGAGGGGCAGTGCTGAGGGAGCGCTGCACTGTCGGAGGGGCAGTGCTGAGGGAGTGCTGCACTGTCGGAGGGGCAGTACTGAGGGAGCGCTGCACTATCGGAGGTGCCGTCTTTCGGATGAGACGTTAAACCGAGGCCCCCGTCCGCCCTCTCAGATGGACCCAAAAGATCCCGCGGTGCTATTCGAAGGCTTGGTGTCAAATTTTGTTTGATAACGCACCTGGTAAAGGCGCTATATAAATGCAGGTTTTTGTTGTTGTTGAATTACAACCTGCCCAAGGCCTGTGGAATTTTAGCAACATGCTGGATGTTTTTGCCATGGACATCGTTCCACCACAGACTTGGGTGATGAGCATCTGCAAGACATGGAAGACATATACAGCACAGGAGAAGAGTCCAGTCGCAGATTGCCCCCCACAGGCAGGGAGACGGGTTTGTGAGGGGGGTCTTGTTGACCAATTCTCCTGGTGAGTGTTATAATTGAACATTCTGATCTTCCATTGGACATATCAATGCTTGTGCTGGGCTCTTTGATACAGCTCTCCAATTAATCCCACTTCCCTGCTCTTTCCCCATAGCCCTGTCATTTTTTTTCCTTCAAGTATTTATCCAATTCTCTTTTGAAAGTTTTTTTTTTATTCGTTTATGGGATCAGGGCGTCGCTGGCAATGCCAGCATTTATTGCCCATCCCTAACTGCCCTTGAGCAGGTGGTGGTGAGCCGCCTTCTTGAACCGCTGCAGTCCGTGTGGTGAAGGTACTCCCACAGTGCTGTTAGGAGCGAGTTCCAGGATTTTGACCCAGCGACGATGAAGGATCGGCCGATATACCTTTAAGTGAAGATGGTGTGTGACTTGGAGGGGAACTTGGAGGTGGTGGTGTTCCCATGCACCTGTTGCCCTTGTCCTTCTAGGTGGAAGAGGTCGCGGGTTTGGGAAGTGCTGCCGAAGAAGCCTTGGCAAGTTGCTGCAGTGCATCTTGTAGATGGTACACACTGCAGCCACGGTGCGCCGGTGGTGGAGGGAGTGAATGTTTAAGGTGGTGGATGGGGTGCCAATCAAGTGGGCTGCTTTGTCCTGGATGGTGTCACGTTTCTTGAGTGTTGTTGGAGCTGCACTCATCCAGGCAAGCGGAGAGTATTCCATCACACTCACAGAATCACCACAATGCAGATAGTGGCCATTTCGGCCCATCGAGCCTGCACCGACACATATCCTGCCCTATCCCCGTAACCCCACGTATTTAATCCCCCCCTAACACTAAGGGTCAATTTATCATAGCCAAATCAACCTAACCCGCACATCTTTGGACTGTGGGAGGAAACCGGAGCACCCGGAGGAAACCCACGCAGACACGGGGAGAATGTGCAAACTCCACACAGACAGTCACCCGAGGCCGGATTCGAACCCGGGTCCCTGGCGCTGTGAGGCAGCAGTGCTAACCACTATGCCACCGTGTTGCCTTGTAGATGGTGGAAAGGCTTTGGGGAATCAGGAGGTGAGACACTCACCACAGAATACCCAGCCTCTGACCTGCTCTTATTGCCACAGTTACTATTGAATCTGCTCCCAGGCAGCGCATTCCAGATCACAACAACTCGCCGCGTAAAAAAAATGTTTCCTCATCTCGCCTCTGGTTATTTCGCCAATCACCTTAAATCTGTGCCCTCTGGTTACTGACCCTCCTGCCACTGGAAACACTTTCTCCTTATTTACACTATGAAATTCATTCATGATTTTGAACACCTCTATCAAATCTCCCCTTAACCTTCTCTGCTCTAAGGACAACAACCCCAGCTTCTCCAGTCTATCCACATAAATGAAGTCCGGCACCCTCTCCAAGACCTTGACATCCTTGCTAAAGAGTGGCGCCCAGAACTGAACACAAATCATGGTACAGTCCCAACAGGGTTTCTGTCCCCTAAGTTAACCCTTTCTCTGCTGATCTTGTTTATGTGTTCTCTCGCACACAGACATAGATGCAATTTAATGAAAGAAATTCAACTGCTCCAACAACTCCAAACATGTTACAAGATAAACAAGCAACGCAACATTTCAAATGCAAGGTTTCATTTGCCGCACTTTTTCCGAGTAACAGCGTGTGTGATATGTCCCTTCTAGAACCTGTTCTAATGCTCTTTATAGGTGATTCCCCATTGAAAGGAGTAAGTGTGATGGAGGCTGTTTGTGGCACCCTATTGGGATTGAGGTGGCCCTGCATCTTGTGGCTAGATGACCTTGTAGCTGCTTCCACTACATCTCCCTAAGCTCTTGAATTCCCTCCCTAAACCTCTCCGCCTCTCTACCTCTCTAAGACGCTCCTTAAAACCTACTTCTTTGATCAAGCATTTGGTCACCCGTCCTAATATGTGGCTCGGTGTCAAATTTTGTCTGATAATCGCTCCTGTGAAGCGCCTTGGGAAGTTTTGCTACGTTAAAGGTGCTATATAAATGCAAGTTGTTGTTATTGATACTGCAGTGCCTGGTTGGTCTTGACTGTGTTCTGGCCAATGTTCAGTCATTTGAATGGTGGCGGGAGGGAGGGAGAGCCAAATGTGACATTGCCTTAAGAAGTAGAAGCCTCGGCCATTCTTACTACAGCAGTATCCCTGATCCTATGGTGCCCTCCACCGTGTTCAGTGATCTCTGTGGGAGCAAAACTGAGAACAGTGATGCCCTGACCAGTGGATCTCTCAGTCTGATTCATGATGGGTTCTCTCAGTGAGGATGCCCCCCCCCACAGTATGTTGAAGCTGGACAATACAGTATGTTGTGCACTAGACCTGAATGTCTCCATGCCACCGAGGTAAGCATTCACGAGTGATACACTCAGTGTGCGAAGATACTCTCACTGGATCCTCCACCGCAGAAATGAGGAGAGTTGCCATGTGTTCCATGGTGGACAGTAGTATCAATAAGTCACTATACACGATTGCAAAGGTTCATAATAAGTTCTGTTTCTATACTTAAAAAAACAATTAATTTTGTTAAGATATGTGCATTGGTTGGCTAAGTTTAACAGCAATTAACAATCAATTTTGAATTATTCTCACATAAAGTATTGGTCACTTGTTTTGGTTTCAATCATCTGCTCGAGGATTTGAGTATAAGAGTAAAGACGTCTTACTGCAATTATATAGGGCCTTGGTGAGACCACACCTGGAGTACTGTGTACAGTTTTGGTCTCCTTACCTAAGGAAGGATATACTTGCCATAGAGGGAGTGTAATGAAGGTTCACCAGACTGGTTCCTGGGATGGGGGGATTGTCCTATGAGGACAGATTGAGTAGACTAGGCCTATATTCTCTAGAATTTAGAAGAATGAGAGGTGATCTCATTGAAACATACAAAATTCTTACAGAGCTTGACAGGGTAGATGCAGGGAGGATGTTTCCCCTGGCTGGGGAGTCTAGAACCAGGGGTCACAGTCTCAGGATAAAGGGGTCGGCCATTTAGGACTGAGATGAGGAGAAATTTCTTCACTCAGAGGGTGGTGAATCTTTGGAATTCTCTACCCCAGAGGGCTGTGGAGGCTCAGCCATTGAGTATATTCAAGACAGAGATCGATAGATTTTTGAATATTAAGGGAATCAAGGGATATGGGGACAGTTCAGGAACTGTGGAGATGAGGTAGAAGATCAGCCATGATCTTATTGAATGGCGGAGCAGGCTCGAGGGGCCGAATGGCCGACTCCTGTTCCTAATTCTTATGTTCTTATGTAACCAGTCTGTTTATTCTTATTTAGAATCATAGAATCTCACAGCACAGCAGGAGGACATTCGGCCCATCGTGCCTGTGCCGGCCCTTTGAAAGAGCTGTCCAATCAGTCCCACTTCCGCCTGTTCTTTCCCCCCGAGCCCTGCACATTTCTCCTTTTCCTTTTCATATTTTTAAGTAATGTTGTCGATCCCATTCCTCTTAAATGGAGTTGCACACACGTATACTGTGAGCAAACCAAAACCAACACCTTGGAATAATCAGTGACAGTGGAAAAGAATTTGTCTGTCTTCGCACTAAAGTCTCTTTTGCAAAGTCAACAAACCGTTAAAGCCAGGGCATTCTTCAACGTGATACCCCTCTGTCAACAAGGGCAGACGTCGATGATGAAGTCCAACACCGCATTCAGTGTGTCAGTGTAGCCTTCGGTCGCCTGAGGAAGAGAGTGTTTGAAGACCAGGACCTCAAACCCAGCACCAAGCTCATGGTCTACAGAGCAGCAGTGATATCTGCCCTCCTGTATGCTTCAGAGACATGGACCATGTACAGCAGGCACCTCAAAGCACTGGAGAGGTACCACCAACGCTGCCTCTGCAAGATCCTGCAAATTCATTGGCAGGATAGGCGCACCAACGTCAGTGTTCTCGCTCAGGCCAACATCCCCAGCATCGAAGCTCTGACCACACTCGATCAGCTCTGCTGGACGGGTCACATCGTCCGCATGCCCGATACGAGACTCCCAAAACAAGCGCTCTACTCGGAGCTCCGGCACGGCAAGAGAGCCCCAGGTGGGCAGAGGAAATGCTTCAAGGACACCCTCAAAGCCTCCTTGAAAAAGTGCAACATCCCCACAGACACCTGGGAATCCCTGGCCCAAGACTGCGCAAAGTGGAGGAGAAGCATCCGGGAAGGTGCCAAACACCTCGAGTCTCTTCGCCGGGAGCAAGTGGAAGCCAAGCGCAAACAGCGCAAGGAGCGCACGTCAACCCAAGCACCCCACCCACCCGCCCCTTCAACCACCGTCTGCCCCACCTGTGACAGAGACTGTAGGTCCCGCATTGGACTCATCAGTCACCTGAGTACTCATTTTTAATGTGGAAGCAAGTCATCCTCGGTTCCGAGGGACTGCCTAAGAAGAAGAAGACCCCCCTGCCCCTCTGGTCGTTTCCCCCCTTCCCAAACCGCGATGAGGAAGCCAAACTGCTACTCAGGCTCTCGTTAGTGGTGCCTCTGATAGGAGGTGCATATGTGAACACGGGCAGATTCTTCCTTCCAAGTTCCCCTTCTTCCCACAGAAGGTGTTCTTGTCTCTATTCAGCACCTTTCCAGATGGTTGCAGCTAAGCCATGCTGTGCGAGACACTGGAGGTGTGAAGCCGAGCCCGAGGTGGTGATATTAATGAAGAACACACAAGGGGAACAAAATTAAAGTAAATGGGAATATTCTATAAATAGTCGTTCAATGTGGAAAACAACAACAATTTTAATGTTATTGTAGAACTCTAACAAAATCAAGAGTTTTTTTAAATCATTTTTATTAATGATTCAGAATTTGACTTGAACTTCAAAACCCTTCGTGTTCCACAGGTTGTTTTCTCATCCAGAAACAACAGCAGTCAATGAATACACCTCCTGATGTGGTATTGAGCCATTCCAGACCAGGGGAAGGCACCCTACCTGGTGCTGAGCTAGCTGATTGCAGCAGGGCCAGTAATTTGGATACTGCGATGTTCCCAAGGCCAGGGGAGGAGAAAGATCAGCCAAGAATCTCAGCCTCTGATCGCCACGCAATGACTCCAGTGGGAATTATGCCTGCGTGCATGTCGGATGAGGGCAGGGCCAGGCTTGACTGTGACGCTCTGATCATTAAACATGTGGAGCCATCACCGTCTTGGCTCCCACATAAGGAACTGTCCCTCAGCACGAGTCATTGCTTTGAAGAGAGGAGAAAGTATTTTTCAAGATTTATTGGCGAGTAACAGAAAATTAAGTATTGTGGTTTCTCTATGCAGTTAGCATCTGAATTACTGCCTCAAGGGTCAAGAACTTTCCTGTATATTATCATGTCCTCAGAACCTTCCAAAACACTTCACAGCCAATGACTTACTTTTTCTTGGAATGTCCAATCACTGTCGTTATGTAGGCAAGTGTGGCAGCCACATTAGGCACAGCAAGATCTCGCAAACAGCAAATGAGATAAATGACCAGTTGATTTTTTTTATGGCGTTGGCTGAATGATGAATGTTGGAGCAGCACCAAAAAGAAACAAACATCCAGGTTTATGGATACAACTGGTTTTTTTATTTGTTCATGGGATGAGGGCGTCGCTGGCAAGGCCAGCATTTATTGCCCATCCCTAATTGCCCTTGAGAAGGTGGTGGTGAGCCACCTTCTTGAACCGCTGCAGTCCGTGTGGTGATGGTACTCCCACAGTGCTGTTAGGGAAGGAGTTCCAGGATTTTGACCCAGCGACGATGAAGGAACGGCCGATATATTTCCAAGTCAGGATGGTGTGTGACTTGGAGGGGAACTTGGAGGTGGTGGTGTTCCCATGCGCCTGCTGCCCTTGTCCTTCTAGGTGGTAGAGGTCGTGGGTTTGGAAGGTGCTGCCGAAGAAGCCTTGGCGAGTTGCTGCAGTGCATCTTGCAGATGGTACACACTGCAGCCACGGTGCGCCAGTGGTGGAGGGAGTGAATGTTTGAGGTGGTGGGTGGCGTGCCAATCAAGCGGGCTGCCTTGTCCTGGATGGTGTCGAGCTTCTTGAGTGTTGTTGGAGCTGCACTCATTCAGGCAAGTGGAAAGTATTCCATCACACTCCTTACTTGTGCCTTGTAGATGGTGGAAAGACTTTGGGGAGTCATGAGGTGAGACACACGCCGCAGAATACCTAGCCTCTGACCTGCTCTTATAGCCACAGTATTTATGTGGCTGTTCCAGTTAAGTTTCTGTTCAATGTTGACCCCCAAGCACTGTCGACAACACCTTCCATCACTTTGCTGATGATTGAGAGTAGACCGATTGGGCGGTAATTGGCCGGATTGGATTTGTCCTGCTTTTTGTTGACAGGACATACCTGGGCAGTTTTCCACATTAACAACAGAAAACGCTGGAAAAACTCAGCAGGCCAGACAACATCCGTGGAGAGAGAAAGAGAGTTAACGTTTCAGGTCGATGACCTTTCGTCAGAACTGGAAAGAGCCGGAAATCAAATAGATTGTTGGGTAGATGCCAGTGAAGTAGCTGTACTGGAACAGCTTCGCTAGAGGCACAGCTAGTTCTGGAGCACAAGTCTTCAGCACGACAACCGGGATGTTGTCAGGGCCATAGCCTTTGCTGTATCCAGTGCACTCAGCCGTTTCTTGATATCACGTGGAGTGAATCGAATTGGCTGAAGACTGGCTTCTGTGATGGTGGGGACCTCAGGAGGAGGCCGAGCTGGATCATCCACTCGACACTTCTGGCTGAAGATGGTTGCAAACGCTTCAGCCTTGTCTTTTTCACTCACGTGCTGGGCTCCTCCATCATTGAGGATGCGGATGTTCATGGAGCCTCCGCCTCCCGTTAGTTGTTTAATTGTCCACCACCATTCATGACTGGATGTGACAGGACTACAGAGCTTTGATCTGATCCGTTGGTTGTGGAATCGCTTAGCTCTGACTATAGCATGCTGCTTCTGCTGTTTCGCATGCATGTTGCAGCTGCCCCAGGTTGGCACCTCATTTTTAGGTACGCCTGGTGCTGCTCCTGGCATACTCTTCTACACTCTTCATTGAACCAGGGTTGGTCCCCTGACTTGATGGTAGTGTTAGAGTGAGGGATATGCCGGGCTATGAGGTTACAGATTGTGGTGGAATACAATTCTGCTGCTGCTGATGGTCCACAGTGCCTCATGGCTGGCCAGTTTTGAGCTGCTAGATCTGTTCTGAATCTATCCCATTTAGCACGGTGGTAGTGCCACACAACACGATGGAGGGTGTCCTCAGTGTGAAGATGAGACTTCGTCTCCACAAGGACTGTTCGGTGGTGGTCACTGCTACCAATGCTGTCATGGACAGATGCATCTGCGACAGGTAGATTGGTGAGGACGAGATCAAGTAGGTTTTTCCCTCGTGTTGAGGTGCTCATAGAAGTGGTGGAAAGGAAGGTTGCCGTGTTCAGCTTCCTCTCCCCATAGGAGCTCCCTGCTCTTATTTGAATAGTGCCATGAGAGCTTTTACATCCACCTCAAAAGGCAGACCTCACCTCAGTTTAGCGTCTCATCTGAGAAGCGATAGCTGCAACAGTGCAGCACTCCCTCAGTATTGCATTGAATGAAAGAAATACTATTACGACTTTCACGACCTCAGGACATCCCAAAGCGCTTTACAGCCAATGAGATACTTTTGAAGTGTAGTCACTGTTGTAATGTAGGAAATGCAGTAGCCAATTTGCGCACAGCAAGCTCTCATAAACAGCAATGTGATAATGACCAGATCATCTGTTTTAGTCATGTTAGATGAGGGATAAATAATGGGCAGGACAACGGGGAGAATTCCACAGCTCTTCTTCGGAATAGTGCTGTAGGAACTTTTGCCGTCCACCTGAAAGGGCAGATGTTTAACGTCTCATCTGAAAGACGGCACCAGAGTGTCAGCCTAGATTTTGTGCTCAAGTCTCTGGATTGCGACTTGAACCTACACCCCTCTTGACTCAGAGGTGAAAGTGACAGCAACTGAGCCAATAACACTTAAGATAAGAACATAAGAATTAGAGCAGGAGTCGACCATTCGGCCCCTCGAGCCTGCTCCGCCATTCGATGAGATCATGGCTGATCTTCTACCTCAACTCCACTTTCCTGCCCTATCCCCATATTTCTTGATTCCCCTAGAGTCCAAAAATCTATCGATCTCAGCCTTGAATATACTCAACGACTCAGCATCCACAGCCCTCTGGGGCAGAGAATTCCAAAGATTCACAACTCTCTGAGTGAAGAAATTCCTCCTCATCTCAGTCCCAAATGGCCGACCCCTTATCCTGAGACTGTGACCCCTAGTTCTAGCCTCTCCAGCCACGGGGAAACTACCTCTCAGCATCTACCCTGTCAATCCCCCTCAGAATCTTATACGTTTCAATGAGATCGCCTTAAAGCGCTGAACGTGTGCAACAGTCAAAGCAACAGAAGTTCACATAGGTGAATTCTCAGATCTGTCGATCTTCAAAATTTAGTTAATAGTGTACTTTTTCTTATAAAAATAAATTTGCATCATATTAACACCCAATACAGAGAATTACGTTTCAATTTACTTATTATCTTCCAATTTACAGTGTAGTATCATTAACTGCAGGCGCAAATAAAAAACCTAAGGTTGTTGGAGAGTTTGATAGAGGTTTTCCAAAATCATGAAAGTTTTTGAAAAATAAGGAGAATCTGTTTGCAATGAGTCAGTAACCAGAGGACACAGATTTAGTTGAATGTCGGAACAGTCTCGAGGGGCTGAATGATCTAATCGTGTTCCTGTGTCCCTGTGCTGTTCATGCAGCTGAGCAACTAGTTAATTCAGTCGGCCTACCAAGATTTATCATCAGTGAGACCCGCAAGGATTGTCTATATTCAGGAACCGGTGTGTAGTGTTTGTAAGCTGAGCCAGTGATGTTTGCATCTAAATCTGGTGAATTGTCAGACACTCAAAATGAGCTTGTGAGTGAATTTCCCACTGGTCTGTGCTTGAATATTGTAAAAGGTTTTCAAAATGAAAATGACCACTGCTGGTGCGATCATATTAGTATTGCTGACAGAAGCAACCTGGTTCCCCCCCAACCCACCCTACCTCCCACCTACCCATCGCACACCCCACGTAACTCCACCCCCCCGCCCACCCCATCCCAACCGACCACACACCCCACCCCACCTTCCTTCCACCTCAACCCTCCACCCACACACCCCCATTCCACCCCGTCCCACCCCCACCCCACCTTCCCCTCCACCCCATCCCAACCCAGCCCACCTCCAACCCATTCCTACCTCCCCCACCCCACACCACATCCCCCCACCCCACCTTCCCCTCCACCCCATCCCAACCCACCTCCATACCACCCCAATCTGCACCCACACACACCCCCACCCCACCCTCCCCTTCACCCCATCCCAACCCACCTCCATACCACCCCAATCTGCACCCACACACCCCCACCCCACCCTCCCCTTCACCCCATCCCAACTCACCTCCATACCACCCCAATCTGCACCCCCACCCCCCCCCCCACCCCACCCTCCCCTTCACCCCATCCCAACCCACCTCCATACCACCCCAATCTGCACCCACACACACCCCCACCCCACCCTCCCCTTCACCCCATCCCAACTCACCTCCATACCACCCCAATCTGCACCCCCACCCCCCCCCACCCCACCCTCCCCTTCACCCCATCCCAACTCACCTCCATACCACCCCAATCTGCACACCCACCCCCCCCACCCCACCTCCCATCCCACCCTCCCCCACCTTCCCCTCCACCCCATCCCAACCCAGCCCACCTCCAACCCATTCCTACCTCCCCCACCCCACACCACATCCCCCGACCCCACCTTCCCCTCCACCCCATTCCAACCCATCTCCACCCCAGCCCAGCCTGGCCAACAATGCTCCAATACAAGCCACTTCTGGTGAGGCTGAGACTCACCGCCAGAGACGGTCTTGCTTAGTGTTGCTTGACAGAGACACAACCCAGCATGAAGTGAAGAATTTTGACCGGGGTGGGGGGAGGATGAGAAGATGGCACAACCCATAATAAAGTTTGGGGGCAAGAGTTGTTCCCCCGTTCCCTCCTGCTTTCCAAGCGGTTGAGCCAATGCTGCCAGCATCAAAAACTAAACAACAGGGAGAATCCACAGCCGGCAAAATCATTACTTGGAACATGACTGGGAAGAAACAATTGGAATGCAAGAGCAGAGATGTGTCGTGGCTTTAAAGTCACAACTGCTATTTTTGAACAGTCGTGCGAGTGTGATGCGCAGTTGTGTCAGTGTTGCTGTTACTGCTCTAGACCAGACGGTCCCAAACTACTTACTGTGTAGCCCCCTTCCAGATATACCAATGTACCTCTACCAGCATACAGGTTTAATAGTTTAACCCCTTTAATGCCCCAGCATTGTACAAAGTGTACGTTGATTGGAGGTGGGGGCTCTGTATGTCATCGTCTCTGTGCATCTGTGTTTTCATTGATACATCTTGAAGGAGAAAGAAAGAAAGAAAGACTTGCATTTATATAGCGCCTTTCACGACCACCAGACGTCTCAAAGCGCTTTACAGCCAATGAAGTACTTTTTGAAGTGTAGTCACTGTTTTAATATAGGAAACGCAGCAGCCAATTTGCACACAGCAAGCTCCCACAAACAGCAACATGATAATGACCGGATAATCTGTTTTAGCGATAAAGAGGGATAAATATTGGCCCAGGACACTGGGGATAACTCTTTGAAATAGTGCCGTGGGATCTTTTACGTCCACCTGAGAGGGCAGACGGGGCCTCGGTTTAACGTCTCATCCGAAAGACAGCACCTCTGACAATACAGCACTCCCTCAGTACTGCCCATCCGACAGTGCAGCACTCCCTCAGTACTGCCCCTCCGACAGTGCAGCGCTCCCTCAGTACTGCCCCTCCGACAGTGCAGCACTTCCTCAGTACTGCCCATCCGACAGTGCAGCGCTCCCTCAGTACTGCCCATCCGACAGTGCAGCACTCCCTCAGTACTGCCCCTCCGACAGTGCAGCGCTCCCTCAGTACTGCCCATCCGACAGTGCAGCGCTCCCTCAGTACTGCCCATTCGACAGTGCAGAGCTCCCTCAGTACTGCCCATTCGACAGTGCAGCGCTCCCTCAGTACTGCCCATCCGACAGTGCACCACTCCCTCAGTACTGCCCCTCCGACAGTGCAGCATTCCCTCAGTACTGGCACTGGAGAGTCAGCCTAGCTTTTTGTGCTCAAGTCCCTGGAGCCAATTTTGCACACAGCAAGCTCCCACAAACAGCAATGTGATAATGACCAGATAATCTGTTTTTAGTGATGTTGATTGAGGGATAAATATTGGCCCCAGGACACCGGGGATAACTCCCCTGCTCTTCTCGAATAGTGCCATGGGATCTTTTATGTCCACCTGAGAGAGCAGACGGGGCCTCGGTTTAACGTCTCATCTGAACGACGGCACCTCCGACAGTAAATTAACTACTTTATAGAACAAATTCCCACAGAGTTTCAAAGCTTTGTCTGAGTAGCCTATTATTAAAAAAATGCAATAAATAGATAAATAAAATACTTCATAAATAAAATCTACCATTAGACAATTTCTCCTGCGTACTGTAAGAAATCGTGGATTGAAAGAAATAATAGTCTGTTATGGGTCCCCTAGATCAGCAGTTTGCCTAAGTTGATGACACAGAAAAATTCCAGTTATGTCAGAAAAATAGCTGTACAGAGAGCTGAATTACGAGGTCAGAACACAAAAACAGGCCTTCGAGTGGGCATAACTAGGCCTGATATGGGATGTAGCAAGGATCCGTAGGATAAACAAGCTGTTTACAAGAGGGCACAAGACCTTTAGAACAGAGATAAGGAGGAAAATGACCTCATGAGGCTGGGAGGGGGCTGTCATAGGTAGCCTCTCCCTTGTAATTGGACAATGGGATGGGTAAAAATGATTGACACCAGGTATCCACCAGCCCACCGAAATAAGGTATAAAAACAGACGACCGAGAGAGGAAAACAGGCAGTTCGGGGCGAAGGCTTCCCCAAGGTGGCTGACGGCCTAACACCTCCAACAGCTCGAGGGACGACTCAATGGAAGACTGCAGGAATCCACCCAATCCGAGACCACCGTACTGCCTTCACCGTCTGTCCGGTCGTTTCGTTCCGTTCCAGGGCCGTAGATCGCCCTCATCTGTCACGGGTTGTATGTCTACTGTATCTATTCCAATCGCATGTAGTAGTATCTGATTATGCTTTAAACTGTAGCTCTCTAATAAAAAGCCTTACAACTCCTAAGACCCTTTGGGTAATCTGTGTGTGACATGTGATCCATATCTTACAGTACCACAGTTTGTGAACCCCAGCTCTAGGCTCTCCTCACAGTGGCAACAAGAGCAGGTCAGAGGCTGGGTATTCTGCAGCGAGTGTCCCACCTCCTGATTCCCCAAAGCCTTTCCACCATCTACAAGGCACAAGTCAGGAGTGTGATGGAATACTCTCCACTTGCCTGGATGAGTGCAGCTCCAACAACACTCAAGAAGCTCAACACCATCTGGGACAAAGCAGCCCGCTTGATTGGCACCCCATCCACCACCTTAAACATTCACTCCCTCCACCACCGGCGCACCGTGGCTGCAGTGTGTACCATCTACAAGAGGCACTGCAGCAACTCGCCAAGGCTTCTATGGCAGCACATCCCAAACCCGCGACCTCTTCCACCTAGAAGGACAAGGGCAGCAGGTGCATGGGAACACCACCACCTCCAAGTTCCACCTTCAAGTCACACACCATCCTGACTTGGAAATATATCAACCGTTCCTTCATCGTCGCTGGGTCAAAATCCTGGAACTCCCTACTTAACAGCACTGTGGGAGTACCATCACCACACGGACTGCAGCGGTTCAAGAAGGCGGCTCACCACCACCTTCTCAAGGGGAAACTAGGGACGGGCAATAAATGCCGGCCTTGCCAGCGACGCCCACATCCCATAACAAAACGAATTAAAAAAAAAGTGGGGCTGCATTGTGAACAGCCGCGGACTTGGTGTGTTGTCTACCTGATGCTATCGCTTGTGCTTCAACAGTATATAAGTGAGCCACGATTAACATTAGCCAGTGTTCTATTGACGGGACGTCAGCACTCCGACTGTGTGATCGCGCAGCACATTCCGACCTCCTCATTTCCCAGGATGTGTGAAGCTACATACACGGAGACCTAGCTACAGTTTGGTTTTGTGGGGTTTTTTTTTTTGAAATGCAAATAGCTTACGCTGGTTAAAAAAAAGGATAAATGATTTGTAAAAAAAAAAATAATAATCCGTGAGACGTCTCGGTGGGTGGTGTCTTTTAAGAGTGACATGACAAGAAAGCTAAGTGGGTTTTGGACCAGACTAGGGGGGGGACGACACATTTTATAATTGTATACAATGGCACTTTCAGCCTTGTTGTCCTGATTAATATATAATGAGACTCAAACGAGCAAGAAAACAATTACTAACTCACCAAAAGTTTAATTCTGGTTTTGTCTCCCCTGGGGTCACCGTTGCCAGGAGACTTGACAGCAGGAGTCTGCTTGCGATATGTACATGGGAATGAAAAGAAAATTGTGTTTAATTGAATAATGCCACAAATGGAAAAAGGAAAGAAAAAAAATCAGGAAAGCATATTATAGAGCAGAGAGGGGCTCAGAGATTTAATAGCGTTTTTTAAAAAAAATTGTGAAGGGCTTTGATGAGCGTATTTTCTCTGGTTGGGGGAGCCAGTGGCAAGGGGGCGGGGGGGGGGGGGTCATCTATTTAAACTTACCACTGAGGAGAAGGTTATGAGAAATTCCTTAACACACAGGGTTGTTGGAGCATGGAATGCATTGCCACAGGGAATAGCTGAGGCAGAGACTATATGCATCTTTTATGGGAAATTTGTCGAAGTATTTGAAGCCGAGGAAGATACAGGGAGCTATGAGGTGAGAGCAGGGCAGTGGGATTTATTTCAGGTTGTGCTAGCAAAGAGTCGGCACTGAGCTCAGTGGGCCAAATGGCCAACTTCTGTGCCGCAAACATCTTTGGTTCTGTCTGTAGAACAAGTGGGCTGTTATTGGGCTTTGGGGTTTCAGCAGTGGATACAGTTGGGATAAAGGGAATAAAATGCTTGCCACTTTAAGCAAGGCACACAAATATAGCTTTTTCCAAGTGCCTGTGGGGAATTACAGCGCAGTCCGCCCTCAAGATATTTCCTTCATTAATTTTAATAGTTAGAAAATTGTAAGATGCACATTGATGCTTTTTCCTGGATTGCCGATATGCATATCTGTCATTGGAAGCTCTCTGCCTGAGAGCTAATTCTACCCCACGGGCACTCGGGAGTGATTATCCTTTGGGGTCGCATGCAATGTTCCCTGTAAGCCGCTCGGCCGCGCAGCGCTCCAGAGAACCCAGATTTAAAGTATTTAAAGTAATTGGTGGAAGGTTTAGAGGGGATTTGAGGGGAAATGTCTTCACCCAGAGGGTTGTGGGGGTCTGGAACTCACTGCTTGAAAGGGTGGTAGAGGCAGGAACCTTAACCACATTTAAAAAGTACTTGGATGTGCACTTGGGATGCTGTAACCTGCAGGGCTCTGGACCAGGAGCTGGGAAGTGGGATTAGGCCGGATAGCTCTTTGTTGGCCGGCGCGGACACGATGGGCCGAAATGGCCTCCTTCCGTGCTGTAACTTTCTACGATTCTATGAACCCGCACAGCCGGCTTGCCGGCTTTTCAGTACGCGGTATTTTGAGTGTCCCACGTAGGCCCTTAAAGGGGCCCCGCAGCGCCAATCAAAATTAGAGGGCACATTGGTCGCATGATATCATATAGTGGGAGCGTGAAGCTTGGATGACTTCTAACTATCACCTAAATCCCAAACTGAAATTACTAAATGGAAATCGCTCCGGTGCAATCCAAATTTGGAGTTGATCACTGGCCAAGGAGCGAGGCTTGGGAGAGGGTGGGGAGATGGATCGAGGCCAGGCAGAGGGAGCAAGCGGCAGGCAAGGGTAAGAGTGGGGCCGCATAGTGGGAGCACTGGGTTGCGGCTCAATAGCATTGTGGTACTGATGGCGCAAGGGTCAGTGAGGCAAGCATGGCTGTGAGGGAAGGAACTGTTAAAGAAAGACTAGCATTTATACAGCCGCCTTTCACGACCTCGGGACATCCCAAAGCGCTTTACAGCCAATGAAGTACTTTTTGAAGTGTAGTCACTGTTGCAATGTAGGAAACCTGGCAGCCAATTTTTGCACAGCAAGATCCCACAAACAGCAATATGATAATGACCAGATAATCTGTTTTTTTAGTGATGTTGGTTGAGGGATAAATTTCATCTGGGACACCGGGGAGAACTCCCTTGCCCTTATTCAAAATCGTGCCATGGGATCTTTTCTGTCCACCTGAGAGGGCCAGACGGGGCCTTGGTTTAACGCCTCATCCGAAAGACGGATTTAACTCTTCATTTTTCTGGATTTGCCGTGGAGTGGGGATCTATCGTGGTGGCTGAAAGGGAGTTGAATTTTTTTTTTCTCTGTTATGTAAGTGTTTGGTTCACTAACCCAATCAATCAGAAAACTGGGAGATGAGGCTACTGTCAGATAGTCAATATGGACACAAAAATAGTGGACATTGATCAGGGCACCCCATGAAGGTGACAGGTGATGATACTCTCACTGAGGGATTGATTAATGCTTGAATATAATCAGGGTAAACTTATTGAGCGATAATTGCTGAGAATAACACAGTTAGCATTTACTGTGCAATATTGGTTAATTGGAGCTGATAATGTGACATTAGTTTAATGTCACATGATGCTGTGTGTTCATTATCCAGTTTTTTTAATCGATCATTTTCCTTCTTTCACTTGCAATAAAATATTGGGTAGGTAGAAACTATTTCCTCTGGTGAGGGGGGAGTCCAGGACAAGGGGACATAACCTTAAAATTAAAGCCAGGCCGTTCAGGGGTGATGTCAGGAAGCACTTCTTCACACAAAGGGTAGTGGAAATTGGAACACTCCCCCAAAAAGCTGTTGAGGCTGAAAATGTTAAAAGTGAGATCGATAGATTTTTGTTAGGCAAGGGTATTAATGGTAACGGAACCAAGGCGGATGGATGGAGTTAAGATACAGATCAGCCATGGTCTAATTGGATGGCGGAACAGGCTCGAGGGGCTGAATGGCCTCCTCCTGTTCCTATGTTCTTACATTCCTTCCATTCATTTCACCTGAGAATATTGCAGATTGTATCTGTACAACTGTTTGAGCTCAATGAGTGGAATTGAATGATAAAGTAACGTGCCACACTTAGAAAGCTCAATTAAGTTGGAGGAAATGTACAACAGTTGGCTGACGGGGCTCTGCTAAAGGGGGCACGTTTTTGTGAAAGATGTCCTGGCAGGTGCTTTTGTCATTGGTTTCCAAAGAAAAACATAACACATTGATTTCAACACTAATCAGGATAGTCTACAGACCACCTAATAGTGGAAGGGAGGTGGAGGAAGAAATATACAAACAAATTAGGGAAATGAGTAAAAGGCATAGAATAATAATCATGGGGGATTTCAACTACCCCGATATCAATTGGACAGAAGAGGTAGGTAAAGGGGATAAGGGAATGGAGTTCCGACAGTGTCTACAGGACTCCTTTTTAACCCAATATGTAAAAAGCCCAACAAGGGAGGATTCACAATTGGATCTAGTAATGGGGAATGAACCAGAACAGATAAGAGAAGTACAAGTAGGGGAACATCTAGGCAATAGTGACCATAATATGATACACTTTAAGATAATAGTTGAGAAAGACATAAGTATGACAAAATCCAGGGTAATAGATTGGAGAAAAGCTGATTTTGAGGGGCTGAGAATAGAACTTAGGAAAATAAAATGGGCAACAATATTGGCAAACAATGATGTAGAACAACAATGGGAAACATTTAAAAATGTTCAACAGAGTCCAGGCAGAATATATTCCGCTAAAAAACAAAAACAAGCTAAACACTAATGAGACACCATGGATGAATAAAGCCATAAGGGAAAAATTGAGGGTAAGGAAAGAGGCATACACTAAGTACATGGGCAGCAAGGGAGAGCATGACAAGATTAGGAGTAAAGTCAAAAACAATTAAAAAAAATTCATTCATGGGATGTGGACGTTGCTGGCAAGGCCAGCATTTATTGCCCATCCCTAATTGCCCTTGAGAAGGTGGTGGTGAGCCGCCTTCTTGAACAGCTGCAGTCCGTGTGGTGAAAGTACTCCCACAGTGCTGTTAGGTAGGGAGTTCCAGGATTTTGACCCAGCGACGATGAAGGATTGGCGATATACTTCTAACTCAGGATGGTGTGTGACTTGGAGGGGAGCTTGCAGGTGGTGGTGTTCCCATGTGCCTGCTGCCCTTGTCCTTCTAGGTGGAAGAGGTCACGGATTTGGGAGGTGCTGCTGAAGAAGCCTTGGCGAGTTGTTGCAGTGCATCTTGTAGATGGTACACATTGCAGCCACGGTGCGCTGGTGGTGGAGGGAGTGAGTGTTTAAGGTGGTGGATGGGGTGCCAATCAAGCGGGCTGCTTTGTCCTGGAATTAGGGAGGCAAAGAGGAACTGTGAAATTAAATTATCAAGGAACATAAAACAAAATAGTAAAATATTTTACAGGCACGTAAAGAAAAAAAAGGGAAGGTCAGGGTGGGAATTGGGTCACTAAGTGATGGACAGGATAATACCACAGGTATCGATAGAGAGATGACAGAGATATTAAATAACTACTTTGCTTCAGTATTTACCAGGGAGACAGAACAGGTGGAGACGGCATTGGATGATGAGATTAGTAATGAGATAACTGCATTTAAAAAAAAATGAGGAGATATATTAACTAAACTAATGAAACTCAAAGAGGATAAAAGGCCTGGTTCAGATGGATTACATCCGCACATTTTAAAAGAATCTAGGGAAGAGATAGCAGATATTTAGTAATTTGTTAGAAAAAGGTATAGTGCCAGAGGACTGGCGGATAGCTAACGTAATACCTTTATTTAAGAAGGGAGATAGAACATGTCCAGGGAATTATAGACCAGTCAGCTTAACTTCGGTGGTAGGAAAAATAATGGAATCCCTACTAAAGGAGAAAATGGAAGAACATCTAGAAACCAAAAATATAATAATAAATAGTCAGCATAGATTTCAAAAGGGAAAGTCTTGCTTAACCAACCTAATTGCATTTTTTGAAGATGTATCAGACAAGGGTAATGCAGTAGATGTAATTTATCTAGATTTTCAAAAGGCCTTTGATAAGGTACCACATAATAGATTAATGAATAAGGTCAGGGAATGTGGAGTCAGGGGACAAGTAGCAGAATGGATAGCTAGCTGGCTTCAGATGTTGGAGCTGCAGGCTGACAAGTCCCCGGGTCCTGATGGACTTCATCCTAGGGTCTTAAAAGACGTGGCTAGTGAGATAGTTGATGTGTTGGTTTTAATTTTCCAAAATTCCCTAGATTCGGGGAAGGTTCCATTAGATTGGAAAATAGCGAATGTAACTCCTTTATTCAAAAAGGGAGGGAGACAGAAAGCAGGAAACTACAGGCCAGTTAGCTTAACATCTGTCATAGGGAAGATGTTAGAAGCTATTATTAAAGACGTTATAGCAGGGCATTTAGAAAAGTTCAAAGTAATCAGGCAGAGTCAACATGGTTTTGTGCAAGGGAAATCATGTTTAACCAATTTATTGGAGTTCTTTGAGGAAGTAACATGTGCTGTGGATAAAGGGGAACCGGTGGATGTACTGTACTTAGATTTCCAGAAGGCATTTGATAAGGTGCCACATCAAAGGTTATTGCGGAAAATAAAAGCTCATGGTGTAGGGGGTAATATATTGGCATGGATAGAAGATTGGCTAGCTAACAGGAAACAGAGAGTAGGCATAAATGGGTCATTTTCTGATTGGCAAGATGTAACGAGTGGTGTGCCACAGGGATCAGTGCTGGGGCCTCAACTTTTTACAATTTATATAAATGACTTGGATGAAGGGACCGAAGGTATGGTTGCTAAATTTGCTGATGACACAAAGATAGGTAGGAAAGTAAATTGTGAAGAGGACATAAGGAGGCTACAAAGGGATATAGATAAGTTAAGTGAGTGGGCAAAGATCTGGCAAATGGAGTATAATGTGGGAAAATGTGAAGTTGTCTATTTTGGCAGGAAGAATAAAAAAGAAACATATTATCTAAATGGTGAGAGATTGCAGAGCTCTGAGATGCAGAGGGATCTGGGTGTCCTAGTGCATGAATCGCAAAGTAATTAGGAAAGCTAATAGAATGTTATCGTTTATTGCGAGGGGAATTGAATACAAAAGTAGGGAGGTTATGCTTCAGTTATACAGGGCATTGGTGAGACCACATCTGGAGTACTGTGTACAGTATTGGTCTCCTTATTTAAGGAAGGATGTAAATGCGTTGGAAGCAGTTCAGAGAAGGTTTACTAGACTAATACCTGGAATGGGCGGGTTGTCTTATGAGGAAAGGTTGGACAGGCTAGGCTTGTATCCGTTGGAGTTTAGAAGAGTAAGAGGTGACTTGATTGAAACATATAAGATCCTGAGGGGTCTGGACAGGGTGGATGTGGAGAGGATGTTTCCTCTTGTGGGAGAATCTAGAACTAGGGGTCACTGTTTAAAAATAAGGGGTCGCCCATTTAAGACAGAGATGAGGAGAAATGTTTTCTCACAGAGGGTCGTGAGTCTTTGGAACTCTCTTCCTCAGAGGGCGGTGGAAGCAGAGTCTTTGAATATTTTTAAGGCAGAGGTAGTTAGATTCTTGGTAAGCAAGGGGGTGAAAAGTTATCGGGGGTAGGCGGGAATATGGAGTAATCGGATCAGCCATGATCTTACTGAATGGCGGAGCAGGCTCGAAGGGCCGAGTGGCCTACCCCTGCTCCTAATTTGTATGTTCGTATGTTCAAGACATAAAAGCAGAGAGTAGGGGTAAAGGGTAGCTAGTCAGAGTGTCAGAAGGTGGGAAGTGGTGTTCCACAAGGATCAGTGCTGGGATCACTGCTGTTCACAATTTATATTAATGATTTAGACTTTGGAATCAAAAACACAATTTCTAAATTTGCGGATGACACCAAATTGGGGGGTGGGATAGTCAATACTGAGGAGGACTGCAACAAATTACAAGAAGACATTAATAAACTTGCAGAATGGGCATATAATTGGCAAATGAAATTCAACAGATAAATTTGAGGTATTACATTTTGGTAAGAAAAATAGGGAGGTCACATATTACTTGGAAAATAAGAATCTAAATGGGTGGAGGAGCAAAGGGATCTCGGAGTACAAATACACAAATCACTAAAAATATTGACACAGGTTAACAAGGTCATAAAAAAGCAAACCAGGCACTAGGGTTTATTTCTAGAGGGATGGAATTGAAAAGTAGTGAAGTTATGCTAAACCTGTATCGAACCTTGGTTAGACCACACTTGGAGTACTGTGTACAGTTCTGGTCGCCATATTAAAAAAAGGATATCGAGGCACTGGAGAGGGTGCAGAGAGGATTTGCAAGGATGATACCAGAAATGCGAGGGTATACCTATCAGGAAAGGCTGAACAGGCTGGGTCTCTTTTCTCTTGTAAAAAGAGAAGGCTGAGGGGTGACCTAATAGAGGTCTTTAAAATCATGAAAGGTTTTGATAGAGTGGATACAGAGAGAGTGTTTCCACTTGTGGGGAAGAGCATAACTAGAGGCCATCAATATAAGATAGTCACCAAGAAATCCAATAGGGAATTCAGGAGAAACTTCTTTACCCAGAGAGTGGTGAGAATGTGGAACTCACTACCACAGGGAAAGGTTGAGGCAAATAGTATAGATGCATTTAAGGGGCGATTAGATAAGCACATGAGGGAGAAGGGAATAGAGGGTTATGCTGATAGATTTAGATGAGGAAAGACAGGAGGGGGCTTGAGTGGAGCATAAATGCCGGCATGGACTGGTTGGGCCGAATGACCTGTTACTGTGCTGTTTATCCTATGTAAACAGTGTGAAAAGGTATCATTGCATCACTTGCATATGGGCTAGAACTTGCTGGAATGGGATGTGCGCCGTGAGTTAGATCTTATCCTGCACCCTTCAGCTCGAATTATTTTTGCTCTGTAACTTGCTGGAAGTGCGAGCTGATAACGGGGCGGCGAGGGTAACGGGGAATCTGGGACCTCGGTGAATGACGGGACCAACAGTCTGTCTCCTCAACCAATGAGATTTAAGGCTAGAGAAAGAAACAGAGGAACGACGGAGAAGGAAATCGGGTGAATTTGAGTCAAATCAGGTACAGAAAGAAAGATATATAGAAAGAAAGACTTGCATTTCTATAGCGCCTTTCACGACCACCAGGCATCTAAAAGCGCTTTACACACAATTAAGTACTTTTGAAGTGTAGTCACTGTTGTAATGTAGGAAAAGAAATAAGGAGAGGAAAAGAAAGGTTCGATTAAGAGAGAGGGAGGGAAAAAAGAGACAGAAAGGAAAAATAAGAAACAAATTTATAAAATTTAAAATTTGACATTTTTTAAAATCTTTAAGAACAATTCACTACCTGAAGGAATGAGACTCCACAGTTTAAATTGTTCCCTTTCTGGGCCGGAGAGGTTGATTGGCATTGCAGAAACAATTAACACCTCATTAAAAAGGATACTTACACCGTTAAGTTCCAGCCCTGACTTTCTGCGGCGAGTTTAACGGGCAATTGATGTGCTAATCCAGCAAGTTCTTAAAAATAACGGGGAGGCTGAGGGCGAGATGGCGTCTGTGAGAAGCAAATGGCGGAGCGCCGTAAATCGACCGGCAAGTTCTGGCGATTCACAACTCACGGCGTAGTTCTCAATCCCCTGAACCTGTCGGGCGATTTGCGCATTAATAATGGCGTGGGTCGTTAACGTGCCGTTATTTTTCCAGCAAGATCTAGCCCGTGACGTTTTCAGAGCAAAATAAAAAGGCACAAATCCTCTCAGCCTGCTGCTTCTTCAAGTCAAGAAAGAAAATGTGCAACACTTTATTGCGAAGGCAAAGCCCCTTTAAAAGATGGCTCACTATTCTTGGCACAACAGCCCTTCAAAAAACACTGCAGTCTTCTTTAACAAAAAAAAGGCAGTCAAACTGTCATTATGAGTTGTAACTTGAAGCCATCATTACAAAGTGTGTCATTCTATTCTCGGAGCAAACTGGATACTTTTGGTGTTTACTGTTCCATGCTCCAGACTTCAATCAATTTGACATAAACCGAAAAGCAGGTGTGGAACAAATGAGTTTTAAAATTAAATCTAATGACTTTACAAATGTTTAGTCCTGGCAAGGAAGCTTCACCACCCTGGAGTGCATGACGAAATTTCCATTCGCATTATGGATTGAAGATTGTGGGGTGTGGACTTGCGGTTCCCTGATCTGGGAGGGTGAGGCTCTGCGTTGGGAAAGCTCACACATTCCTCAACATTTCACTCTTACTTAATTTTGACGATACTCTGAATTCCAAATATGGTAGCTCTGAGATGATTTCAATTCATGGTGAGAGTGCTGCAACATTTAACTTGCTAGTGCGCTGTATTTGTTTGTTTTTTTGTGTTTTCTGTTTGCCCGAGTCCACTGTGATGCCGTTTCTGGTTAACTAGTTTCTTTGATTATCCCTTGTAGCGCTGTTCCCAAGCACCGGGGGGAATGTTCAATGCCAGGTGACCTTTTAACCTGTTCCAGTTGACAAACATCAGCAATGCCCCTAGAAGTCCCTGCTGTTTTATGCTGTACCGATGACAGCGCAAACCTGCTGTGCGCACAATCTGCCCCGCTGGGCTGATGGAACCTTGTGCGCTCCCGCAGCTAAAATGTGAGGGCCTTAATAATAGAAAGCCTCCTGTGGCATATTGATCTAAAGACGCAAGGCCAGGCAGGATCACTTTCTCTGGGATTCGGCTGGAGCAACATGATATCTTTTTGCTGTCATCCAACAGGCCGAGCGGAAAAAGGCAAAGGGGAGCTTGTGGCATTAGAGAGCTTTACGGAATGAGTATTAAAAGGAGAATTGCCTCCGATCTAGAAACGTAATCCCAGCATTTCCTGAACTTGGATGATTTCCAAGCAACAGAGTTTTATTTAAGCGGATGTCCATGCTCGACGTTGTTTCCCAGCCATGCCGTGGTGCTGTTAAAACAAAGTGTGTATATATATATATATATATATATTAGTCCTCATTGACAGACATTTTAGATTAACTTGTGTATTTGTGTCAGATTGTTTCAGAAGCAAAATGGTTGATCAAGAAAGTTTTGCTGGCAGCCATCTTCATCCGATTTGCAGAGGCAATGGAGATTTTGATAGTCGGAGGCTGCACACAGAATCTTGCCATGCCTACCTGAAAATCTCTGGATTGTGACTTTTTGGATCTTATTACTAACAAACGTCTTGTATCTGCATTCCACCTACGCGTACAGCACAGAAATAGGCCATTCAGCCCAACAGCTTTACGCTCCACACGAGTCTCTTCCCAACCCCACTTCATCTCACCCTATCAGCCTATCTTTCTATTCCTTTCTCCCTCATGTGTTTATCCAGCTTCCCCTTAAATGCATCTATCCTAATCGCCTCAACTACTCCCTGTGGTAGCGAGTTCCACATTCTCACCACTCTCTGGAGTAAAGAGGTATCTCCTGAATTCCCTATTGGATTTATTAGGGACTATTTCATACGTCTGACCTTTACTCTTAGACTCCCCCCACAAGTGGAAACATTTTCTCTACATCTACTTTATCAAACCCCTTCATAATTTTAAAGACCTCTAACGGGTCACCCCCTTAACCTTCTCTTTTTCTAGAAAAAAGAGCCCCAGCCTGTTCAGCCTTTCCTGATAGGTACATCCTCTCAGTTCTGGTATCATCCTTGTGAATCTTTCTTGCACCTTCTCCAGTGCATCAGTGTGGTGAGAATATCCTTTTTATAATATGGATGCCCGAATTGTGCACAGTACTCCAAGTGTGGTCTAACCAAGGTTTGGTACAAGTTTAACCTCACTTCTCTGCTTTTCAATGTTATCCTTCTAGAAATGAACCCAGTGCTTGGTCTGCTTTTCTTTATGATCTTATCAATCTGTGTCGCGACTTTTAGTGATTTGGACATGAGGTGATTAGATATCAAAAGGTGGGAAGACCAGAAATGATTGAAGACTTGGTGCTTTAGAGAGCCTTTCAATGTTATGAGGAGAATTGCCATTTCTTCAATGCCATGGTTTATGCAGGAATGTCCAGTAGTTGTAAATTTGGACCTTAATTTCAACACTTTTATAGTCCTACTGAATCTTAACTCCAGCTCTGAGATGTTGAGTACCTGAATAAGTTGATTCACCTGGCAAGACAAAAGTTGATATGATTGAATAAGCACAGGTGCAAGGTTGGTTCGGGTAGCATCATCTCTTGGAGTTGTCAGAGGGAAGATACTTCACTACTCACGGGACTGCTTCCCGGCTGAGCCTTTCCTGCGAGCGCTCACACCTTATGAATGAAGACGTGTAGCCAGTTGTTCTTATTGGCTGTGGTTAGTGCCAGCTTGGCATCAGTATTAGCATGCTTGGCAGGGAGTGGGTTCAGGGGGCAGGGAGCGGGGTCAGGGGGCAGGGAGCGGGGTCAGGGGTCATGCTCAAAGGGAGCAGAGTTAGGGGTCATGCTCTAGGGAGCAGGGTCAGGGGTCATGCTGTAGGGAGCGGGGTCAGTGGGCATGCTGTAGGGAGCGGGGTCAGGGGTCATGCTCTAGGGAGCAGGGTCAGGGGTCATGCTGCAGGGAGTGTGGTCAGGGGGTACGCTGTAGGGACCGGGGTCATGGCGCAGGGAGTGGGGTCAGCAGGCACCGTGTAGGGAGCGGGGTCAGGGGTCATGCTCTAGTGAGCAGAGTTAGGGGTCATGCTGTAGGGAGCAGGGTCAGGGGTCATAATGTAGGGAGCGGGGTCAGGAGGCACGCTGTAGAGTGCGAGGTCATGTAGCATGTTGTGGATTCAGGCTCCCTGCTGCAGGGCCTGAGCACTTCAGTGTCGTACCGAGGGTCTAAGAGACGATCCAATTAAGTCATGTAGAGTCTGTTGGCTTTCCAATTGGACGTGGGAAGGCCGTGCGCCATGAGGATGGACATGTTGGGTCGACCAATGGCTGGAGCGTGGGGAAGCCTTGCTCACTAGGCGGGGCTTCATGCAATGAAAGCTCCAGGAATACATCCAACAAGAGTTGGCAACCCTGCTCCCGCCCCATGGTGAAGAACCTAGGAGATAGTGAGTTTTTATAAAACTCTCCTGTTGGGTTCAAATGTGAAGCTGCTAAGACATGTGACTCCAATACGTCCTTCTTTATAGTGTGCTGCGCCTGTAGCAGGTACGCAATTAGAAAGAATAATATTCCATACTGGTGGCAGGATACCACAACTAATGCGGCACAGAATGGCCGGAATCTTGCCGGCGCTCAGGGGACGGGTTCGGAGGCGGGTCCGCTGTCAAAATCTAAAAGATTTGACAGCGGGTTGGGAGCCCGCTGTGAACCCGCCTCCGTGCCAGTTTCCTAAGTGCAGGGTCTGCCTGAACTTTACAGACCCGACACAAAGCGACAGGTGAGCCAGTTGAAATAGTTAAGAGGTTGTTAAAAGGTACTTAAATAGCATTTTACCATCTATTTAACATTTTTCCAGATTTTTGACAAGGTTCACGTCACTCAGGGATCACGTCAGGTAAGTAGGTCAGATTTTCAATGACTCTCCATTGCTGTGAATAGGTGACAGCTGCAAAAAGTGGGATAAAAGCTACCATTTCACAGCTGTTCACTTTCCAATGTCAGAAGCTTGAGCCTTCAGGATTTGAAAGACACTTTTGAGCTTTATGCAGTTTGGAAGTGTTTGGAGTAAACTCTCTATCCACTGTCACCTCCTTGGAGCAAGCTCTCTCACCATTGACAGATTGCTTCTGTCATCTCAACTTCAGCTGCCATCTATTCCATCAGCATCGGTACCCTTGAAAAAATCTCACCTCGGTCCTCAGAATCCCACCACGATCAGCCGCAACACCAACATCACCAGGTACACCAGCAGCACCAACAACACCACCAACCTTCTCCGCAATCACCTGATGCTGCACAGGACACAGGGCATCAGCACCCGACTACATTGCTGCCAGGGATGGCCTCACCATGGCCAGATTTACTTCACTTGATGCTGTACACCCTGGCTGCCACATGATGCACCAGGTTGGCACCATCCCACACCAGCACCATAAAGCATCCCTACAATGCCCAAGCCATTCCTTTCCCACTCATCACCATTGCAGGGGGTGGGGGGCGGTGGTGGTACCGTTATGTCTCACCTATCGCTGCAACTCACTAAGCCACTTCCAAAGGTGCACACAAATCTGTCCAAGAAGGCAAAGTGTTCAAAATAAAGATTTCAATGTTTGACAACACATTAACAGAACTCTACAGGAACATTGGCTAAAACACCCAAGTGCCTACCCATGTGTGTTGTTAGTTGGTATGATTGGTCAAGGATGAGGGTGAGTGTGAGGGGTGGCTAGTGAGATGGGAAAGTGACAATGTAGATAGAGAGAGAGGGACGGGTGGAGGTGCAAGGTAAGTTGGTGTGAGTAAGGATGTGCAGGAGTAGGATAGGGAAGGCAGAGTGATGGGGATGTGATGAGTGGCACAGCAAGATAAGGTTGAGTGTGGCTTTGCAGTAACCTTTCATGATCTACTGAGATAATTAAAAGGTTTGCAGCACTGCAGTCAGGTCCTCCTGACGACGTCCCTGCTTGTGTCCTCCTGTGCAATGTGCAACCAGGCTGCTTTGTTGTCTTGGGGAGGTCTCTTCCGCCCATTGGAAGGGAAGAGAACCTCCCTACGTGCTGTGACTCCCTCCATAAGCATATGGAGGGAGTCATAGGAGAGCCTGGGTGCAGCCCTGCACCTCTGTGCAGTCATTGTCAGTGTTTGCAGCACCTCAATGCTGTAGAACACTGGCTGCAGAACGGGCAAAATAAACTTGGACATGGCCCCTTTAAGGAAACTGGCTGATGACGCATCATCAGATGACGTCATCAGACCTGCTTCCTTTTATTTGGCCGGGAGCCTCGCAGGGCGGGGCTTAACAAGCCCAATCAGGGGAAAGTCATGTCGGAGGCAGGGATCGAGAGAGCTGCGGGGTCGGGACCCGCCGAGGTTGGTAAAATCCAGCCCAATGTGTGTGAAACAGATCCAAAGACATTTGGCATAATGCAACTTCATACGTGCCACAGTGCAAACCGAATCACCTTTATCTTAACTATTTGCTTTCTGTGTAGAAAAGTGGAGATACAATACTTAAAATAAACAATCCAGGAAGATTTCCACCTGCATTCTTCTAACCTTGGTTGCCTCGAGAAGTACGTTGTGAGATTTAAGCTGTTAGTTGTTTGCAGGGAATGGTAGCATTGAGGTAATGTTGCTGGGCTATTAATCCAGAGGCCTGGACTAATGAGCATTAGCGACAGGAGTTCAGATCCCACCCTAGCAGCTGGGGAATTTTAAATTCAGTTAATTAAATAAATCTGGAATATGAAAGCTAGTATCAGTAATGGTGACAATGAAGCTATTGTTTTTGTCATAAAAACCCACCTGGTTCACTAATGTCCTTTCGGGACAGAAATCTGCCACCCTTACCTGGTCTGGCCTATATATGACTCCAGACCCACAGCAATTGTGGTTAACTCTTAACTGCCCTCTGAATTTCTTAGAAAGGCAATTAGGGATGGGCAATAAAATGCCAGCCTTGTCAGCGACGCCCAAATCCCGTGAAAGAATATTAAAAAAAAGTCTAGAAATAGTGAGGTACATTTTTATAAAATGTCAAGCGATTTTCAATTTTTCAATAAAAATTGGAGCCTCTTATAGGGGAAAAGGATAGTTAAAGTATATGTTTAGTTTAATTTATACTTGTGAAAAATATATTTTTGTATTTTTTTTATTCGTTCCTGGGATGTGGGCGTCGTTGGCAAGGCCGGCATTTATTGCCCATCCCTAATTGCCCCTTGAGAAGGTGGTGGTGAGCCGCCTTCTTGAACCGCTGCAGTCCATGTGGTGAAGGTGCTCCCACAGTGCTGTTAGGTGGGGAGTTCCAGGATTTTGACCCATTGACGATGAAGGAACGGCTGATATATTTCCAAGTCAGGATGGTGTGTGACTTGGAGAGGGGAACTTGGAGGTGGTGGTGTTCCCATGCGCCTGCTGCCCTTGTCCTTCTAGGTGGTGGAGGTCGCGGGTTTGGGAGGTGCTGCCGAAGAAGCCTTGGCGAGTTGCTGCAGTGCAATGTACATGGATAGTTAGTGAAACAGTTGAGGTTTGAACTCTGAAACAAAGATAAACCCACAGCAGGTGACACTGAATAAGGCTCCACATTCAATGACTGCTTGCGTGTGTTGACTCTATAATAATTACACACTCTGCCAAATATTCCTTTTAATATAACCCCAAATGGATCAGATTTTCTACCAGAGAAACTAGATATGATATGCAACTGTGTAAATTGCAAAGGCAATATTGAGAGCCTTGTCTATTTCAAATCTTACCTTCCTCCCACACGCCCCACACAAAAAATGGCACTTTACTAGATTTAGTATAAAAATATTAAATGAACATTATTACAAAGTCCAACTCCATGTCTTTTGGAAGGTTGGGGGTCCCTAAATGGAGCTTTAGGGGATTATTACACTTCATGTGTTCTGTCGTAAGTGTTTTTTGCTAACAGCTTTGTACAGCGGAACTATTAGACCTGAAGAGAACTTAATGCCGTTATCCACGCAGGAGACCGTCAATCTGTTTGATTATGTTGTGTGATTACATTTTTGTTCTGGTGCGAATTAAGAAAAAAAGATAAAAAATTGTACATGCACAGTTGCATTTGCAAAAAGCTGCTCCCTTGAACACCGAGTGTTGTGGATGAAGTATGCTCCTGTTGCGTTGAGTAGATAATGCAGCGCTCCTGTTTCATGCTATTTTATAATTCAGGATGGTAGAGAAATGTATTGACATTTCTATCTCGGAGAACCATTAAAGTGTAACAATAGTAGCCGGAAATCCACACTGCCTATAAGCCCATTTGTAAAAGATATTTGATCACGATTCTCTCCATTTGCCTCGGGGGGAGGAGGGGGGGGGGGCAGGGGAACCTCCATCAATTTCTTCAATATTAAACCAGTTATTTTCTTTTGCGAAGAAATCAAAATCGGCTTCCTTTTCTTAAAAACAAAATTATGGTGACAAATTTAATTCAAAATGAAAAATCCCCTTTTATGACCCAATATTTATGTCTACATAATTGCATTTCCTGATTACCCAAAAATGGAAAGAAAATTATATTTACTTGACTATTAATATCATTTTTTTTTAATTGCTTTGACAGTGTGGCAGTAGTCTCTGTGCCACTGATGTCTCTATTTAGATATGGGCTGTTTTATCTGGGGACTGCTTTTTTTTCCCTGTGTAAGTAACGTGAAAAGATAAAGGGGATTGGATTCTGTCCACCTTAATGTATTGTTGCAGAAAGAGTGATTATTTTGACAGCTTTGGATGTTAGTATGATGTGACCTAATTAAGCTCTCCTGTCTAGAACCCCTGCATCTACATAAGGACCGGGAATGTAATTGGGACTACATTTCTCAGATAACCGCACACGGTGCTTAAAATTGCCTTCACTCTTGACATTTATTAAGTTATCCATAAATTTCTTTTTTTAGCGTATTAAGTAGAGAGAAATTGGGAAATGAATAATTGGCTATCCCAATGAGTGGCGTAACATTAAAGCTGTTAGAATATATGAATAGTAAGTGCTTACTATTAAATTGATTTGGGGTAAATACAAGCTTTGTGTTGTGCGGCAGGAAGTGTTTGGTGGCCACAACAGGCTCCCCGAGAGTCTTTCAGCTTGAAGGCTTCAAGACGCTTGCTAACCACAACAGAAAAAGAAGAATGTTCTACCTGAGATATCTTCTGAGTCAGCCGTGGCTCAGTGGGTAGCACCCTCACCTCTGAGTTAGGAAGAGCGCGGGTTCAAGTCCCACTCCAGAGACTTTGAACACAAAAATCAAAGCTGACACTCCCAGTGCAATACTGAGGGAGTGCTGCACTGTCGGAGGTACCGTCTTTCGGATGAGACATTAAACCGAGGCCCCGTCTGCTCTCTCGGGTGGACGTAAAAGATCTCAATGGCCACCGTTCGAAGAAGAGCAGGGGAGTTCTCCCCCGGTGTCCTGGCCAATATTTATCCCTCAATCAACATAACAAAAACAGATGATCTGGTCATTATCACATTGCTGTTTGTGGGAGCTTGCTGTGCGCAAATTGGCTGCCGCGTTTCCTACATTACAACAGTGACTACACTTCAAAATAGTGCTTCATTGGCTGTAAAGCGCTTTGGGACATCTGGTGGTCGTGAAAGGCACCGGAGAAATGCAAGCCTTTCTTTCTTTGACATCGGGAATGCTGAGCATTATTAGTCCAGTAGTGAATTCCTGGCTTTAATATTACTTGAAATTCATTCACAATGTTCTGCTACTTCTGACCAGGTTTCTGGTTGAAGATCTTTGTAGTATTTCCTGGGCAGTGTGGTTGAAAGTCAAGTCAGGCCATCTTAACAACTTGGCTGAAAAGGGAAGCAGGTGATGGACGGTTGTAATGGGAACTAGGGGGAAAAAAAAACCCACTCATACCCTGGTTATTATATTGGCCCTGAATTTGCGGTCGGAGGCGTACTTCCAGAGTAGGCCTCCGACCCGCGAAATATTTTCGAACTTACCTCCTGGCTCCACAGCTACGGAAAGTTCGGGTCCTGGACCTCCGGGCGGACGGCAGCGTAAAAGCCCCGCGGATCCCAGGGGCGCAGGCGGTTCGGAAGCGTCCCTGGGATCACGTGGGCCAGGTCCTCCAATCAGAAAGGAGGATTCCATTGCAGTCATTTCCGAACGGAATCTCCTAATGACATGCAGTGGAATCCCCAAATAATTAGACAATTCACACAACTCTAATAAAAATAAATGTTCTCATGTTTAAATTTAATTAGAAGTCCCTTCATTGCAGCAAATACAATAAAAATTCAATTTTTTGAAAATTAACTTTAAACATTTTAATCTGGGCCAAAATTTTCATAAAGTAATTTTAAGTGTTTGTGCATCATTTTTTGTTTTTAATTTAAGATTTATATTAACCCTTACGCTGGTGAAAACAGGCCCGATGCCTGCTTTTACCAACCGTAAGAGTTTCATGAGCATTTGCTGAGCAGTAGTTGTGAAATAGCCCAACTCTGTGCCGGCGAAAGCGATTTCTCAGTCGGTTCGGCAGATCTGTCAAGATCGCAAGTTCCGGGTTTTCGCACATGCGCGATGCATGCGGAAACCCCAAACTTGCAGGGCCTTTCAGAAGGCTTACGACAGTGTACGCCGTCATCGGGAGCGCAAGTTCCGGGCCAATATGTATATACATGTATAGATGCACTTATTTAATTTATGGAAGTGAACTTATTATTTCCTTTTTATCCGATGTTCTTGAATGCAGCAACATGTAGTGGGTTACAGGTTGCAGTGTCTCTCCAGTATCCTGTCCAGTTGGCCACACTTCCTGTGCGGACTCTGAGGGCCAATCGAGCAATTGGACCATGGGGCAAGCCTGCCCCAGTTCTCATCCTCTGCCCACGCGTATGCTCCCACCAGGGAATCAGGGCCCGGAATGCTGTCACTTTTGTTTTCCAACCCTAGCTGATTCTAAGAGGGCAGGGATTTAAGCTCATCGGGGAAAGAACCAGAGGGGGAGATGAGGAGGAATGTTTTTTAATGCAGCGAGTTGTTGTGATCTGGAATGCGCTGCCTGAAAGGGCGGTGGAAGCAGATTCAATAGTAACTTTCAAAAGGGAATTGGATAAATACTTGAAGGGGAAAAAAAATTGCAGGGCTATGGGGAAAGGGCAGGGGGGAGTGGGATTAATTGGAGAGCTCGTTCAAAGAGCCGGCACAGGCACGATGGGCCGAATGGCCTCCCTCTGTGCTGTGCGGTTCTACGAACTCACGCACCCCACTATTGATCTGGTCGAAGGCAAAATACTGCGGATGCTGGAAATCTGAAATATAAACAGAAAATGCTCAGCTAGTCAGGCAGCATCCATGAGAGAGAGAGAGAGAAAGAGAGTTAACGTTTCAGGTCGGTGACCTTTCGTCAGAATTCAGAAGGAGTTCGTCGGAATTGTTCTGGTCAAGATTGGTTGACTTAATCCAGCGCAGCTCTCCACGTTGGATTTATCCACTCGGTAACTCTAGCTCAGAGAGAAGAAAACTTGTGGGAGAAAGCGGTTTTAAGAAATGCATGAAAATTTAAGGACAGGATGATCTGCAAGCCTTTCTCTAACTACTGTTTGGACTTCGAGAATTACGAATAAGCGTAACAATGACAGACAAGTATGTGATCAATAAAATTGGTCTTTATTCACACTATAGTTCAAAATTCATGTGTACATCGCAATCAATATGCGTCCAATTTACCCGAACATTCAAGTACTTCCCAGCAACTTACACGCTATCTCTGGGCGATTTATATTCCAAGTCAACCATACATAAAGGTACCCTTTTAACAATATCTAAACTCTATGTCCGACTTTCATACATACTCCTTTATCTCTGGGTGATCGGTCCAGGGAGAGTTGTAAGTCGAAACATAGACTAGCCAGCTTTCTCTGTTCTTCTGTTCTGTCTTCTTTTGTTCTGAATTTCCCGCCTATGGGTAACTCTTTATCCTTCCTTTCTGCCGGCCCCACACGTACATCACTGTCTGCCTTCCTCTGATAGGTCAGTTTCACTCCAAACCTTCCCTGATTGGAGTTCCTTCCGCATGACATGTTCATGTTCCTGAGAGGTGTGTGGGGGGCGGGACTTCCTCGTCAACCCGGTGTCTCCTTCCTGTCCATGTGGCCTTTCAAACAAAGGACCATGTGCTGACCACCAGGCAAAGGAACCCCTGCTGACTTCCACCATTTTGAATCCGTCCGTAACCATTTCACAATTCATTCTGAACTTCGACCTCCAGCGGTTTTATTACAATTTTTGGAATCTTACAGATGTCCCTCTAAAGGATTAAAATGGCTGCAGATCAAATTTGGAAAAGGGAAGGAAATTTGAAGGGGAGTACCTTATGTTCAAAATACTCTTCCATTTTAAATACTGGGAGAAAAATGTACTCAAGATTTTTATTTTCTCGCATAAAACGGAGACTACTTTTATTCCCGCTGGACTTTCCTTTCGCCTAAAGTGCCAAAATTCTAGTTCATATTCTGAAATTCAGGGCACAGAGGGGAGAAGGTTTCCTCTGTGCTGTATACAGAATGGAATTGTAAGAGTGTTCTCTATAAACAAAGTGCATGGTGGAACTTTTCCCCTAGGCTGAGGTGACACTATCATAATGGGTTCGAAGGATACGTAACATCTGACTAGTTAGATATTTGCTAGGAAATAGCACATTTTGGTGCCATTGGCTGATTTTGGGTTTCATCTTTTTGTTGATGCCCAGGGTTTGTGTTATTTTTTAAATAAAATCTCTTGGTGGCATAGTGGTTAGCACTGGTGCCTCACAGCGCCAGGGACCTGGGTTCGAATCTGGCCTCGGGTGACTGTCTGTGTGGAGTTGGCACATTCTCCCCGTGTCTGCGTGGGTTTCCTCTGGGTGCTCCGGTTTCCTCCCACAGTCCAAAAATGTGCGGGTTAGGTTGATTTGGCTATGATAAATTGACCCTTAGTGTTAGGGGGGGATTAAATATGTGGGGTTACAGGGATAGGATGGGATATGTTAGGGGGAATTAAATATGTGGGGTTACGGGGACAGGGTGGGATATGTGTTGGTGCAGGCTCGATGGGGATTCTGTGTGAGAGAGTAGGGACAGGGTACTGGATTTGGATGATCAGCCATGATCGTATTGAATGGTGGAGCAGGCTTGATGGGCCGAATGGCCTACTCCTGCTCCTAGTTTCTATGTTTCTTATGAACAAGGGAAGATTATAAAGGAATAAAAACAGAAAGTGCTGAAAATGCTCAGCTGGTCAGGCAGCATCTGTGGAGAGAGAAACAAGAGTTAACGTTTCAGGTCGATGACCTTTCGTCAGAACTGCAAAAAAAGTTAGAGATATAACAGGTTTAAAGCAAGTGCAGGGGCAGGGAAAGTGGGGAGGGGAGGAAAGAACAAAAGGGAAGGTCTGTGATAGGGTGGAAGGCAGGAGAGATTAAATGACGAAAGGGATGATTGTACAAAGCAAAGGGAGACGGCAGCTGTTGATGATTCTGATATTCCCATTTACACCTCTTCTAGACCCATCTTTTGTTTCTTTACTTGTCCCGTTAGCATCTCCTTTTGCTTTGTACAGTCGTACCTTTTGTCATTTACTCACTCCTACCTTTCCGTTTGTTCTTTCCTCCCCTCCCCGCCTTTCCCTGCCTCTGGACTTGCTTAAAACCTGTTACATCTCCAACTTTTTCCAGTTCCGACTAAAGGGTCATCGACCTGAAACGTTAACGCGGTTTCTCTCTCCACAGATGCTGCCTTGACCTGCTGAGCATTTCCGGCATTTTCTGTTTTTATTTCAGATTTCCAGCATCCGCAGTATTTTGATTTTTTGCGTTAAGGTAATAAAGATTTGGCTGAGTCTGAGCCGAGGCACTTGGGAACGCCAGGACCCTGCGAATATTGGGCAAATTGGGTGATTGCCGGAGCCCATACCTGTAAAGGAACCTGCCCAATATTTCTCCATGGATTCAGAGAATCATAGAAAAACCACGACACAGAAGGAGGCCATTCGGCCCATTGTGTCCGTGCCGGTCGGAAAAGAGCTAAACCAACCTAATCCCACTTTCCAGCACTAGGTCAGTAGCCCTGCAGGTTACGGCTCTTCAAGTGCACGTCCTTTTTTTAAAAATTCGTTTTTTTATGGGATCAAGGCGTCGCTGGCAATACCAGCATTTATTGCCCATCCCTAATTTCCCTTGAGAATGTGGTGGCGAGCCACCTTCTTGAACCGCTGCAGTCCGTGTGGTGAAGGTGCTCCCACAGTGCTGTTAGGGAGGGAGTTCCAGGATTTTGACCCAGCGACGATGAAGGAATGGCGATATACTTCTAAGTCAGGATGGTGTGTGACTTGGAGGGGAACTTGGAGGTGGTGGTGTTCCCATGCGCCTGCTGCCCTTGTCCTTCTAGGTGGAAGAGGTCGCGGGTTTGGGAGGTGCTGCCGAAGAAGCCTTGGCGAGTTGCTGCAGTGCATCTTGTAGATGGTACACTCTGTAGCCACGGTATGCCAGTGGTGGAGGGAATGAATGTTTAAGGTGGTGGATGGGGTGCCAATCAAGCGGGCTGCTTTGTTCTGGATGGTGTCGAGCTTCTTGAGTGTTGTTGGAGCTGCATTCATCCAGGCAAGTGGAGAGTATTCCATCACACTCCTGACTTGTGCCTTGTAGATGGTGGAAAGGCTTTGGGGAGTCAGGAGGTGAGACACTCACCGCAGAATACCCAGCCTCTGACCTGCTCTTGTTGCCACAGTATTTATGTGGCTGGTCCAGTTAAGTTTCTGGTTAATGGTGACCCACAGGATGTTGATAGTGGGAGATTCGGTGATGGTAATGCCATGGAATGTCAAGGGAAGGTGGTTAGACTCTCGCTTGTTGGAGATAGTCATTGCCTGGCACTTCTGTGGCGTGAATGTTACCTGCCACTTATCAGCCCAAGCATGAACCTCATCCAGGTCTTGTTGCATGCGGGCATGGACTGCTTCATTATCTGTGGAGTTGTGAATGGCGCTGAACACTGTGCAGTCATCAGCGAACAATCCCATTTCTGACCAAATACTTTTTAAATGCGATAAGTGTTTCTGCCTCTACCACCCTATCAGGCAGTGAGTTCCAGACCCCCACCACCCTCTGGGTGAAAATTATTTTCCTCATCTCCTTTCTAATCCTTCTACCAATTACTTTAAATCTATGCCCCCTGGTTCTTGACCCATCTGCTAAGGGAAATAGGTCCTTCCTATCCATTATATCTAGGCCCTTCATAATTTTATACATCTCAATTTAAATCTCCCCTCAGCCTCCTCTGTTCCAAGGAAAACAACTACAGCCTATGCTATCTTTCCTCATCGCTAAAGTTTTCCAGTCCTGGCAACATCCTTGTAAATCTTCTCTGCACCCTCTCCAGTGCAATCACATCCTTCCTGTAATGTGGTGACCAGAACGGCACTCAAGCTGTGGTCTAACCAGTGTTGTATACAGTTCTAGCATAACTTCCCTGCTCTTATATGCAGGAAGATTGGACGGGTTTGTTTAAAACATAAGAACATAAGAAATAGGAGCAGGAGTCGGCCATTTGGCCCTTCGAGCCTGCTCCACCATTCAGTAAGATCATGGCTGATCTTCTACCTCATCTCCACTTTCCTGCACTATCCCCATATCCCTTGATTCCCTTAATAGTCAAAAATCTATCGATCTCTGTCTTGAATATACTCATCGACTGAGCCTCCACAGCCCTCTGGGGGAGAGAATTCCAAAGATTCACCACCCTCTGAGTGAAGAAATTTCTCCTCATCTCAGTCCTAAATGGCCGACCCCTTATTCAGAGACTGTGACCCCTGGGTCTGGACTCCCCAGCCAGGGGAAACATTCTCCCTGCATCTACCCTGTCAAGCCCTGTAAGAATTTTGTATGTTCAATGAGATCACCTCTCATTCTTCTAAACTCTGGCGAGTATAGGCCTCGTCTACTCAATCTCTCCTCATAGGACAATCCCCCCATCCCAGGAACCAGCCTGGTGAACCTTTGTTGCACTCCCTCTATGGCAAGTATATCCTTCCTTAGGTAAGGAGACCAAAACTGTACACAATACTCCAGGTGTGGTCTCACCAGGGCCCTATATAATTGCAGTAAGACGTCTTTACTCTTATACTCAAACCCTCTCGTAATAAAGGCCAACATACCATTTGCTTTCCTAATTACCTGCTGTACCTGCATGTTAACTTTCAGTGATTCGTGTACAAGGACACCCAGGTCCCTCTGAACACCAACATTTCCCAATCTCTCACCATTTAAAAAATACTCTGCTTTTCTGTTTTTCCTACCAAAGTGGTTACTTCACAACTAAACACCAGTTTAGACTTAACTCGCCAACAAACCCATCATTTTTGGGAGGTCACTCCACCTGCCCTCCAGCCAGTGTCTCTTATTCCCTTCTGCCTCCGAAAACTGATCTAATTTATACCCTCTGCTTCAGTGGTCTTTATTGGTAATGCAATTCCATTACCCTTTGAATGAAGGAGTTTCACCTGACTTCCCTTTTTACTCCTAACATCCTAATTTTGTTTTAACTCATCTCCCCATGGTGTCTGAGGCCATTTGTATATCTGAATAAACGAAATCTAATTGTAGTGTGCTCCCCTGCCTGGGTGCCACAGAGGGTTCATGGTCCATGGGGAGGGGTAAGTCCAAGGCCCATATCTGTTGTCGTTCAGGATTCTGAAAAACAAAAAGCAAATTGCTTATGTAAAAAAAAAGGATGACTCACTTTAAAGACACTGAGGGTAATTTTGAATTTAGTGTAAAACGGGCGATATTGGCTCGGCCGACCGTTAAACACCTCTCCCTATTTTCGTTTCTGTTGAAGGCAACAGAAATAAAAATAAGGAGACGTGTTCAATGGTATATCGCGTGAGTTACGCTTTTTAAAAATTCATTCATGGGATGTGGGCGTCGCTGGCAAGGCCAACATTTATTGCCCATCCCTAATTGCCCCTTGAGAAGGTGGTGGTGAGACGCCTTCATGAACGGCTGCAGTCCGTGTGGTGAAGGTACTCCCACAGTGCTGTTAGGGAGGGAGTTCCAGGATTTTGACCCAGCGACGATGAAGGAATGGCCGATATATTTCCAAGTCAGGATGGTGTGTGACTTGGAGGGGAACTTGGAGGTGGCGGTGTTCCCATGCGCCTGCTGCCCTTGTCCTTCTAGGTGGAAGAGGTCGCGGGTTTGGGCGGTGCTGCCGAAGAAGCCTTGGCGAGTTGCTGCAGTGCATCTTGTAGATGGTACACACTGCAGCCACGGTACGCCGGTGGTGGAGGGAGTGAATGTTTAAGGTGGTGGATGGGGTGCCAATCAAGTGGGCTGCTTTGTCCTGGATGGTGTCGAGTTTCATGAGTGTTGTTGGAGCTGCACTCATCCAGGCAATTGTTTAGACGCTGTCATCTAAAGTCAAAATTAACCTTCCTCACCACTGCTTCTTTGGAGCGTAGAGTCCATTCCCGGTCATAAGGTTAAAGTAAATAAAAATATGCTGTCAAACTAATCTTGAGTGCACTGTAAGGAAAAACAGAGTAGCGATGGCCACATTATACTATTCTGACTACATAGAATTACATAGCATGTACAGCACAGAAACAGGCCATTTGGCCCAACTGGTCCATGCCAGTGTTTATGCTCCACACGAGACTCCTCCTACCTCTTCATTTCACCCTATCAGCATAACCTCCTATTCCATTCTATCTCATGTACTTATCTAGCTTCCCCTTAAATGCATCTATGGCTAGATTGATTCCTGGGATGAGAGGGTTGTTCCATGAGGAGAGATTGAGAAGAATGGGCCTGAACTCTCCGAAGTTTAGAAGAATGAGAGGTGATCTCATTGAAACATATAAGATTCTGAGGGGGATTGACAGGGTAGATGCTGAGAGGCTGCTGGAGAGTCTAGAACTAGGGGGCACAGTCTCAGGATAAGGGGTCGGCCATTTAGGACTGAGATGAGGAGGAATTTCTTCACTCAGAGGGTTATGAATCTTTGGAATTCTCTACCCCAGAGGGCTGTGGAGGCTCAGTCGATGAGTATATTCCAGGCTGAGATCGATAGGTTTTTGGACTGCAGGGGAATCAAGGGATATGGGGATCGGGCGGGAAAGTGGAGTTGAGGTAGAAGATCAGCCATGATCTTATTGAATGGTGGAGCAGGCTCGAGGGGCCGTATGGCCGACTCCTGCTCCTAATTCTTATGTTCTTATCTTATTTGCCTCAACCACTCCCTGTGGTAGCGAGTTCCACACTCCAACCACTCTCTGGGTAAAGAAGTTTCTCCAGTATTCTTTATTGGATTTATTAGTGACTATCTTATATTTATGGCCCCTAGTGTCGGACTCTCCTGCAAGTGGAAAGAGCATCTTCTCTAGGTCTACCCTATTGAACCCCTCCGTAATTTTACAGACCTGTCACCCCCTCAGCCTTCCCTCAGACTCTCCAACCAGCAAAATTGAGGCAGAGAATATAAGAGCAGGGAGGTTACGCTTGAACTGTATAAAACACTAGTTAGACCGCAGCTAGAGTACTGTGTGCAGTTCTGGTCACTCCATTACAGGAAAGATGTGATTGCACTAGAGAGGGTACAGAGGAGATTTACGAGGATGTTGCCAGGACTGGAGAATTTTAGCTGTGAGGAAAGATTGGATAGGCTGGGGTTGTTTTCTTTGGAACAGAGGAGGCTGAGGGGAGACTTGATTGAGGTGTATAAAATTATGAGGGGACAAGATAGAGTGGATAGGAAGGACCTATTTCCCTTAGCAGAAGGGTCAATCACCAGGGGGCAGAGATTTAAAGTAACTGGTGGAAGAATTAGAGGGGAGTTGAGGAGAATTTTTTTCACCCAGAGGGTGGTGGGGGTCTGGAACTCACTGCCTGAAAGGGTGGTAGAGGCAGAAACTCTCATCACATTTAGAAAGTACTGGGATGTGCGCTTGAAGTGCTGTAACCCGCAGGGCTACGGACCGAGATTTGGAAAGTGGGATTAGGCCGGAGAGCTCTTTTTTCGGCCGGCATGGGCCGAACGGCCTCCTTCTGTGCGGTAAATTGCTATGATTCTATGAATTGACATGGGTCTGCCTCTGCTGATGCTGATAGCCTGTTACTGGCAATTGGCAGTAATAATAAAAAAAAGGTCATTATTGTACACACCGTCGTGTCAAAAGAAATCATTTGCACCACAAGGCGGGCAAGGTAAGAGCAGTTCAGAGCCACCGCGATGAATGTAAAATCCACCCCATATTTCCAATTGAATTTCTTTAAGATAATTCACACGTTTGCTCAGTTGCTCTTCCTCCCTAATGCAGAGCAACAAAAGGGGATAAGTCTACTTAGAAAGCGCACATACGCAGCGCTGCTCAGGCAATGGGCAAGCAAGCTATGAATAAGCTCACATCGACTATAAATAGATGAACCTTTCATGTCATGCTTATATGATAGCCGTTTAATAATTCCTCACTGGGCCTCCTTACAGCAGATTTAATGAAAATCAGCATGACATAGCGGCTGTTGGTATTGCATTCTGTCCAATCTCCCCACGTCCCACGGTGCGAGAGATTACAAAGTGGCTAATAACCCAGTATTTACTGTTGGAAGCCTGTTCTTTCGAAAGGGGAAAAAAAAAAGAAACGATAACCTGCCGGAGGCCTTCGGGGGCAGTCCTGCTTCCTCTGGTAAGAGCTCGCAGAGTCTCTAATTGCCGCGTTGCACCTTGAAATTTCGGAACTACAATAATAAATTGTTTTGTAAGCGCCAGCCTGATTCTTTATTCCGAGCGAGTGTGGGTAATGAGATGTTCCGCAGGCTCCCCGAGCCGGCAGTAACGACTTTATCTGTATCATACTGTGAAAACCTATGAGCATGCAACCGCCACCGGCCCCACCCATCCCTCAAAAAAAATACTTTGAAATTAATCACGTAACAGTGTTACTGTAATTCTTTTTCCTTTTTCTTTCATATGGATTTATTAGATTGAGAATCATCACTCGGCAGATAGCTGCTATTTACTCGTTTTTTTGCAGACCAGTGCCTCGTGAGTGGTGCTCGCTAACCTTCTGTTGCCCCGGCTTTTCTCCAGACGAGTGCGGCAATTTTAGGCATAACGTTATCTGGAGAAGGTGCAAAAAAAAAAGAAAAGATTCACGAGGATGATACCAGAACTGAGAGGGGGGACAACGTATCAGGAAAGGCTGAACAAGCCAGGGCTCTTTTCTCTCGAGAAAAAGAGAAGGCTGTGAAGGTGACCCGATAGAGGTCTTTAGAATTATGAAAGGGTGGAGGCTGAGAAGATGTTTCCACTTGTTGGGGGAGACCAAAACTAGGGGCCATGAATATAAGATAGTCACTAATAAATCCAATAGGAGTAAGTTCTTCACTCAGAAGAGTGGTGAGAATGTGGAACTCGCTTCCCACAGGGAGTAATTGAGGCGAATAGCATAGAGGCATTTAAGGGAAGCTGGATAAGTACATGAAGGAGAAAGGAATAGAAGGATACGCTGATAGGGTGAGATGAAGTAAGGCGGCAGGAGGCTTGTGTGGAGCATAATCACCGGCACGGACCAGTTGGGCCGAATGGCCTGTTTCTGTGCTGTAAAATTCAATGTAACATTAAAAAATTCCACTTGCAATTCGAATTCTGTTGAAACTCACCTTTTTTTTATTCATTCCTGGGATGTGGACGTCGCTGGCAAAGCCAGCATTTATTGCCCATCCCTAATCGCCCTTGAGAAGGTGGTGGTGAGCCGCCGCCTTGAACCGCTGCAGTCCGTGTGGTGAAGGTGTTCCCACAGTGCTGTTAGGGAGGGAGCTCCAGGGTCTCCTCTCGTTCTGACAGTAGGAAACTGATCAGTCAACAACAAAAACTTGCATTTATATAGCACCTTTAATGCAGCAAAATGTCCCAAGATGCTTTGCAGGGAACGTTAGCATAACGAGATATTAGGGCAGGTTATGTAGGATTTAAGGAGCGCCTTAACAGAGGAGAGAGAGGCGGAGAGGTTTAGGGAGGGAATTCCAGAGCTTAGCGCCCAGGCAGCTGAAGGCACGGCCGCCAATGGTGGAGCGATGAAAATTTGGGATGCTCAAGAGGCCAGAATTGGAGAAGCGCAGAGATCTCGGAGGGTTGTAGGACTTCGGATATGGACGGCAGAATTTTAGATGCGCTTAAGGGATCTGACGCCTATCTGAGGCCCCACCCCCCACTGCAATATTGGTATTCCCTGAGACAACCAGGACAGTTTAGGGGAACCAGGTCTACATGCACCCTAACAGGCGGTCCTTAATGGGACCACAGCAGGCCACGACCAAAGAGGTAAGTTTGTTAAAAATATACTTACCTTAATGTGGAGCCACATTCAAAACACACGGGCAGGTGCTCGCCACCGCGCGTGACCTTGACCTTCTCTAATTATGGCCTCACCCTCCCCTGATTGCCAAACTCCAGATTCAGCTATTCCAATGCTCTGCTGGCTGGCCTCCCATCTTCCACCTTCCATAGACTTAAGTGCATCGAAAACTCTGCTGACCGCATCCTAACTCCCGTTCAACCATCACCCCATTGCTCGCTGACCTATATTGGCTCTCGGTCCAGCAACGCCTCGATATTAAAATGCTCACTCTTGTGCCTCACCACCCCCCCCCCATCTCTGTAGCCTCCTCCAGCCCTTCAACCCTCTGAGAACTCTGCGTTCCTCCAACTCTGGCCTCTTGTCCATTGCCAACTTCCTTCACCCCACCATTCACGGCCGTGCCTTCAGCTGCCTGGGCCCTAAGCTCTGGAATTCCCTCCCTAATCCTCTCCGCCTCACTCTCCTCCTTTAAGACCCTCCTTAAAACCGACCTCTTTGACCAAGTTTTTGGTCACCTGCCCTAATGTCTCCTTCTTTGGCTCAGTGTCAATTTTTGTCCGTTAATCGCTCCGGTGAAGCGTCTTGGGACATTACACTATGTTAAAGGCGCTATATAAATGCAAATCGTTGTTGTTAAAACATTTTTATTAATGTCATCGTGAACCAGTCCCTGAAATTTAGCATTGTTGTTTTAAATTTTACGGAATAAGTCTTTTGAGACGTGGCGTTAAACGATGTCTCCTTATTCAGTCCAACACTGCAGGCTCCTCAAGAATAGTGAACAGTTATTTTTCTTGCAACACATTACTCAGTATCTCTTTAACTTACATTGATTTAACTGCATTGATTCACATTAGAATACTGCATTGAAAAACTGCGATGAACGACTCTCCATTTTCCCAATCCGAAAGGACATTTTTATATCTTATGGTGCAATCATTCCACTCTGAAAGATTCTTTTCGACCTCTTCCCCCCCCCCTCCCCCACCCCATCGCTTTCATTGAATCTGGCACCATAATCTAACACTGCAGAACTACGAAGTATCAGCAATCCCAGCAAACGTGCAAGAGACAGGATTAAAATGAGCACTTTCACCTCTCCGCCAGAGTTTGTGGGTTCAAGGCCCACTCCAGAGACTTGAGCACAAATTCTAGGCTGACACTCCCAGTGCAGTGCTGAGGGAGCGCCGCACTGTCAGAGGTGCCGTCTTTCGGATGAGACGTTAAACCGAGGCCCCGTCTGCTCTCTCGGGTGGACGTAAAAGATCCCGTGGCCACTATTTCAAAGAAGAGCAGGGGGGAGTTCTCCCCGGTGTCCTGGGGCCAATATTTATCCCTCAACCAACATCACTAAAAAAAAACCAGATTGTCTGCTCATTTATCTCATTACTGTTTTTGGGATCTTGCTGTGTACAATTTGACCACCGTGTCGCCTACATTACAACAGTGACTACACTTCAAAAGAGTACCATTGGATATAAAGCACTTTGGGACATCCTGAGGTTGTGAAAGGTGCTATATAAATGCAAGTCTTTCTTTAAAAGGTGTAGCGTTCTCTCCCTGTGGCAAAGCATTTCATGCTGTAATAACTCTGTAAATAAATTCTTCCTCAATCTCTTTAGTGCAGAATTGGAGAGCAGATTTTTAAAATGGTAAAGTCTCCCAGTGATATTAGAGCTTAATAGATTGTTATTTTTCTCCGTAGGGTAATGCATATGTGAACAGAACTCAGCAAAAAGCAATTGAGACTGTTAATTAACTCCTTCAAAAAGGAGCCGGGCAAAGGTCTGGTTGGGAACAGGATTGGAGGTTGTAGGGATAGGTATGTGCTAAGAATTTTCCACAGGACAAGATAGTCCTCACTTGGGGTGGGAGGGCGGGGGGCGGGGGGGGGGGGGGGGTGACGGGGGAGGGGGAGGCGGGGTGTTGGCTGTGAAGAACAAAAGACCAGGTTCAATTAAAGAAAAAGTAAGGATAGATAGATATTCTGGAGTTTGCTCGATTACTTTTGGGGAGTTTGGGATGTCAGTTATGGCTCAGTGGGCAGCACTCTCGCCTCTGAGTCAGAAGGTTGTGGGTTCAAGCTCCATTGCAGAGACTTGAGCACAAAAATCTAGGCTGACACTCCCAGTGCAGTGCTGAGGGAGCGCTGCACTGTCGGAGGTGCCGACTTGCGGATGAGATGTTAAACCGAGGCCCCGCCTGCACTCTGAGGTGGTCGTAAAAGATCCCATGGCACTCTATCGAAGAAGAGCAAGGGTGTTATCCCTGGTGTCCTGGGGCCAATATTTATCCCTCACTCAACATCACTAAAACAGATTGTCTGCTCACTATCACATTGCTGTTTGTGGGAGCTTGCTGTGCGCAAATTGGCTGCCGCGTTTCCTACATTACAACAGTGACTACACTTCAAAAAGTACTTCATTGGCTGTAAAGTACTTTGAGACGTGCTGAGGTCGTGAAAGGCGCTGGAGAAATGCAAGTTCTTTTTTTCTCTACAGAACTCTCGCCCAGAAGGTTAAATGGCTGGAGTAGGGTAGGTTCTGCCCTCTTGAGCATCCCTGATTATAATCGCTCAACCATTGGCGGCCGTGCCTTCTGTTGCCTGGGCCCTAAGCTCTGGAATTCCCTGCCTAAACCTCTCCGCCTCTCTCTCCTCCTTTAAGACGCTCCTTAAAACCGACCTCTTTGACCAAGCTTTTGGTCACCTGCCCAAATTTATCCTTATGTGGATTGGTGTCAAATTTTTTGTCTTAAAATACTCCTGTGCAGCGCCTTGGGACGTTTTACTACGTTAAAGGCACTATATAAATACAAGTTGTTGGTGTTGTTGAGTTGCTTGTGCATGGTCTATGGAGAGAGTGGACGAGGGGTCGAATAGCTTCACATATTTACTGTGCTGGGAAATGTTACTAAGGATAAGGTTTCACTATAACCGGAGTCTGACGGTGTGATCTTACCTTCTATGGTGACCAGATAATTGATTACTGATGATATACTGAAATCTCAGGTCTCTGAACTACTGTTGCCAGCATTATGGCCTCGAATCTTGTATTTTTGCACAAGGATGAGGCTAAATATTCAAAAATCTTTTTTTTAAAGGGATGGGGGAGTTAATGTCCTCGTAAGAACTGGTCCTTAGATTGCTCCCAGCAACATCTGATGCTGCAAAATCCTGCACAACGGCTATTGTAATAGTTACTTTTTGTTATTTTGGATGATGAGGGAATTAATCAAGCTTTAATCAATAATAGATTTGCTGCCAGAAAAAAAACTGAAGTGAAACACATTGTTTGTGCAGAAATAAATACTGTCTATTCTTTGTTTGAATGAACATACTGGAGCACCCCCTGTGCTCGCTGACCTACATTGGCTCCCGGTTAAACAACGCCTCGATTTTAAAATTCTCATCCTTGTTTTCAAATCCCTGCATGGCCTTTGCCCCTCCCTATCTCTGTAATCTCCTCCAGCCCCACAACCCTCCGAGATCTCTGCGCGCTTCCAATTTTGGCCTCTTGCGCATCCCCCCCGATTTTAATCGCTCCACCATTGGCGGCCGTGCCTTCAGCTGCCTGGGCCCTAAGCTCTGGAATTTCCCTAAAACTCTCTGCCTCTCTCTCCTCCTTTAAGACGCTCGTTAAAACCGACCTCTTTGACTAAGCTTTTGGTCACCTGTCCCTAATATCTCCTCGTGTGGCTCGGTGTCAATTTTTGTTTGATAATCGCTCCTGTGAGGCGCCTTGGGATGTTTCACTACGTTAAAGGCGCTGTATAAATACAAGTTGTTGTTGTGGTGGTGGTGGGGGCAGGTGCCACCGGAGGGGGCTAGTCGCCACCCTTGAGCTGTGTACGGTGCCTTTGGCTAAAGCTAAGTGCTCAAGGCTGATCCAGCGATGAACACACACTGCCGCAGCCAGGCAAATATTGGCTATCTGCATTCCATCAAATATGGGACATTGTCCATGCACATTGCGACTGAGTTTACCCTGTCGTAATGTAGCAATGCTGTGCTTAACAGGCTGTTAATAGTTCCAAGTGATTTGTTAAACCATTTATCAAACCAAGAGGGAAAAAAAAAGAGTAGAATGACTGCACGCAGACATTGACTATTATTCATCTCGACTCAATAGCTGCATTGTTATAATACTAGCTTTGGGGGGTCCTGATCAGCCTTTACTATACATTAGTAAACAATCGGGATGGGACTGTAGCATGGCAGAGCTACTCAGTGATGAATACGGAAGACTGGTTTCTTCATATGATAGAGAATCATTTGCGTCAGAAATAGTCCTTTCCAGTTCATATAAGATTGAAGGAGACATCACTCTTTTCTCACAGATGCCTCTGAAGTTTAATAGCTGCCGCACTTCAGGAACATAATGCATGCAGCCCCAATTGACTCTGTCGCTCTTTATAATGGTATAAATTAACTTCTTATCGCTCCTGATCCACGTGAACCGTTTTTTTTTTGTTGTTTTTTTTTCACGGTGCCCATCGAATAAATGCGAACGCATATGCTGTAGTTTACTGTTAACTTTACGAACTATAAGCTGGCCTTGATGCCAATTCTTCAGCGTCCAGTATACCAATGGAGCGGGCTGTATGAAATGAACTGTTCATGACGTACAACGCAGAAGCTGCTGGTTGAATCCCAGCAAAGCTGGACTGGTGCTGGATCGCCCGGTATTCTAGGGGGTTCTGATGACGTAGGAGCCAGGGGTTAACTCTTAAAATGTTTGGCGAGTTGGGAACAAACTTAATTAGGTTCATCGATGTGTCAGTTTGACTCCTCTTGCTTCCCAAGGCAGAAGGCTTGGATTCAAGCTCATTCCTGGACTTGAGCTCACGATCAAGGCTGATACTCCCGTGCAGTACTGAGAGAGTGCTGCACTATCAGAGGTGTCGTTCTTCGGAACATAGGAAAAAACATAGGGAACAGGGGGAGGCCATTCAGCCCCTCGAGCCTGTTCCACCATTCAATTGGATCACGGCCGATCTGTATCTGAACTCCACCTACCCGCCTTGGTTCCATAAGCCCCAATACCCTTTGCCTAACAAAAATCTCATCAATCTCAGTTTTTGACGTTTTCAATTGACCTGGCTTTCTGGGGGAAGAGAGTTCCAGATTTCCACTCCCTTCACCCAATGGCTGAGACCGAGGCCCTTGTCTACCCGATGAGATGGATGTAAAATATCCCACGGTACTATTTGAGGAAACAGAAGTCCCCCTGGTGTCCAGGCCAATATTCTTCCTCAACCAACAGCATCAAAAAAATAAAACCGATTGACTAGTCATCCATTTCAATGCTGTTGGTGGGATCTTGCTCTGTAAACATAACAACAGTGGCTGCAATTCACAACGTGATTTGTGCGATGTGCTTGGTGATGTTTCTCTGAGATATGATACGATGGTTATAAATGCAAGTCTTTCTTTTTCACTGTAGTGCGGTCATTTGAAAGCCCATCGAACTTGAAATCTTTGTCCGTTAACTTAAAAAAAAAACACCCGTAACCAATTGCATTGCAAGGTATGCAGAATCAGATGATTATTTTTATACCTAGCAACTGCTGTAGCAAGCGCTAGAATTACATTTCAAAAATGATAGTTACCACGTGACTACAGAATAGATGACCATTTGACTAATTCGATCCTCTTCTTCTAATGGATTTTTATCCTTACTGTTCTCTGGTCCTGAGTGTCATCTCCTTATTACATAGTATTACATTACATAGTACTTACAGCACAGAAACAGGACAGGTGTTTATGCTCCACACGAGCCTCCTCCCACCCGTCTTCGTCTAACCCCACCCCCCTCAACATACGACGTTCCTTAAAACCTCCCTCTTTGACCCAGCTTTTGGTCACCTGTCCTAATATCTCCTTATGTGGCTCGGTGTCAAATTGTGTTGATAATCGCTCCTGTGAAGCGCCCTGGGACGTTTTACTACGTTAAAGGCGCTGTATAAATACAAGCTGTTGTTGTTGTTGTTGTTGTCATCCTATCATTCTGTGAGTTGTAAATTGTCAAAAAGTCAGATTAAATATATCTGAAGTAAAGTTGAAGATGCTAAGACTTGCATTTGTGTAATGCCTTATCACATCACTCAGCGATTTCGAAAGTACTCCACATGGAATGGATTACTTTGAAGTGCAGTGATTTTTATGGAGGCAACATTTGAAATAAAAGAAACAAATCAAGGAGTGAAAACAGCTTGTTTTGTAAGACAAAGGTATCTGACAAACGAGAAGCGTTTAGTGCCCGACCATCTGATAGCGGTACATAATCTGGTAGCAATGTATAATCTATTGTTGCTTTATGATTTCACATAAAGCTTCAGCTTTCTCTTCAACTTGTTGTCTTTGCTATTAAATGCCCTGCCTTTCAGAACATGTTGCTATTAACCTAACTCTAAATGAGGAGCTTAATGAAGTGTATGCAGTAGGAGAGCTCGCAGCAGCCCACTCTACCGAGTGCATTCTCCGTTAGCTGTCGACAAGCCAGAATTGAATAGCGGCAGGCGAGAGGACATCTGTATCCGCGCACACACTGGGGACATGAGCATTAGGACAGGACAATTCTACCGAGGCTTGTTTTAACAGAGTGTTACTGAGCAGCCCTTTGTGTGTGAAGATAATAGCATTTACAAGGAATGCACTTCAGTGTTCCCTGTGGGCATTCTGCCCCTCAACTGCTGCCTATGGTTTATACTGCCTTGTTAATCCTCACTCAGCTCGAAAGCATAATTAAACATTTTGGTACTTTGACTATCTTCCTGAATATGTTATCCGCTGACCTATTCTGTTGCATTGTCTTCCATTTTGTTTTTAAAAATTCATGTAATTTAAGACCCTGTTCAATGAGTTTGCACGAGGTACAGTGACCCTCATCCGTGCCTTTGTTACCTCAAGACTTAACTGTTCCAACGCTCTCCCGGCCGGCCCCCCATCTTCCACCCTCCATAAACTTGAGCTCATCCAAAACTCTGCTGTCCGTGTCCTAACTCACACCAAGTCCCGTTCACCCTATCACCCCACTGTGCTCGCTGACCTACATTGGCTCCCGGTCTGGCAACGCCTCAATTTTAAAATTCTCATCCTCGTTTTCAAATCCCTCCATTGGCCTCGCCCCCCTCCCTATCTCTGTAACCTCCTACAGCCCTCCGAGATCTCTGCGCTCCTCCAATTCTGGCCTCTTGCGCATCCTCTATTTTAATCACTCCACCATTAGTCATCTAGAGCCATCCTTTATCTCTTAACCTGTCCCATTTCCACCTCCTCTTGCCTTGATTATCTCTTAATGTCTCTCAATGTCTCTTAATCTCTCCTGCTTTCTATCCTTTCACTGACCTTCCCTTTTGTTCTTTCATCCCCTCCCCCTTTTCCCAGCCCTAAACTTGCTTTAAAATCTATTTCATTTCCTGCTTTTTTCCAGTTCTGACGAAAGGTCTTCGACCTGAAACGTTAACTCTGTTTCTCTCTCCACGGATGCTGCCTGGCCTGCTGAGTTTTTCCAGCGTTTTCTGTTATTTCGGATTTCCAGCATCCGCAGTATTTTGCTATCGTATTAGTAACCGTGGTTTCAGCTGCCGAGGCCCTAAGCTCTGGAATTCCCTCCCTAAACCTCTCCGCCTCTCTCTCCTCCTTTAAGAAGCTCCTTAAAATCCACCTCTTCTGTCCTACTGTCTCTTTACGTGACTCGGTGTCAAATTCTGTTTGATAATCGCTCCTGTGCAGCGGCTCGGGATGTTTTACTACGTTAAAGGTGCTGTATAAATACAAGTTGTTGAAGACTCACTAGCGTGATGCCAGGAGTGGAAACTTAGAGTGATGAAGAAAGACGTCTTTCACTGGAAGATGAAACATCTGTCACTGGAACCAAGAAGGTTACGGAGGGATCTCATCGAGGTTTCCCAGATGATGCTGCTGCTTGTTTTTCAAACGGTTACTAGCCAGTCAGGGGAATGGGATCGGACCATTCCATTCCAGTTGGAGCGCTAGCACCAGCACAAGTACGATGGGCTGAATGGCCTTCTCCTTTGCTGTCATTTCTGCAATTCTATAATTCTGTGGGCGGAATATTAGATAATATGATAAATACTGCAGTATCTGGTGACAGACGTTTAGAAAAATAAAAGCTCACTTTGAAACAGCCAGAAAAAAAAAAAATCACAGTTAAATGATGTCAAGTTACAGCGATAACAGAAGCTGGAATGAAAAATCAAGAAATAATCCATCCTAATTCACTGCACAGGAACCAGGAACACCACAACCTATTTATGGGGCCATCAATGTGATGCTACTGAATTATTCAACAATATCTAAAATATCTGACTTAATCCCGTGTATATTGCAACTGCTGTGTCAGCCCGGGCTCAGTGAGCAGCATTCTCTCGTCCCTCCGGAGAGCGAAGGTTGTGGGTTCAAGTCCCGCTCCAGTAGACTTGAGCACGTAATCCAGGCTGACGCTCCCAGTGCCAGTGCTGAGGGAGTGCTGCACTGTCGGAGGTGCCGTCTTTCAGCTGAGACGTTAAACCGAGGCCCCGTCTGCCCTCTCAGGTGGATGTAAAAGATCCCATGGCCACTATTTGAAGAAGAGCAGGGGAGTTCTCCCTGGGCCAATATTTATCCCTTAAACCACATCACTAAATCTGTCTATCTCCATAATAACAGTGAGCACTCTGATCTCACTTACTCATATCGCAAAATCCGGGCCAATAATTCCTGAACTGAAACCCTTTAAAATTTGCATCTACAATAATCTCCAGTGGCTGTCTATTTTCCATTCATAAGTCACTGTTACATCTCTCATGGCAGCCCAGAGGCAGATCAGGGATTATATATTGAGGGCTTGTTGATTTAACTATTTTAAATAAACAGTTTTTAAATTTTAAAGTAGCTTCAGGAAGGATGCTGGAGAGTCAAGATCATCAAAACCAAAAATTACACCTCCGTTAAAGATTTCCAATAAAATACAGGGCTAACGGATTATGTACTTGTTTATTTACTTCTCTTAAGTCCTGTGCCAGGCACCAGTTACATGACTGATTGTGCAGGCAGGTAACCTACTCCCAGAATGTGACAATTGACTTTCTGTAACCGACCAGTAGGAGGTGCCGGTGAGTTCCCTCCGCGGATTGAGTCACCTTCCATGTTCAATACTGTTTTCTCTCCTTGTTTGTGGGTTTCTGTCCCCCTCCTGGTGCGAGTGAAAGCCTGGGGTTCACTTGTGCCTCCCTTGATAGTCTGGATAACAGTTGGAATGTGCTGTGTGGGTGATGGCGGGAACACATTACAGTCCACGACCCTTGGCATGTAACTAGGGTGCGCTAGAAAAAGAAAGAAAGACTTGCATTTATATAGCACCTTTCACGACCACCGGGCGTCCCAAAGCGCTTCACAGCCAATGAAGTACTTTTGGAGTGTAGTCACTGTTGTAATGTGGGAAACGCGGCAGCCAATTTGCACACAGCAAGCTCCCACAAACAGCAATATGATAACGACCAGATGCTCTGTTGTAGTGATGTTGGTTGAGGGATAAATATTGGCCAGGACACCGGGGAGAACTCCCCTGCTCTTCTTCGAAATAGTGGCCCTGGGATCCTTTATATCCATCTGAGAACGCAGACGGGGCCTCGGTTTAACATCTCATCTGAAAGACGGCACCTCCGACAGCACAGCACAGCACCCCCTCAGCACTCTACTGGAATGTTAGCCTAGTTTTACTGTGCTCAAGTCCCTGGAGTGGGACCTGAACCCACGACCGTCTGACTCAGAGGCAAGCGTGCCGCCCACTGAGCCACAGCATGATGTTCCAAGGGTCGGCAACTCTGGTTAGACGCACTCCGGGAGGTTTCATCACATGACCTCACACCTCCACACGTTCCCGCCTTTGGTCGCACAACACGTCCATCCTCGCGGCTCCCCCCGCCACCCCCCGCCTCCCCGCGGCCAATCGGAAAGCGAACAGACTCTTCATCACCCGATTGGATTATTCTTGACTGTCAGTCAAACCGCCTTTCTCCCCAGCGCTAATACTTTTATAACTAAGAAATTAAAGTTTTCCAAGAAAATGGAATAATTTTTTTTATAAATGCTCCTGTTAGTTTTCTCCCGGGTTTTGCTTGCAGCAGCATCCTGGAGATTAATCTTTAATTCATGGAGACTCCGGGTCAATCCTGAAGGGCTGGCAACCCTAACTGTTTCATCAAGCTGACACAATCATTTGTTTTATATTATTACGGTGAGAGCTTTTAATGAAGGGTTCAATTTTTATTGGGACAGAGGAGAGACTTGGGTAGTTGGCAAACCATTTGTTTTTTAAAGGTTGGCCTGTATTGAGCTCCTGGCCACCACTGTATCATCTCCTTAATGATGCAGCGGTCCATTAGCTGGTACAAATAGACCCACCGACACCAGCACAGGGCTCAGGTGAACAGCACAGTGATAATCTTGTTATGTGCTCCCAGCACTTGCGGCAAGTGCTGACTGATGTGTGCGGAAATCATTCAAGTCTGCTGTAGAGGTTAGAGGGCAGGACCCTGATCTAATACTGATGCTGCTGTTTGCCTTGTCAGATTAGACAAGGCGGGACTAATGGGGCAATCAGGCCGCATTAGGGGCGCTCTTCTGGCTACATCTTTGACAAGGTACTGACAGGGCAGTCGGGACCCACTGGGCCCCTGTGCAGCTTCTCCACCTGGAGTGGGGCTTCAACCTGATTATGAGCCTGGATTTATTGGTCTCACTGTTCCAAGCGCATTGTTTATCTCTTGTGATGATTGAACTTCACAGATGGGAAATGAATCCGACTTTATAATCAGCTGGCAATTGTGGGGGGGACAAAAAAAAGGGCGAATGGGATCAGAATGAACCACACTGTCATCAAGTTTTGCTTGCACAGCAGATTATATGGACGAGCCAAGTTTTCGGATTTTAACGATCTCTCCTTAGTTCCACAGACAGTGGAGACGAAAGAAATCATTCTGCTTTATTCAACTCTGCTCCGTGCTGCAAATTTATTTTAATTTTATTAGTTACGGTAATTTTTGACTATCTTTCATGGAATCATACGGCACAGAATGAGGCCATTCGGCCCATCATGTCTGTGCCGGCTCTTGTGTCAGCGTCAGCCGTGGTTCAGTGGGTAGCATTTTTTGCCTCGGAGTCTAGAAGGTCATGGTTTCAAGTCCCACTCCAGAGACTTGAGCACAAAAATCTAGGCTGACACTCCCAGTGCAGTGCTGAGGGAGCGCTGCATTGTCGGAGGTGCCGTCTTTCAAATGAAACGTTAAACCGAGGTCCTGTCTGCTCTCTCGGGTGGACGTAAAAGATCCCTTGGCTACTATTTCGACGAAGAGCAGGGGAGTTCTCCCCGGTGTCCTGGGGCCAATATTTATCCCTCAATCAACATCACTAAAACATATTATCTGGTGATTATCACATTGCTGTTTGTGGGAGCTTGCTGTGTGCAAATTGGCTGCTACATTACAACAGTGACTACACTTCAAAAAGTACTTCATTGGCTGTAAAGCGCTTTGGGACGTCCGGTGGTCGTGAAAAGCGCTATATAAATGCAAGTCTTTCTTTCTTTTTCTTTTAACATACCAAAAGGAATTATTTTTTTGCTTTTGGGCTTTATACAACGAATTAACTAAAGCAATTTAGACTACCCAAGTAAAGTGTACAGAAATTCAGCTCTTGTCGGGTGAGTACGCGCTGTGTACTCACCCGTAAGGCCACCTGAAGTGCCAGTTTCCTGCATGCACTGCGCATGCGCGGGAAACCGGAACTTCCGTTCCCTTGAAGGGAGGGGTTCAGAAGTCGAACACGTGCGCGGGAGAGGCAGCGCGCACGCAGCGAACTTCGTTTTTTTTTTCAGGTTTCTCCGGGAGGGTAAGTATGGAGAAGCTGCGCTTTTAAAAAGGAGGCACAAGGCCTGTTTTTAACAAGGTAAGTGGTTAATTAATTACAATTTAAACATCTTTTTTAGATACTTTAAAGAAAGGTAAGTTTATTTTTAGCACCGTTAAAAAGTATAATTAATTTTTTCAAAAATTTAAATTTTTGTTTAAAGTAATTAATTTATTTAACTTATAGTTATTTTAAAAATGTGATGTTTTTTTTTCAATTTATTTGAAGTTTAAGTGTGGTATTGGGGCCGATCTCTATTCATAGATTTGACAGGTCTTCCTGTCAAATCTATGAATGAAAATGCCCTGCTAAGATTGGCTCTCCATGGCCCACGTGATCCCAGGGGACGCTTCGAACTAACTGCGCCCCTGGGATATGCAAGCACTGCGCGCCGGCAGCTGGAGGAGGCCCAGGACCCGAAGTCCTCGTGGGCCCAAAGCACAACTGCAGGCGCGGTAGGTAAGTACGCGCGCGATGCTTGCACCCGCAGGAAGCCGGAAAGCCGAATTTCTGGCCCAACAACAGGACACTTGGCTCCTACTTTTTAATCACTAGAAGCCAGTATCAAGCCAAAGGTGGAGATAAATGCCAAGTTCAATGTTGATCTGACTATTGGAGGGAACATTTACACTAAGCAGGAATTTTTTTTTTACTCCTGTGTTCTGATATTGCACCAACTGAGATTATGGGCTGGATTTTGATACTGGGGTCGGGTTGGGGTCATGAATCCCACTTTTTGGGTTGTAGACCCGCCTCCATCGACTTGTGGCCAACCCACTGTATTTTCCCTTGATTGACCTTGTTGAGCCCGCCCAGTGAGCTCAGCAGGCAAATTAAGGGCCACCAGGCAACAGGTAACATCGCAGATTGACATTTCATCTGTCAAGAGCTTTTGACAGATGAAATATCAGCGTTTGATAGCTCTGTGAAGCTGTCAAACACTCACAATATGATTTCTAACTTGAGTCCTTCCTCTCAGGCTGAGTTAGAAATCATTCCAGCACAGAAAGCAGAAGGCTGCAGTTTTTGACAGCACCACGGCCATTCTGCTTTCTGTGCCGGTGAGATTTCTCACTCCCGAGACCTGAAGGGCTGACACCTGCAGGAGGAAGTTAAGGTAAGTAAAACTTTTTCCCACACTTTGCACTTACTTTACACACTTACCTCTGCACACATGCACACATCACTCACCTGCCCACCGGACATATCGACCCCTCCAACTCCTGCAGACCCACGGTCCGCCCCGATAACTTGGCGTGGTTGGCACCTGTCGGGAAGCCCACATTTCAGCATTCAAAATAGGGATTAGGCAAAAAACTGCCTGTTAACTACCTGTTAACAGGCAGTTAATTGTCACTAATCCCTTCCCGCCTCGGGGAGTCGGGTCCCAGCACAGGTCGGGTACCCACCACCAGCGAAACTGGCATGGAGGCGGGTTGGGGGCGGGATGGGGTCGGGACCCCCGAATCTGCAACTTTAACCCTCCACACGTCTCCAAACCCTACTCCACGGGTCAATGAAAATCCAGCCCTATATATTTCAGAATCAGTATGGCGCTGAAAGGTGTCTGTTGACAGAATACAGACGATACTCATAAGTGAACGACTGCTCGAATGTACCATTAATGTGGGCAGAAAGTGATGTAGTACCTACGTTCAATAATATGTTTTTGAAATCGATTAAACCTCTCCCTAGGTTTTATAGGGGGGTTATAGAGACTTGGGCCCAATTTTTAAAAAGTGTGCAGTTTATGCCCAAGGGTGCAGTTTATGCCCAAGGGTGCTGAGGAATTTTTAGAACAGCCCTTATTTTTGAACAGGTGGGTCAACATTTAAGGAGAGGTAACTACTCAAGCTTTTATAAAAGCTGGTATTATATGTGTATGTGAAAGATGTATTATACGAGGTAATTCCAGGTTGGTTGCCGGAAGCGATAGTGAGGGACATGGTATGGGAGGAGGATCAGGAGGTAGAGGAAAAAGCAATTACGATCATGTATGAGAAGATTGTGAGGGCAATGCCACAGGATTGGATGGAAGAACTAAATGCGCAAATCTCCAAAGGAAGTAAAATGCGTCCCGCTTTTCCAAGCTTTCTGCTGGAGAAAGAAGAGGAGTTGGTCCAATTTGACAACAGTAATACTTGAGATTTCTATGGGGTATTTAGAGAATGGAGATTCAAGACACCTGCTGGTTAGGAGTTTTGGCAGTGTATATACCCACAGCTGGATTTCAACAGGATTTGGAAGGGAATGTGGGCGAATTTTAAATGTCCAGAGTGGATTGAACTGGATTTCAAATTGGCTTATGACCGGATTTTTACCGTGACGGTCTTGTGTACAATTGAGCGAGTGGAGGTGGCAACTTGCCAAGTGTGTGGGACACGGGATGAAACTCTGTCCCATTTACTGGTGTTATGTCCGCAGTTAAATGATTTTAAGTACTATGTTCGACAGTTGTGTGAGGTTTTTTTTGCTGGGTGGGGACCGAAGAACGAGAATGGGAATCCCGTGGGACTCAATTTTGAGATGGGAATTGCTGGAGAGTCTGGCCGAGTCTAGCGGAGCGGCAATTAATTTAATGTTCAGTTTGGCTAGATTCGTGATTGTGCAAAGAAGGAATGTTCTTTTTAAGGGGAGGAGAATAAATCTAAGAGTATTTTAAATATAAGCTAAAGCTTTGTGAATGTTTTATTCAGAAAGGAATTTAAAGATAGTATTTTATGATCAATTTTTAAAGTACAATTGATTAATATATGTTATGGGAGATAAATTAAACTTCAGGTTTTGATGTTAATATGTGGTGGAGGAATGGCTGTGCAGAGCGGCGGAATGGATTGTATGATACAATGGAATGATCACGATGTTGTAAATGTTTTTAATGTTCAATAAATAATATATTAAAAAAAAGTGGGTAGCACCCTCGCTTCTAAGTCAGAAGGTTGTGGGTTCAAAGTCCCACTCCAGGGTCTTGAGCAGATAAAGCTAGGCTGACACTTCAGTGCAGTGCTGAGGGAGTGCTGCACTGTCGGAGGTGCCGTCTTTTGGATGCGACGTTAAACCGAGGCCCCGTCCTCTCTCTCAGGTGGACGTAAAAGATCCCACGGCCACTATTTCGAAGAAGAGCAGGGGAGTTATCCCCAGTGTCCTGGACAATATTTATCCCGCAACCAACTTAACAAAAACAGATTATCTGGTCATTATCACGTTGCTGTTTGTGGGAGCTTGCTGCGCGCAATTTGGCTGCCGCGTTTCCCACATTACAACAGTGACTGTTACAACAGACAGAGGATTGCGTCTAGTTCTGGTCACCACACTTTAGGAAGGATGTGAAGGCCCTTGAGAGGGTGCAGAGGAGATTTACCAAAATGGTTCCGAGGATGGGGGATCTTAGCTACAAGGACAGGTTGGAGAAGCTGGATTTGTTTTCATTAGAGCAAAGAAGGTTGAGGGGTGATTTGACAGAGGTGTACAAGATTATGACGGGTTTGGATAGGCTAGACGGGGAAAGGCTGGTGCAGCCGCCACTCTGTGGGGGGGGCTTCAGAGGAGGCCGGGGACGGCAACGGGGGCAGGTGCTGGCAGGCGGCCAGCAACAAAAATGGCTGCCCGGCACCTTCCCTTTAATTAGCGCCGCACCAGCCGCAGGTAGGGCCACCCTGAACTGTCGGACATAGCGTCCGGCGGTAAGTTAGGGGACGCTACCGAAGATAGCAGCTGGGGCGTGAGCGGAGCGCTGCACACGGCGATGACATCATCGCTGGTGGCGCAGCGCCGCGGGCGCTAACAGTTACTGCCGCCGCTAACCTACCGCTGAATTTCGTGGGAGGCGTTAGCGGCACTGCGCCCAGCCCTCTTAGGGCGCTAACGGGAGGCGCAAATCAACCGAAATTTTCCCCCTATGTCTCTATGGCTACTTCATTGGCTGTAAAGCGCTTTGGGACCTCCGGTGTCTCC